>JAODKE010000068.1:28553721-28568142 GCA_026779605.1 Mormyrus hasselquistii
AGGCCCACCCACACGGACCCTTGATGGGTAGCGTTCGAGCCCCTCCTGCAATTCTTCTGCCTCGATTCTTTATTTTGCCCCCGTTGTAAAGGTCTCCAGCTGCCTCGCGCCCTCTTGAGGTGGCCCCACACGTTGAGGCAGTTCCAGGCGTCTCGATCCGTCTCCTGGACACGTGCTGAGGTGTGTGATGCCTGTCCGTCTTCGGCTGCACCCAGAGAAACGAGCCAACCCCCCCCGACGGCTGACACCTGGTCCCGGGAGAACTTGTTGAGTCCCCCGATCGCGTCTCATGTCAGCGTGTCTTTGCATTAAGTCACCCGTGTTCACTAAAAACTAAACCCGATCATCAGCAGTTAATCTATTTAATATTCAAACTCAGTATTAAAAATTATCTCGTACCACAGTGTCGCTGCTTAACTGTGCAATTTCCATTACTTCTGATTGACAACAAAAAGCTTATCATTTACATCCATCCTTATCTGCCCGGGTGACTCGGGATACACAGGCTGCGTTAAAATAACTCCATGAAGAGCTGTTTCTATTGTTGGTACACAGTGAGAATCTTGGAGAAGCACAATTTAAGTTTCGGTGGGGGGGTAGAAAATACATGGTTGGCTTTATTGTGGGTAGATACCTGAACAGGGAGCAGGACCTTGCTGGTTGTAAGATTTTTGGGGTTCAGGATGAAGGCAGGTTCACGTTCACACCCACGGAAAAATGCCGGCCCTATCAGATGTGGAGAAAGGCTCTGTGTGTCACGCGTGGTAATGAGTTGGCAGGCGCTGAAAGGTGTTGAAAGAGACAACACTTCAGAGAGCATAGGGGGTGGGGGGCTCACGCACTCACGCACACACACACGCACGCACACACACATACGCACACACACACACACACGCGCACACACATACACATACGCACACGCACACACACACGCACAGACACGCACACACATACACACACGCACACGTGCACTGACAGACACACATACGCACACACACACACACACATACGCACACACACACACACACGCCTGCCTGGGCTGATTCTTCTTTCTGCTCTCACTCTCTTAAGGCTGCCTGAGAGAGAGGAGGGAGACGGGGTTGCCATGGAAACGACAAGGAAGGATTGTGGAAGCTGCTTTTGAGAGAAGAAAAAAAAAACGGGGGATGGGGTAGTGAGATGGAGGGGGGGTGCAAACAGAGGGGACTGAGGGGGCCCCTGTTTTTCTGCAGCCCTCCTGTGTCGCCTGGCCCGGTCCAGTATGGGCTCTCTGCCCCTTCACCCTTCCTCTGTCATTCACCCAAACACCAAGTCTGTGTCAGGCCTGCCCGCTTAACCCGCTCACCAGGTGAGTCAGAATGAAGAAGAGGAGGCGAGGCAGGGGTGTCTCCCCACTCCTGGGCACCCACCAGGGCCCCCTGGCAATTAGCCAGGCCAGAGACTACTAGGTGGGCCGGGGACTCTGGGCAGGCTTCCAGATGAAGAGGGCGGGCAACGGGGTCCTCGCCACGATGGGCAGGTGGATGAATTATGGGCCGCGAGTCACGGGCCGTGGGCCCCGTCAGCGGAGTCCGACAACTAGACAGACACTCACAAAGCCGGTCCGTGGACCGGCGATCCGGGCAGCTGCGCCTGTCCGCACTCATGCATGTGTTGGGGGCACCTTGCAGTACACGGGGCATTGAAGCAGAGGCGTCTGCATCACGGGGGTTTCCACTCTCACCTCGCGGCCCGACAGGGACGAGGCACACGGACTGCTGTGGATCGGGCTCGACGTCTTTCCTTCCACCACAGGCTGTTTTTTTTTTTCCTCCCATCCTTTTCTTCTTTTTTTTCCTTTCTCTCTTTCCAGGCTGAGGAGCTTCATTAAGAGAGAAGGCGGCGTGAAAGAGAGGGAGGGAGGGAGAGAGAGAGAACCTGGGGGAATGGAGAAGGGGAGGATGTGTGTGTGTGTGGGGGGGGGAGCTGGGGACCTCCCCTCCTGTAAGGATGATGTCAGACTCCGCAGCCGAGCGCTAGACCCTGGCACACAGCGCAGACGGCGCGCTGCTTCAGTCGGGCTGCGTGAGGGGGGACGGAGCACAGGTGCGTCTTCCTCGCAGGTATTTATACTCCGCCGTGTCCCTCGTTCTCGCCGCCGCTGTCCGGGCAGCTCCGCACATGGCAACCATCGGCGGACTGGGCAAGACCGCAGGACCCGCCACGGACGGGGCGTCGGGTGGGGGGGGTGGGGGGTGGCGGGGGGGCCCCACGTTCGGCTTTCGGCTACCCTCTCCGCCCGCGGTCCAGCATCCGGAAGACCATGGCGGGTTATCCGAATTCCTTGTGGCGGGATAGTGGTGTGGGACGGAGTTTGGTGGGGGGGTGAGAGGTACCGGGGGGGGAAAGCAACCGGCATACATAGAAAGTTTCCGCTTTTAACAAAAGACTTTCGTTCTTCCGAGAGAAGAGCAGGAGGAAGAATTTTGGGCTAGACTGAATGAGTTTTTTAGATTCTCACACAAAGTTTCTGTTTATCTCAGCAGATTTTTCGTTCTCTTTTTTTTTTCCGTTGTAATGAACAAAGGGGAAGCGGTAAGACTGAATGGATCACGCCGGGGTGCGGGGGGGGCGGCCAGCCGCTAGCGGGACTCGCGGCCGCCAAATCCGCTCGCCTTTTGTGTCTGCCTGCCGCCGCTTCCTGTCTGTTTGCATTCGTTCCGTGTGGCTCGGTACGCACTATAGTGAGATGTGTGTGCGTGCGTGCGTGTGTGTGTTTGTATGTGTGTCTGTGGATGGGCAGGCGTCTGGTAGCTGAATGCGTCTCCGCAGGTGAGTGCGAGTGCATCTTCGATCGTCTGTGAGGGTACGCCCACCCGCGTGAGCCGTCCTTCCTGTGCCTGTCCGGCTGCACCGTGTCCCAGTTTGTCGGCAATTGCTGGGCAGGTGTGGCTGCTTACATACGGGGCTGATTTGGGCTTTGTACCTGTGCTTAGTGTTGCCGCCAAAACGTCATAGAAACCAGGGCCAATGCTGCACAAGGCCGGGTGGGACTCACCTCGAACCTGCAGCTCAGCTCGTAATTGCACAGTGATTGGGCGTAAAAAGGACGATCGTTCCCTCTTCACACTGGGGAGCTTCTGTCCCCAAAAAGCAGTTTTTAAGGCGGCATAGGAGCACGTGAAGTTTGAATGTCTCGTCATATTTACGTCAAAAATAGGTCCCCAGGCCCCCTGAATAGGAAAACAGCCCAGTAGCAAACAGCTGAAACGAAAACGGAAAGATTCCCATTGCTTACGTTGGCTTGGGCAGGAGGCCACTCTGGATCGAGATGGGTGTCTGCTTCCTGAAGCCCCAGTGTCATTTGTTTTTTGTTACGGACAAAGCATTTGCACGAGTGACCCGGGCAGAGAGGTATCATGGGAAACACCTTCAGTTTGAGCTACTGACAGCGAATTCGGGGACAAACAAAATCGAACAGAAGATTCGCTACTTTTTCATTTTTAAACCTTAATTTTTAATTGCTATTTTTTTCTGGCTAGAAAATATCCAATAATAATAATAATACATTTTATAGGGATGCCTGTTTTATATTTCAAAGGTATTTCATAGCTCTATAAATAAAAATAAAAAGTATCTGTGATGCGCAGCTTTGCGTATTAAGGTATTAAGTGTTTGTATTTTCATAATTTAAGAAAACATTGTATATTTGTATGGTTATTGCAGTTTAACTGAACAGCCGCACTCATCTTCCGAGCTGGAATAACTTGTCATGTCAGTGGTTCCACTCAGTAATGGTATTATCCTATCTTGCGTATCTCTGTAGCCACGGTCCTGTTGAGCTGCTTCTCTGCAGGGACGCACCAACAAAGACGGTGTGAATCCCAATTCTGCCTCATACGTGTGGCTCGATTGATCTCCGCGGAAGGGGTGGGATGTCGTTGGGGGGGGGGTTTGAGGGGGGTGCCATGGCGAGGCTTTGTTCATTACAGGCGCTGTAACAGACTAATGCTGTCAACGGGTACGCCATATCGATCCCCTGAGCCTTTTACCGCAAGGCGTCAGAAGCACGTGTAGTTAAACCGCCTACCTGGGACCAGGGGGCGATCGCAGCCCGGCACATAGGATCGATGCAATTCCGTCCCCAGAATCACTCTCGACTTAAGGTCGACTATGTTTTTGGACTAACAAACTGAATCCTGTCAAAGTCAGAGGACAGTGTTCGCTAATGACCGCACATGCACTCATGTCAAAATGTATACACGGCTCTCGTAAAGCTCTCTCCAAAGAAGCTGCCATTTTATTTAATATGGATTTTATCATTTAAATCTGCGTAGTCTATGTCAAGGTCTTAATTTACTGTTCTGGGGCAGAAAAAAAATAATTAATGTCTTTTGCCTTATAACTGTAGAGCTTGTAAATGTGATAGTATGTAGAATCTGTTTTATCTCAAATATTACAGCATATTATGAAAAAACAATCTCCATCTAAACAAAAGGGAAGGGGGTCATTTTACACATTATTTTAGTTTCACTGGTCCTCTTTAGCCTTCAAATGTAATCCTTGTAAGATCCTTCATCAAAGACATACATTTAAGAACGGCACTGTTATTAGGGGATGTTTTACTATAAAAAGCTTTAAATGGAAGGCTGTGGATGTTTTGATTGAGGAGGTTCCCTTCCAGCAAGGACCTGGACTCCTCATGAAGGGTGTTAAACAGCAACAGGTTTATAGGAGGGTAAATACTGTCTGTCAGGTGGCCTCCGCCCGGCACGGCAAGCGGCCTTTTCCATCTCCATGATTGACTTCATTTCTCCATCTTCTCTCACATAGGATAAGCTTGATAATCCCCATCCAGAGACCCGACAAAGAGGCAAGTATAGAACTCGGTGGGAAGGCGAGGATTCCGTAACTTCGGAGTGCAATGACAGAACAGAGCCTCCATGTCTTCGGATTGGAAGGACTGGCCAGAAAACGTTGGAAACAATAGGGGTGTATAGCAGAGTGGGGGTCTTTAAATGCAATGAAATGAGTTTCTGTCCCCAGGCGGAGAGCAAACGCTTTTTTTTTTATTGAGTTCTGTCCCTGCTCATCAACAGCAAACGTGATGTGTGTTGGCTCATATCTAGGATCCGTCGTTCCTCCAGATGAACACGCCTTTGTTTAATAATATTCTGCACCTAGGAGGGACAAGGAAAGAGCTCCAGCAGAATGTGAAATCGGAAGATGAGCTCGTCCCGGTGCAGCCCATAAGACGAGGGGATGCCAATGCACGGCTCAGATATTGCTGGGGTTTGACGACGCTTTCATCACGCTAGATGTGGCTTTGCTCTGGGAGCCTATGGAAATGAGAGGCTGAGGTTGCTGCGTGCAATGCCCATCTTTGGGCATTTGCTGCGGGATTACATCATATCGCTGGCATTGTTTTCAAACGCGCTTAAGAACCTTATATTATATTTCAGAAGCTCTTTGTTGCTCCTTTGGCACTTGGCCCTGCCCCTTTCCTGCATTACAGGCTGTTTCATAAAAAGTGACTGGATAATGGCCTCACATAGCCTATATGTACACAATCATGAGTGTCAGGTCTCTTCTAGGAGTCAGTTCCTCAGCAATTTTATACATTCTGGATGGCAGGCACTTGATTTAAATGCATCAAAAATTTCAAAACATGCACGCACATTCTTCCAAGGGTTATCGATTAAAAAAAATGATTTAAAAAAGAATCAGCCTCTTGTTAATATAGCTTCTGTGAAATGCACTTTGATAAATAGCTGAACCGGATCAATAGCAGCTGCCAAGTTTACACAAAGGATTGGTTCTGATCGCTGATTAATGGTAGGATTGTGTGAATACCAGGAGGACCTTGGTCTTCCAGTGGATCGTACGGGCCTGAGCAGTGCTGCCACAGCACTGCATTCTAACCCAAAGAGGCAGTGAACCAGCTTAATTGTTGAAAGCAGAGAGAACAGGAAATCTGAGTGAGCTGGTTGGCTGGAACCAGTATGGCGCACAGAGACTAACTGGGAAAGGCCACCGAGCTGCTCTGGAGCACGCACACACACACACACACACACACACACACGCACGCACACACACACGTCGGGTATACCTATCCTTATGGGGACCACTCATTCACTTCTATGGGAAAAATGCTAATGCTAACCAACCTTAACCCCTACCCTGCCATAACCATAACCATAAGTAACCAAACAAAATACATGAGTTTTTGTAGTTTTAGTTTTTTAATAGCAGTTATTGATTTTTATAAAATAGATATTTATAACGTTATGAGGATAGGTATTCCTGCTCGCATGCATGTACACACACACACACACACACACACACACACACACTCTGCTCTGCTCTTCTCTGGAAATCCCCATTTTATTGAAATGTCAAATGAAATCCCATGCAGGTGCCATTTTGGTTCAATATTACACCAATAAGCTTGACAGACGAGCTGGACCTCATGACAATTCGGGAGAGCAAATCTGGTGATGACCCTGAATACAATTTCTAGGGCCATTTGTAAGATGATCCTGGAGATAATTTTTCATAAAAACACATGTTTAAAATCCATGTTAAGGATTGCAACCATAGGAGATTTGTAAGGACTAAAATGGCAAAGATTCATAATGGCACAAAATGGTCAACCAGGATGAGGAACTGCAGTGTATGTTTGTGACCAGATTTATCCTGGTTTTACTTATTCCCAGGACTTTCATCAGATTTTGGCTTAAAGTATTCCTGTGTATTAAAATTTCATCATTGCTTTTTCATCAGTTGCATGAGCTACTGTCATGGCCAAAGGTTTATTTGAAATTTCCTTAGTCAGAAATTATTTCACACGATTTTAAAACCCAGCTCAAGTGAACGGTGTTATGCGTGTCCAGGCGTAATGAGGCATAGAAGAGCAACAGTAGAGTAGAGTACAGTGAGTAGAGTAGAGTACAGTGAGTAAAGTAACAGTAGAGTAGAGTACAGTGAGTAGACTATGAGCATAAGTGAGCTGTAGAAACATTAACAGCGTCTGGATGTAGAACCTTCAGACCTGAGCGGCAAGCTGGCCCAAAACCTCAGCGATGCTGCGAAGTGAGATGAAGGAGAGCAGTTCTCTTCCAGTCGAGCTGATTTCCATTCGCAGACCTTGACTGTGCGCGGCCCTCCATCCCTCCATCCCGTACCGGCACCGGATTGCCGATCTGTGTGTGAATGTGTCCGCAGTCGGAGGGAGGGGAATGGAGCGAGTGAGCGAGCATGTCTGAGATCAAGGAAGCCAGCTGTTCTTCAAACGCGGCCTCGTGTAAGTAACCCCGTCGCACGGGGGCTTTGAAACGGGATCAAAGGCCGGCAGGCACAAATATGAAACGGCGCAAGGATGTTTCATGCGGCCTCCGTCGCCCCCGGGAAGGCCGGGGGGTAGTGAGGAGGGGGCGCGATTTAACTGTCATGACGTTCAGTTATTATGACTCTCAGTCCGCCGCCCGAAACGCCGGCTTTGTAGCCCAACACCACATGTTAATGATCGATACTGATCTGATACCACTCACGTATCACACGTCATGATCATTATCGGGTGCGCTTTGGAGATCTGTGGTTCTGCACTGGACACAGCTTATAGTCTTTTCTCATCTGGATGCTTAATTACTGCTAATGGCTAATGCCCCTTGCCCCTGCATACCCAGTCATCTGTCGCGTATTGGGTCTATATATTAGACACCCAATGCCATCTGAATGAACTGGTGCCAGGTTATATGTAATGCATATTAATGGCCTGGAGCCTGAGGAGAATTGTCGTTTTATCATACTCATCATTTTTAGTAAGTCTCCTGTGCTCCTGTTGTTTGGTGCCTGTCGCGCTGAGGTTACTCTTATCCAGCTATTAAGATCTGGTGGGATTAAAGTGGAAGGAAAAATCTTACGTTTTTTTAATAGAGGGCACCAGTGTACCTGAGCAGTCATTACATCGAGCTCCTCCTGTGCGTATTTAAGGATTTATTAACTCTTTTAATTTTATTCTGCCTTTCATAGTTAGGTTGTTGAATATGGGCAAAGAGATCAAATGTTGTTGATGCTAATTTACAGGAATTAAAAAAGATGCATGGAGAAGAGCAGACAGAATAAAGAACACGGAAGCATTAAGCAGGACCTGGGATCCGCATTTTTCTTGTCCAGGAACAGAGGTTAGCATCCGTAGCTGAGGGCCAGGACAGTGATGTGTGAGAACTGGGCGATCTCTCCAGCGGCAAACGTGGAAAGTCCGTCAATGGCTCAGCATCCCTCCGTAAATCAGACTCTTTCTACAGCTATTAGTGTCAGACTCTGGCCTTAGCATCTTGTTTTCTGGCGCTCAGAGAGGGGGAGGAAATACAGTTGTCAAAATAATGGTCGATCATGACCAACAAGCGTGGCCCATCTGCTGGGGAGACCCATCCATCAAGTCCGCAGACACACCATCCCGCCAGACCGCGGAACGGTGTAACAGTAGGAATCCGGCGTTTGTAGACTGGGAAAGCCGACTGCTACCATCCTGACGGCATTAATGAGCAAGGATACGCCCCCCCCAGCTCCCCCAGCCCCACTACCCTGCTCTTGATGTGTGTCAGATGAATGCACGCCTGGCATTGCTTTATTTACGGATCCTTCCTCTCCCCTCTCCGCTCATTTTGGCTCCTCTCTGAGTAACTGTCCTAGATGTTGGTGATGCTATTTTTTATTTATTTATTTTTTTAACGCCTGCTTATCACCGCTGATGCCTGCTTTTCCACATAACGAGTCCCCAACTGAAAGTTTGAAAGCCATTCCCTTCAAACACGTTTTACTACAAAGCTGGAGACACCATCGTAGGGAATCTCTCCCATATTTCTGTGCCATTGTTACATTTTAGTTTTAAATCATTATATCGGTGTGCAGACTTCAAAAGAAGTTGACACAAAATGTGCAACTGCTTTTTGTGAGAAAATATGTGAAATCTGCTTATTGATAAACGTTACAACTGGTTTCTCTGTGAGAAAAACTGTTTTGTACACCGGTGAGGGTATCAAATGAAATCCATAGCACAATACGACCATTGAAATGTGAGCCGAGTGTCTGTGGTAATGGAAAGGTAAACATTGAAGCGCTTTTAATCAGCCCCGGTCCCCAGGCCCGGCTATGCCTCTGATGTTTTTAATGCGTTTGTGGGGCTCTGTATTGATCTGGGCAAAATAGACAGCCTGGTCTCTTTCATTCAACCATAACCATCCTGTGGTAAATGTACTCCTGGTCAGAGCCGCAATTTTCTTGTAAATGTTTTTGGACAATACTCTGCTCCCTTTCGATGCACTTGGATTTCTTGTATGAAGTTCCATCCATCCAACCATACTTCCTTCCTTCTTTAGTTCTAAAGGCTTGTCCTGGCCAAGCTTGTGGTCCATATTAGATTACTGAGCTGAATTGGGGCAGATTACTAAAATATTCTGACGAAAACAGAGGAATTGCATTGTGATAATGTTTATTATGACTTTGCACAAAGAAGTAATTATGAGTGAGACTTTTGTCTTTGTCCTCTGTAATTGGATTAACCTGGAGTCCCGGCTGCCTCTTCTTGAGGTGTCCTGTGCTCCTGCTTGATCGTTAACGCTCTGTTTTTCAGATGGCGACTGGCAGGCGGACGGCGGGCGGGTGACAGGGAGGCTGACTGGCAGCAGTGCTGACCACCTCCTGTGGCTCCCCAGGACGTGTCCAGAGGACGTGTTCAGAGGACGTGTCCAGGTACACCTTGGGATGTAACAGTGCTGGGGGGTCGGGGGCTCATCCATTTATGCAGCACTAAAATTTACTGCTGTGTTTATAGACCTCAAAATAAATCATGTAAGATGCTATATTTTTGTCATAATCTTGACATTTATTATTGATAACTAGAAAGTAAATATTGCTCTTTACCTCCATACAAATTAATTAAACATGTTGTCCATCCGTCCGTGTTCTAACCGCACATCCTGAAGTTTGTCCTAGACAGGTTAGGGCACAAGGCAGGGGATCACTCTGGATGGGATACCAGTCCACACGCACACATGCACACACGTTTTTATTTATATCTTTGTGGGGACTTTCCGTTCATTTCTATGGGGAAAACGCTAATCCCAACATGACCTTAACCCCTACCCAGCCCTAACCTTAACCATAAGTAAACAAAAAAATTACGAAACTTTAGGGAAAAAAAATGGTTCCCACAATGTAATACAAACATAATCCACACACACACACACACACACACACACACACACACACACACGCAGACACAGAATTTGAAACCTTGAAGGTGAGACTACAGTGCTAGCCATTGTGCCTCATACTACATAATACTCTAGTGTTTGTTTTGTGACACTGCACTTATGTATGATTAGACATTAATATGACTTGTTCCATTGTGACCTTACAAATTAATGAATCGTGTTGTATTATGAAATTGCAAGCAATGTGTGCCATACGGTGATAGGTAGAACACAAGCAAAATAACCGTATGGAAATGACCAGAGACACAGTGAAAAGGGGAATATTTGCGAGATGAAGGGTACAGTAGGCTGGGGACTGCTGATGGTGGACAAGAGGAGCTCGTACGAGACTTTCTTCCGGATACTTACTGATGAAAACACTTTGCTTTTCAGAGGGGTCTTGTATAGCTCACCTATATTACTCAGCCCTTTTTTGACTATGGCATGTACCCTGGTGACGTCTGAGATGTGCTCTTTGGTCGATTCTCTTCAGAGCGGTGCTTGCCGGTCCTGCCATTTTAGGGATTCCATTTGCGGGCGGCTATTGAAAGACCTTCCGACTTAAGATACGGCAGCGATATAAAGAAATAAAATGAAAGCATGTAGTGAGGCTCGTTTTAAAAGGAAATATTTGCTCTCAAACTCTGCAGCAGTTAATTCACTTCGTGCGATTCTGGAAGCTTCTGAAACACACTAAAATAGTGACTGCTCACTGCTGAGTCCATCCTGCACATGAAATGTACAGATTCTAAGCCGAGTCCCGATTCATTCAAGATGCAATTTATATGTCACACCTTACAATATGAATTAGCTGCTAATTCATCAATTCATCTTCTATCTATTCTGAGCTGGCTTGCTGAGTTTTTATATATTATGTAAGAATATACAGTTATATATTTTTGATTGCATGGAGAGGTGGAATTTTATAATCAAAGAAGGAAGCCTTGACAAAATAAAAACTGGTGTTTATTCTTTTAAGTTGAGTGATTTTCTGGTTACTTTATGAAGTAATCCGATTATCGGGCCTTGCCGTGGGTCATTGGGTGTTGCTTTCCTTTTCGTTGTCATGGAATCAACTTTAGGTTTCTGTGCACGTCCATCTTAGTAGAGTCTCTGCAGCCACTAGGGACGCACTGACAGGAAGGCCGAGCGTAAACGGGACATCTCTCTAAAGCCTGTCTTTAAGTTGATAGGAGCGTGCCCTGGGGGACTCAGTGAAGACACGGTGGGATTCCAGGGGTTTCCACATTGAAGGGGGACCTTCGAGTCTGGTTCCTCAAGGGTTTCTGCTCTCCGCGAGGGCCTTGGCTTTGAACCCGAGCAAACAGCTTCACAAATAATCCCCCCCCCCCCTCATCCCGACATTGTCAGCGCTTCTCCTTATTTGCATCAAGTCCAGACTCTTGAGCAACATCGCGCGAACGCGAACGGCGCGGAATGCTAACACACTAGCGGGCGCCTTGCCCTGTTTGCAGCTTGCATTGCACATGTTAATTAAACCCTCTAATTAGGTTTCCTTGCTAAAAGGGTGAATTAAATCAGTGCCTGAATGGAAAATGATTCCTTAAATTACCATAATTGTGTTTTTGAAGTGTAAAAATCTCCACATTAGAATGCTAAATGGGGGCTTTTGTGAAATAATTTGTTGTGTTTTGGTTTAATCCTAGGGGATGTTTGTTGATTGTTGATTGTTGGTTTGTTGGTCTCCCTTTCCTGCTCTCGGTTCGGTTGATAAGACAACACCGCAAACCCTCCTGGCTCTACTGTTGCCGTTCCCGTCTCCGCCACCCCGAAGGAGATGTGACCGGATTGGTTAGGCTCCGAGGTGGGCCTGTGAGCTGGCGACCTGTCATTGGTTGGCAGGCGTCCTGTCAGAGGAAACAATGGACACCTGTATTCAGCCCGGGTGCCCTGCCAGAGTAAAGAAATGTGAAAAGGGTCTGAGAGCAAGATAGAGAATGTGTTTGTGTGTGAGAGTGAGAGATAGGGAGGGAGAGAGCGGAAAAATCCTCTCTTTTGGGAGGAAGAACAGACCTTCATTATGTCAGTGTTCCTATTATGAGATTAATCACCTTTCCACGCAGTCAGCAGACCAAGGACACCAGAATTCGGCTCAGTTCAGGGAAGCGCAAACAAGCACTAAGAGAAAACCGTTTGGATAGTGGAAGAAAGGAGGGATTGTTTGAATGCAAAATGTTTCTCTTGCTACGCTACAGTATTTTTGTATTCCCTCCACTACCTTTGGCTCTTAAGAGCTTGTTCTTCCTTCATTGACTTAGAACTCACTGCCTGTCAGTCACTAATATTTCTGCATTGAAAAAGAAGGACACAATCTCAAGGCTCCACAGTCCTGCTGCAGTAGAGTCTCTGCTCCTCTGGCAGCAGGAAAACTCCACATCTCCAGTTTCTCACTCGACAAAGTTGACCTCTATACCCCTTTCTTCCCCCAAGCACCCGCCTCCAGCGCCCAGAGGAGAACAAAGGGGTGGCAGGGCTGATGTGTAAGAGTTTATACTTTTAGTGGGAAAGAGACGGAAGGAGACAGGCAGACAGAGAGAGAGAGAGAGAGAGAGAGAGAGAGAAAGAGCCAAGGAGAGAGCAAGTGAGTGAGTGTTCTGGGCCAGAGGAAGGAAGTCAAAAGGGGAAGAAAGGAGACCTTCTGAGGAGACGAGGTAAGAAATAGTTATTAATTACTTATCTGAAAGTAGGCCAGCACCATCTAAAGGAGCAGAACCCAAACTATACACTGTCCCGAGAGCTGGCGTGTGTTTGCCGGCAGCGCACCGCGTGTAAAGGAGACAGGAAGGTGTCAGTTGTCACCTGAGGTCGAGCTTGTCGTCTTTTTGTAAGAAGGTATTACATTTTGCGCTTAGCAGCATCCTGACACGACGGGAAAGGGAGACGGCAGGAAATTAACACCCGGGCTCAGTGTCTGTCTGCTCTTGCAGAGAGACACGGCGGGTCGAAAGGATGGATTTGTGGCGGGAGCGCGGGTTTTCAGGGGGGTTGCCTCGGCATGCTGGAACGTGAGAAGCGTCTGTGGAGGAGCATGGCGTGTTTGGGCGGCTCGTCTGGGCTCAGTCATCTCTGTTTTAAATCCTGACTGTTCATTCGTCCGTCTTGAGTCCATCAAGCACTCGCTCCTTTCTGAGACCTGAAGCTCACGGAAGCTTCACGGTGGAGAGACGTGAACATCGCGCTCCTCCTGACCTTTTTGAGCACAACTGTAGTTCTGTGAAAACGGCTTAGCGTGAAAACACCAAGGCACCTGTCTCTCTGAGCGCAGTATCAAAAGCATTCAATTACAGGAACAGCACTGTCACTTCTCATTCCTAGGAACCATGAGATGTTTGGGGGAATTACGATGGGTGAAGGAATTTTTTTTTGTGCAGCTGTTTACTGTAACACTGTAACTGGTAGCAGATAGACCCAAACCTGCCCTTGTTGAGTAGGTGTGGCCCCCCTTCATCTACACACACACACAGACACACACACACAGGTTTGTAATTATATCTTTGTAGTGACTCTCCATTCATTTATATGGGGAAAGTGCTAATCCCAGCATGATGACCTTAACCCCTACCCATCCCTAACCTTAACCATAAGTAACCAAAAAATATAAATTCACTCCATTCAACTCTCCTTCATGGTTATAATAACGCAATGTTCTAACAATCCAGTCAGTTCTGCGTGTGCGCAGTACTTGGAAAAAAGTACAGAAAATGAAAGGATACAAAATTTGGCACAGAAACATTCTGTGGGTATGAGGATAACTTTTTGCCCAGCTTGTCTCCAGGCTCTCTATTATACATGCTGTCTATCCATCTTCAAGCTCTTTCTCCTGGTGAGGCTCGCATTAACCTTATGTGAGTTATACATAATTCTTTGCGGCTAATACGGCCGCTTCCCCAACTTAATGACCGCTGAATATTCTAGAATTCCAATATCCAAGGATTGCATCTCGATGTTTTCTTAAAGGCACCTGCTGTTTAGCATTCAGGCTTACGGAGCCGGGGTATATCATGTGTTATGCCTGATCGACAAAATGGCTACCGGGCAGTGCTCCTCGGAGTCTGTGGGAGCCCTTCCTGCTCTGAGGACCGTGCGGCTTTGGGGTGACGAAGGACTGATTGAGGGAATGACATGGGGGTGCTGGGAGGGGGGGGGGGGGGCCTTGCAGGTGGGG
>JAODKE010000068.1:28575196-28591494 GCA_026779605.1 Mormyrus hasselquistii
ATTTTCTGGGGTGTAATGGAGATGGATGGCGGGTTTAGGAGCGGGCTGGGGGGGGGGCGGTGGGCTTGGAGGTGGTGGGGGTGGGGGGATCTGGCTCTGATTCCCCCGCTGAGGCGGAGGAAAAAGCAAACAGGCCTAATAAAGAGACTGAGGGGTCTGTTTGCCGTCAGTGATGGAATGCCATTATAGAGGGGGTCAGGTGTTGGTGACAGCCATACGAGACGCCCCCATGCCCACCTTAGGGGGAGGGGCGACGCTGCCACATTAATTGCCTTGCCAGGACCGCAGAATTATTCGTGGCATTAAAGGCTGCCTCTCTGTTTGCTGAAACCTAAAATGTCACACGGTAAATAAGTCTCCCGATACCTTAAAAAAACAGCCGGCAGGGTGATATTCATTATGAATATCAGCAGAAGGTTCCTCCCCATCAGACATACGGGGGCTGATGGGAAACGGGAATTTAAACTAAATTACAGACCAAATGAGTCATCTCTAGGGTGGGGTTGAGGTTCTTGGGACAAATGAGCCCCATCACTCACCGTATGCTGAGCCCTTTCTATTACTGGAATATATTTTACTTTCTCATTGCATTATCAGGGAGGGCACTTAGCTTGGAGCATTCCTTGATTCAAGAAGGTGACATTAGGAGGACCATAGGTTGTCCCTCAGATGTCAGAAATGGCACTGAGAGTCTGTCTAGGCAGATGCCATGGAGCATTATGTAGTAGCAGCTGCCAGGGTGCTTGGAGTGAATCTTTAAAAATTTTTTGACACTTATTGACATTGCCGGTGGCACCTCATCCCACCTCATCCCACCTCATCCCACCTCATCCCACCTTGTCCCACCTCATCCCACCAGGCCGCCGGAACATTTCAACTTGCTGATATTTTCATGCCCAACCTGCTGCTTCCTGTGGAGCAACAAAGCTGGAAATTAGCTGAAACTCTCCAGAAACATCACAAGGAATCCCACCACATCCCACAAGGAATGACAGCATTCCCTCTCCCCTCACCAGTCTCAATTCAGCAGCCTTTACTGGGACTGCGCACTTTTACGTAAACCTTTGAGTCTTCGCGTTCGCTTTTTGGTTTATATTTTGCGCTTACAGAGTTTGAGATAAAACACTTTTTTTATTCACACCAATTCTATCGGAGCTGCAAGCCTTTAGATCAAGTCCACTGTACCCGGCCTCTCACAGGATATGATATTAGTGGGTTTTATTGAGTTTATCAGAACAAAGCTTCTTTCCTCTTGGTCCAGCATTCCCAGGGTGCTGTTGGGGCAGAACTTCATCCGGCTGGATCGACAGTGACCCACAGCGCCGCTCTGCGCAGACATGCCCCCACCCATCATCCTCCTTCCCACTCTCACCTTTTCCCCCCTCTCCCCCTCTCCCCTGCTCTAAGTCCTCGTTATTGGATTTGCGTGTCCGTAATCCATGGTAATGATCACGATGCCTTCAATTACCGAAGACAGTTAATTTCCTGGAGCTTTGCAGATAAACTTTGTCCGCTTTTTTATGACTTGATAATTGAGCGTGCCGGAATACGCTGCCGGCGAGGTCCCGGCGGTGTGTGTCGGAGATAATTGTACTTGCAGTATTTTGGAGCGGATTGCGCGGGAACCGGTATGTGTCGAACAAGGCGGGGATCGTTCACGTAAATGATGAACTACTGACCTACCAGCTGACGCATTTCATGAATCCTTAGCTGTGAGATATGATGGGGGGGAAAAAAAAACAATCCCAATGAATTTTCACTTTACCTACAGCAGGATAAGGACAGACATCCTTATGAATGACACAAGAGGACCAGTTTATCACCAAGCAGACTTTTTTTTCATTATTTCTTTTGTATTCCTGCATTTTGAGCCAAGTTGCTCTGCCAGGCAATCTGGGAGAATGAGATCAGATTCCCGGGAGGAATACCCAAAGAGTTAGCCTCCGAGTTTATCGTGAGCCAGCCGCCCCCCCCGAGAGGTCGTCCTCCGAATGCGAAAGCCTGTTCGGAATGGCCTCTGTGTCACAAGGCGGATTAGCGAGGTTAGCTAGGCCGATAGCCAAGGCCTGTTGTGTCGCGATTGTTCCTCATATTAGCACGGCTCTTGTTTGCCGTTAACTTCTTTAGTATTTAAAAATGTTTGACTTTGTCGCGTTATATCGTTACACAGCATTGGACTCTGAGCTCCAGCTGAGTAAAGCTTGTTCTCGTCATATCTGAATTTTTATTTCTGTAATCTAGAAAGAAGAAATGCGAAACGGAGTCGGTCCCAGTCCGGCCGTCTGCCGGCTGGCTTTGGCCAAGCGAAGCCACTGAGAATCCTGACAATTAGCTTATGTGTTTGTGAAAAAATGTATCAGTAGCACAAAAACGATGGAGAGGAGAGGGAACTGATGTAGATGAAGCATGTGAAAAAAAAAACGTTTTTTCTGTGTGCGCTCTAGTACAGTCTGTGTTTCTGTCCAAGCTGGCGGAGCGGAAGATGTCAACAGCGTTTTTGTGGGTAGCATATTGCCTTATCTACCTAACAGTGACACTGGCATGTTCTAGAAGCATGAAGCACAATGAGATCTTACCTCATGCCCTGTAAGAGAGTAGGAGCCACCTTCCCCGATGACCTTTGCCGGTGAGGCTCCGCATTCTTTATGACCTCTGGCGTTTTCCCATACAACAGATGTGCATGAATTATTAAGGCTGCTGCAAATTGTTGGCAATTTATTCGCATTGTTTATGTGCCTCCATAGTAATAGGAGTGTAAGTGCTGCGTTCGGCGGTTCATGAACGGTGTTCTTTTGGGGTAGGGTCATGACTGCCCCTGTGTATTTTCACCCACACACGCACATGCTTACCTCCATCAGCCCTGCATAACATCACACGTTTAGCCCCCTGGCTCATTTCCTCGCACATTCTGCCTCATTGACCAGACCGTGTAGCATCTACATGTCTGTCTTTACATCACCGTATGTTCTTCCCGTCGCCTTTAGTCTGGCATTAACGCAGACTTTCCCTTTAAGAGCGCCATGGTACAACTGATTAACATTCACCTTTAATTCCTGCATTTTGCAACTGATACACAGCGTTTCCCTTTTTTTCACCGCCTTCACGTCTGCCAGAGAAGCCTGCTAGCTGTCTTATCGGGCCCTTCACAGCCACGTTCGTCTATTATTCAGTCTCGTCGTGGAAGCTCTCCCAGGAATGTCAGTTGACACCCTCCCTGTTTCTCATTAATTATACTCTTCACTTAACTGGTGACAAAAATGTAAACAAAAAAAAAGGAAGCAGGGAGTAGCGGCTGGCAGATATACGGTATTAACGAGCAGCTGAATAGGCTGGCTGCGTAACGGAACCGCCAGGAAAACAGGACGAGCTCAGGAGACGTGTCTGGTCAAGGATGGATAAGCTCATAGCGGAGGACAAGATCACGGTCCTGAAGCTGTGCCGGGGCGGGGGGGTCACAAAGCCTCCGATCCATAAATAGACAGGGACATCTCATATTTGTCACCCCCTGTTTAGTGACAGGCCTACCGCTGACCGGAGGAAAGGTTAACAAATCATCTGTCAGTGTTAGCGCATGTGTGAATCGGGTCCTGATTATTACAGAAAGTATGAAGAGTATGCGTACCAAAGGCACTTTGTTTTTTGTTCTGTTCTTGACAGGAAATCAGAGCAGGATGAGATGCTGAAAGCAGGGGTCCGGGTGGTGCTTCTGAGGTGAGCGAGCCTTACGTACCCGCTCGATGTAGCGAGCGGCCCTCCTCATTCTGACGGCGCTGCCTTCCCCGTGTCATTAATGGGGACTAAAATAGCCGTGTGCGTCTTCAGTGTTCAGTGTTGCTATGCGGCCGCCTCTCCGATGCGTCAGGACCAGCCGGAGCGGAGAAAAGCTAAACCAGTCGGTCACAGAGAAATTAAAGAACGGCTGTGGCGGCTCCGCTCGAATGATTCTACCAAGCGTCGTTCGGGCTCTTTGGGCTGTGATTCTTTCAGTCCTCGAAGACGCGAATGGCAGCAGGGATGGTCGCCCGTAGATCGAAACATCAGGGCTGAACGTTTCCAAAGGGCTGACAGAACAGGTTGAGTTATGAGTTTCAGGGCGAGGTTCTTCTACCTCAAGGACCTCAGTCATGGTCACAAAGCACACATGGAGCTCGCCCCAGGCCCCTCAGTAGGCTCCCCAGGACACTGGCTCTGCGCATCGACCCCCCGCCCAGCTTTCTCCCCCTAAACCAGGGCTCCAAAGCCCCATAAATCCCTCCCCTTTGTTGTGTTATCTGAAAGGGCAGCTCAGTCTCCTGCTGCTGGAGCTGACCGGGAACGCGGGATAATGAAATCAGGCCAGGGGTGCACAGACACAGTGGGGGGGGGCATCATGAAAGGGGGGGGGGGTGGTGTGTCACATGATGGGGCGGCACTGCCAGCCACGGAGGGATTACAGCCCGCAGGGGGATTTATTAGCGTTCTGTGGTGGCGGGCGATGCAAACGCGGGCGAGACGGTGCCACGGGAAGGTGGGCAGAATCAGTTTGGATCGGCTGGAATCGTCGCCTGAGTTCAAGGCATCCAGCTGGTTTCTCAGTGTTAGATTTGAAATTTTAGACCACGGACATCACCCACAATCAGTGTGCATCCAGGTCTTATTATGGTATTTTTATACACTATTCAGCACTGTTTAGAGACTCTGTTCTGCCTTATCTGTACCAGTCGACTGTGAAGCTTTGGAGCAGTGAAATGGGCGGGGGGTGTTGTGATACAAAGAGCTCCCCACCCTTCTTCACACATCGCCGGGCGCCAAAGAGGCTTGCAGCAGCGCCAGGGCCAATTGGACGCGCACGGCGGGAAGCAGAAGCCTGCGTATTCCTGGCGGGGGCGCTCTCTCTTCCCGTTGCTGCTGCCAGATTGAAACCTCCCCTTTCATGGCAGGGAAAAAAGCGATGCCGAAGGCGTCCCACTGCTTAGAATTCCGGACACGATCCCGCGGATAGCATCAGGGAGCGTGGCGGACGGGCCCATTGTGATGCGGTGGCAGGGTCCCCGGCACACTGAGGTTACGTCGATAAATTCAGACCGCCCTTTGGTGAGGTTTCCTTGAAAAGTTTAGCGTCAGAAAGGGGGCCTTCTTCCCTCAGCAGGGAGGTCAGATTTCTTACTATCAGTGTTCTCACAATTAACTATCGATCCTTATCTGCTGGGCCCCTGGGGTCCTGGCCCCGGTGCCTACCTCTCCCACAATCCCTCTCTCTCCCACCTCAGCTCAGGGACATCTCTCAGTGGGGCTGACCTTCAAGCCATGCTGGCATACTCAGGGTGGGGGGATTGTCACCGGCGGGGGGGCGGTGCCAGATATTCAAATGAGCGTACGGCCCAAAAATAGCAGACGAGCAATTAAGCGCCAGCCTAATCAGACTGCCTCTGTAAATGAACCGATAATTCCGCTCTGATATTCTCCGGGCTTTCCGGACCACTTGCTCATCATACCCTCTCCGCTTAATTGCGTCCCCCCCCCACCCCATCAGCTGGCTCTAGCCAGACGGAGGAGACAAAGCCCCCGTCCTGGTGTAGCTGAGACCCAGACCTTCTGCTTGCTTCTCAGATTCTGTTTGATGGGACCAGGATGTCCCATGCCATTGGCTTCTGTCTTTTAATTACACACACACACACACGTATATTTATATATATCTAATGTGTGTGTGTGTGTGTGTATGTACGTATGTATAATACACACATATTTCTACTTTCCACTGCCTCATCTGCATTTGTATATTTTAATCCACAGAAATCAGTCAGTGATGGCTAAACTCCCTGTGACATCGCTAAGGCAATCTGGGGAGATAAGAAATAGGTTGGCAACGATCGGAAGAACAATGATTAATTTCCTCTGCAGTGTTTTTAGGATCTATGTTTTAACTGTGGGAGATGTACCTCCCTCAAAGTCTCAGGAAAACATCATTTAGGTTATGTAATATTAACCAACTGGTTTTCATTCGATGCATGGTTGCACTGGAGGTACTATCATAGAGTAATCTGTTTGTATAATGCTGTATACAGTACAACCAGCCTTATAGATTATATATTGTACTATGCAAAAATCTTAGGTCACAGAAAAGGCATTTTAAATGTTCTTCATATTGATATAAAACTGTATTTTGTTTGTCAGGGTGTTAGTTTAAAACACCAAACCCAATTTACATTCAGTATACCCATGTATGCATATCCATCCATCCACTCATCCATCCACTCATCCATCCACTCATCCATCCATCCATCCATCTGATTCCTTTACCTGCTAACCTATGCAGAGTCACAGGACACTGGCATATCATATCTGGCTAATGGATACCCCATCAAGTTATCTAACTAAGTTAATCAGTAAGCCGGTGGTGAAATTAAACGGTGCCCCTGAGGAGAGACTTAGGAACCAAAGTGATGTTGTTTTAGCCGTCCAATAAGAGAGAAGAAGAAATGATTGCATTTATATATGTATGTATTCAGATAAATAGCTTTAACCATATTACAGTGCTCTATATCAAATATAATTATTTCTCTTAAAAAATAAAGCATATTTAAATGGTTCAAAACAGACATTTTTAAGAGTCTTAAAGACGTGCAGCTATTTAATTGTTAAAGCATCCATCTGTGGTACTCGGGACTTTGATGAATATGGTTCACAAAGGAGGGAGGCTGTTCTGGAGTCATGCTGCCATGATGAAATCACAGGTTAGCACAGTGATCCCTTTGTAGGAGCTGTTTGTTCCCCCACGCGCCGAGCATCCTTGGCTGCGCATTAGAGGATACCAGGAGATGTTCAAATCCAGCATAAACCTGTTGCCTGCACAGATGGTTATTAACTGTGATCGTTCACATCCCTGGAGCCCGGGTCGGGCCGAGGCGGATCAGCAGAATTGAATTGGCAGAGTTACACACTCCCCCCCCCCCAACCCCCCACTAACAGAGCTTCAGCAGCAACATCAATCAGGGATGTCCTCCAGTGCCACCTTATCAGGCATGAATCCAAGCTCCATGTGAGCTCTGAATGCTCACATTCTCCTTAATGGGGGACGTAACCCTGGGTACGGCTAATTAGTAACGCCGCGCATTAAACCTCGTTCAGCTTTGGTTCAGTCTGCGGCTTTGGGGCCGCGACAGCAGATGAAGCTAGTGTAAGTGTAAACCCTGCAGTGAGCCTAGTGAGGATTACGTAAACCTAAGGTGCACTGCACTCTAACTGTAGATCAAAGCAGAAGGTTAGAAGTTACGGATTGGGTGAACCGATGCAAAATGACACAGGTCTCAGAATGCTTTGTGTTCCTCTCATGGTGATAGGTGATTCATTCCAGTGCGAGGGGTGCAGCATGGAGACTAGGCCTCTAGGGGAGGCACTCTGTGTAAGATGTTTAGGCAGAAGTGATACAGCACAGAGTGTCGGAAGGTGAGTATGTTGAGGCCATTATGCTAAGCATCACATGTAAAGATGGAGAGAAGGTGAGAAGTGGGGCAGCATGAGGAGTTAATGGGAGGGAGGGAGAAGGGGGCTGCTCAGGTCTCAGCATTCTGGGGAGATATATCGTTAGTTGCGGCCTGTCCATGGGTGTACATGGAAAATGAAGTAACTATAGAATTGTGCCGCTCTTCATATTTAATTCCCACTGTTATTTCTAGTGTTGCAAAGGGCCAGAAAAATCCTGGGAAATTGCCGGAGTCTTTCCAGAATTTTTCCATGGGAAGTAGGATAGCAAAGGGGTGCAAAATTTTCGGAAACTTTCCATGGGAAGTTAAGCTAAGGCATTTTGGAAATATTGAACTCTGTGGAACTCAGAAAGCAAACTCTATGAATAGTGCAACATAGTATATGACTTTTAAGCAATGTGTTTTGATGCAGATGCTTATTTTTGGGTGTTTTTACTCATAAGCACTTGATTACACAATGATTTCACTATAAGCGCCATCAAGATGTTGATACATTTAAGTTCCCTGTTATAGGCTAACCTGCAATTTTGCAAATTTCTGGTTTACTCCCATTAATTCCCATATATTCCCATTAATTCCGATAGAAAATTTCCAACGTTGAATATTCTGAGAAGTTTGCAACCCGTGTCCTGATGCATGTTAGGTCCTTTTTAGATTTTTACATCCACGTTGCAGTCATAGCTGGAAGGATGTAAGTTACTCTAATTTATTAGCTGTTCTTATTTATGAAGGAGGTGTTTTATCAGTAGTTCAGAGTGATTTTAGTTAGGTATTCAACATTTAAATAAAGATTAACTTGTCTTCAAAACAGTCGATAAATAGACTGTAAGAAGTTAAATCTGGATTGTAATGTCATAAAGGTCACTCTGTATTGGTTCTCTCCCACACACATTCTCTGTGAAGCGTAATTGATGTGGAATGCGCCGGTAGATAAATAGATCACCCCATCGAGCATGCCAGAGGTATTCTCGGTGAGCGGTTGGTTGCTATGGAGATGAGGCCTGACTCAAAGAGGAGACCCACCCCCTGTGGGCTAATCAGCTGCCTATAGGACGATGGTCCTCACCACCAACACTGGTGATCAATTGTCCTCTTTTAGCACCTGCTCCACATTACTCACATTTCTCAGCATGCGCTGTTTGGCAGCAGGCAGAGGCAGGCCGCCCTACGAAGAGTGCAGCGCCAGTAACGCGAGGGGACCGTAGGGAACCTCACACGCACAGGGACTCCCCAGGGATGAGGATTGGCGCCGATAGCTGAAAACAAGCGGGAAACCACATATGGATGAATACCGTCAGTCTGGAAGCCAGTTATCACTATCACAGGTGTCCAAACATAAGTTTTAGGGTGGGTGTCTGGGTAGGTGGAGGCTTGGGGGGGGGGCGGTTGCTAATCAGGCTGGCGTCAAAGCGAAACTGGCAAACTGAGCAGTCCATTTGGGTGTATAGTGTTTATTTGTTTGTTTGTCAGTTTTCAATTGACCCTCTGTTGGCTTTAGAGCACCTGTGTGATGGATGAAAAGGTCTGATGGGAGCATCTGCATGCATTTGCCTGGCTTTCTCTGTATGCCTCCCCGAGCAGAAGCTTTGTGGCTTGTTGCTCTCTCTGGGATGAGCTCTCATAGTGCGGCTCAAACTCGCCTGAGTATCTCCCTGCCAGGGGGCCGCCTCCTTCCCCACAGCTCACGGCAGCTCCCGCTGTCTCCGTCTCCTTTGTCTCTGTTTGCCTTTCCGACCTACTCTGTAATCATGTGACCAAGTTTGAAGACGAGGTGGACCAGGAGGATTAGAGGAGGGCACAGGACACCCAGTTGATGCTGGCTGTAGAACCAAACCAAAGGAAGGTTTACTGAGCCTCAGGTAAGAAACTCCCACAATGCAAAGCTGCCACAGCCGAAATTTACGATTTTAGTCACAGTAATTTACTTCACAGTAAAGTTTAATACATGTATTTACTTATTTACTGTAATAATAATAACAATAGTAATAATAATGTTTATTACTACTGCTGCAAAACAAAAGAAAGGATAAACAGCTCTGAATTTAGATTGGAAAATCACTAATACCTATTATGCTATTCAAATCTTTTTCGCACAATTACATTCTGTCGGGATGTAGATTTAATTTGTGTCTATTACAACCTTAATTCATGGGTCTAAATTTATTTTCAGGCATAACTAGGGGTGCTCTGCAGTGTTAATGACCATGTAGGAAACTTTAAGAAGAGGTTATAATTGCGTGCATGATCCTTGATGTAACAAAGTCACGGCAGGCAACGTAAATTTGAGATAGCTGTATGGAAATGTCAGCTGAGGGAGAGTCCGTTCCCATACAGTCCGAGATGTTCCTAATTACGATCACCATCTTTAAAACCTAAAGTTTTCATGGAAACCCCAAGTCCCTTTCGAAACTTGAAGGCCCGGCCTTCAAGAGTTTACATACTTCAAAACTCAGGCTAATTGTCGACGGGCAATTTGAGCCAAGAGATGGATACTGGGAACGCTTGGGGCCAATGGCTGACAAATTTGTGCCTGGGGAAAATAGCCTGCTCTTGGTTGTCTGGGTTATTGGCTTTGCAATAATGAGACGCCTTCCTGGAAATGAGGTGTCCGTTATGCAAATGAGCACAAAAAGAGCATCGCTTTGCAGTTTGATTCAATTGTGTTTCTTTATGAGCTGTGCAATCCTTAGCAAATTATCTAGAATGTGTAAGGCTACCTACTATTGGTGCCCATATACAAGCCCTTCCTGGCTCCCGGTGGCTGTTTGAAAAGCTTTAATCACTACTCTGAATGGCACAGTGTGAGTGGACGAATCCCAATATAAATCATAGATGTTGAATCGAAACTGAGAAACATGCACACATGCGTGATCCCTTTGTTCTTGACAATTACATTTTACCCTCTAAGCTTGTTTTATATGCATTTTCTCCCGTCTCAGATAGAACGACACTAAGCTCTAATGATGATATATACAGTGTCGTCCAAATTGACCTCTGGCTCCCACATGCCCTTTATCATTGTCAGACAACTGAGTCACGAAGTCCTCTCTAGGACGAGATTACTTGGGAGAGCCCCGTCCGTATATGGTCTTATTCAATGGGGTCGGGAATCGGCCCGCTGGTTGAAGCTGGTCTCATCCCCGAGGGCACAGCGTGAAGTAGGTCTTGCATTATTAGTTCTCCGGTCATTGTGCTGCTTGCGGGGGGTGAAACTGTGGAGCTCCGTACTCACCTAATCTGTTTGTGGGCAGTGGTGGCGCTCCCCCCATTGGAGAAATGAGGCAGTTTTGCCTTAGATTTTTCAAGCTTTCGGGGTCATTTTGAAACCCTACTCTGGACAAGCGATGCGATTCCTGCATCTCAGAAGCAGCTTTAACAGCGGCCCTTTAGATCAAACGCTTCTGTCTATACCTCCTGCATGATGGCTGATGTTAATGTTAGCCACACTTAAAGACCTGAAAGTTCACAAATTGCACCTACTGTAATTGCAGGAAATGATAAACATTAGCGTGACAATAGCCTCCTTTCTGAACGTCTCCTTCCAAGACAGCATGAATCTAATGAATTCGGCACATTTTTTTCTCCCTGTCTTTCTCCTGGAAAGAGCGATCTGTTCTGTCTCTTCACCACAGCTTGACATGACTACCTCCTATCCATGGCATGCTTGGATTCTCTTGGTCCCTCACAGAAAGATAAAAGCGCTTCACTACCTCCTCAGTCTATTATCCGTCCTATACATACTGCTATGCCCAATGATCTTCCGCAGCGTTTTCTGTCATGGATTCCTCATTACATTGATATTTTGGCAGTGGAAGAGATTAGCAGCTTGTGCTAGTCAGCTGGCATTAAGGACTGGCTAGTTGGGGGCTGTCTGTACCTCCAGTATCCTCCCCAACCTCATCCCCTTGCTGAAGTCCCTTGGTGCAGCAAATCTGAGTTTATGCGGGCAGAGCACAGTAGTGGGGGCCAGGGGCCTGTAATTGAGCCTTTGTACTGGAGCGGAAGCAGGCAGTTGTGGGTGAGGACACGGCTAGGGAGACAAGTGCAGTCCTCTCCACGGGGATTAGCCGGAATTGTGCTTGTGCACGGGACGGTCCACGGGGCCTTTGTTCTGGACCTGTTCCCCCCCACGTCGATACTGTTTTTCACCCTCTCGGAACAGCGGAATGTTAATGGCTGCTCTGTGCGGAGATAAGCCTGGGGGCAAGGAAAGACCCCCTGACAGGTTTCCCATTGTCCTCTCTGGGAATAGGGAGAGAAGGCTGATCGCTCTCTGTGGACATGCTGCCTCTTTTCTTTTGTTATACCTTTTTTATGTTTCCCTTTCTCTCTTTATTGCACACGAGGATTAAAGAGCTAGATTTTGTCTCCTTGAAGGGGAGACTTCAGTGCACTTCAGACCCCCACAATGTGATGCCTCCACACACCTCACTCTTTCAATGGGTTCATGCATGTCCAAGTTTAGGGTACAAAGAACCCAGAACCCAGGAGCCTTATAGTTGGATGCCCAGCCTGTTAATTTTCATAACATTGGTTGTCTATCCATTTTAAAACTACGGTTTAAGAGTTTTGTGTGTGGTCGACCTGAAGTTCATCACATCTTTGCAGAAAGTTGTTAGAGGGAAGTACATATTAAGAACGCAGATCGGCATCCTGTCATGACCCACCGGCTTGTTGTCAGCGGGTTGGATAGCTCGATACAATCCGTGGTGCTCAATGCCATTCAGACATTGACTCATCCACGCCTACGGTGGGATTTGGATGGCAGCAGCAGAGCCGGAAGGGAATTCTCCATCAAGCGGCCGTACAGAGAATGTCTGAAAAACGCGCTAAAGCAGTGTTTGGCTTGTTAGTTAGGGAGATAAGTAGGGTTACATTTTGTACCGATGGATCATTTTAATTGTTCAAAATAAGGGACATGTTGCGCCCATGTTAGTGTGTCCAGCTTCTGGAATGTTCCCTTGAACAGACTCCACATATGCTGCAGCCATTGACCAAGGCTATCCATGGGAATTCTTACTGCGTCTTGGCAGTAAGCCCGAATATCTTGGGCTATTCCGGGATCGATCCCAAGGGCCGGTAATCGCACGCAGGCCTGACTGATGTGGGAGCCCCTGCTTTCATTGCCATGCAGGATAATAATGATCTCTAATAGGCTGACTGGCCGCCTCCCATCATTAAACTTTGCCACGCCCACATAAATCACATAAATCTACAGCCCTGCTTTTCCTGGAAACACCCTTCTCCCTGCTCGAAGGTGGGTTGCCAGAGGCGTTCTGGGTCAGCCGTTTCCTGGAGGGTATCCGACTGTCCGCCCAGAGCTGTTTAAGACTTCTTCAGCTAATGGGGGGGTGGTATGCAGTGGGTCAGAAGAATAACGTCCCTAGGGCTTTGGGATTTCTCCAGACCTCCTGTTCCCCCCAATCTGCCCATGCCTCCTCACCCTCACCCCCATGATGTAAGCACCCGGGCGGCCAACCTGCAGGCAGGGTCATTCGCTCTGCTTTTGTTTTCCATCTCAACAGGAATTATTCTCTGAGAACAACTTTTTTTTTTTTGAGTGTGGTGACATTTCACTACATCTTCAACTGTCTTAAAAAAGACCCTTATGGTTTTAATTATGTCCTTCGGTTGGACTAAATCTTGAAATTTTTCAGTTACTGTCACCGGAAAGTGAACTTTTGTGGAATTAACCTGTGGTAAGCAAGCAAATCTGGGTTTAGAAATTATAGCAATTAGACACCAGGGAGAAGCATAAAGCTATATTTATATATATCACTCTTGTTGTTTAGATTTTTGCATAACTGCCTTTGGATGTGCTGCACAGCTGCCGTTGTCTCTCCATTTTGGCACTTTGGAGACTAGACAAACAGAAAGCCTTCCCTTTGTTTTATTATGAAAATCTTGTGTGGAGAAGTGTTACTGCCCGCCCACAGCCCCCCCACCACTGCAGTTTGACATTCAGCAGAGATGTAGCCTGCATATTCATCAGAGCGACAGCAGTAAGGACACGGGTCCCATCTGAAAAAGAGCAAACGGTTCGACCAGGCGATGGGCCGGTGTTTAATATGCGGCACCACGGTTTCACAGCTCCCCCTCTGGTGAAAAATAAACTCCCGTCCTCATCGCCTGTGCTACCTGATAAAGGTATTCCTTTGTTGTGAACCATAAAGGATTGCCTGTGACTTAAATTCCCAGATCGTAATTTTAAAAGTCGTCCAGCTAATTTGTTTTTAAAGCATGTGGCTCTTTTGTGGCGGCTAGTTAAAAATGTTTTTTTTTTCGGCGAAGTGCCCAGAGATCGAAGCCAAGGTGAGACTCATAGCTTGTACAGGGTGATGGCGGGGGGGGGAGGGGTTACTGCCGCAGCGATACGCCAGAATGTGCAGAGAACGAGCGTGCAATGATTAGGATGCAGAATAGTGGGCCACAGAGGGCCCCGCGGGTGAAGGGACCATGCGACCCCCACCCGCTACCTCCAGTGACGCGGCAGTCACCCAGATGGCATGCCGAACGGGGACCGCGGTACGTCAGCCCAGCCAGGAACGTGATGATGGAGCACTTAATTATCAGGGCGATTTCACTCCTGCAGCTTGAAATATGACTAGGGGGACATGGAGGGAAAAAAAAGCTCAGAAATCCACCTGATTGTTACAGCACCCAACACACACACAGATCTCAATCTCCAGTGACACAGCAGCGTTCCTGCTGCTACTGTACGTCTTTAAGCAAAATATCTTCGATAAACAATAGAAAAGCAAAGAATATGCAGAAATACGCAGAATGCTTTGAGCATTCTCCCTGACGAGCATCTCCTTAATCACGGTGCCATTTTTGCTTGCTGCAGGCTGCTCTTTCATTGGTATACAGTAAACTCTGTACTTGGAGAACAGCAATACCCCATATGAAACCTCCCAGCTACAAAGAATATTACACCAAACAAAATCAGCTTTATAGAAGAAGAAAGTACTTCATCTTTCCACCCGTCAGTCTGCCACACGATGCCTACCCATTCCACAGTCCATCACGTCCCCAAGGGGGCGGGGGGGGGGGGCGGCGTTGATCTTGCTGGCGTGCTGAGTGCAGCTTAGGGTGCAAATTTCTTACTGTCACCGCCTGGAGGCCAGGTTTGGTAAGGAGTGTCGCATGTCTGTGACTGTTCAAAGGTCACTGACAGGACTTTTCAGCACCTTAAATGAAAAGGCAGCAGGGATATTGTTCTTCGGTTTTCGCCCTTAATTTTTTAACACACAAAATCTCATTATACGTCAACAAGGACACGACGGGAGCTGGATTTAATTTGTGAGTGAAATAGATGGCTGTGCTTAGGGGCAGACAGGTAAATAAAGTTACGGGCTTAAATAGAGAGGAATTTTCGGCAGACTGGGGCACGACTGTCGAATGCAGCACAGACCCTCAACTGAGAGATGGATACAAGTGATGTGCTGCTTCCCGCTGCTCTGAGCATGTTCCTGATTATTATCAGCATTAGTAAAATAACAGGAAAATGAAAGCTGGCATTTTTTTGTCCAGCCACTGCTGACAGTGTTGCCTATTAATATTTCACCGTGTCACTCAGGTTCGGTGTCTTGTTAAAATCACATGACATCAAGACCCCCGGGACCCAGGCTGCCAGGACGTCCATCCTCGCTACCCGAGGAAGATGGAGCCCTCGAGGCTGGTGCTCCTCCGCTGGGGCTGTGGTGTCTGGGTGTGAATCTACACACTCCAGGTGACAGTTCATCCCCCCCGGCATCCCCGAGTGTCACCATGTGCTTGGGGGAGGGTGTTGCAGGTTGGAATCATACCGGTGCTCATTATTTCAGCTCTGAAGCTTATATTTCAAGCACGCTTATCAACCTCTGGGCATCAGCAGGGAGGATGAGGTCGTGTTTTTTTTTTTTTTCCTCGAGGCCGTTAGGTGGGAGTCAGCTTTCTGCACGTCCGCACGTCCGGAGACGTTAGACGTTACGGGGGAGACGGCGCCACGCCAAGGAGATGCGCGGGGTTAGCTCGTTAGCGGCTCTTCCGCCGAGTCTCCAGATGCCCCGGCGTCGTTAGCCGCATGCTAATTGAGGACGGTAATGCCACCGGGAGAGAGTGACCTTGAGGCAAGCATTCATTTTGCGGGTTTTTAAAATTTTTTTTTTAACCACGTGGTGCATCGGGAGCCAGCAGTCGGTCTCGCATCGCCGGACACCCATAGCGAAATCCACTGCATTATTTGCAGTGTGCTGTGCCTCCAGGCCTGACCTTGTCGGCTCCTGTCCTCCGGCTGGACGCTGACCGCTGGGCGAGTCCAACGGTTTCATGCTGACACTAATCTCCCTTATTGGGCTCATGTAGAGGAGCGGCAGAGATTGACAGGAATACTGGGAGACACATGGGATCAGATAGAAAAGGGCAGGACACGGCAGCGATGACAGGATACGGGATGGGAAGCTGTAATACAGATGTATGGGGGAGTGTAAGAAAAAATAACAAAAATAATGGGTTGGGGGTGGCGGCGGCCTTCCGGGGTCGTTCTTCACCCCGTCACTCAGGCTGAAGAGCACAGCTCTCCCGAGGCCGAAAAAAGCCAGGCCTCCGTGTCAATATCCCTCCACGTCTATTTAGATAACGACCCAGGGTTTCGCAGACAGGCTCAGTATTACCATAATTAAATTCACTGGTGGAGCAGTTTCTTTTGCGGGCCCCTGGGTCATCCTCAGTGAGTCATTCTGCATTACTGCCCTGGTCATGTGTGTAAAGCTATAGGAAACGCAATACCCTGCTGATACAGGTGTACTGTATAACTGAACACAAAGCCAAACGCAATACCCTGCTGATACAGGT
>JAODKE010000068.1:28595850-28605880 GCA_026779605.1 Mormyrus hasselquistii
AGAAAAAGGAGTTTGCCCTATTTTTAAACATGCGTGATTACCCTAGCCACGCCCTCGTGCGGCATATTTCCTCACTTCCCTGTCTTTTGTGCCCCATTTCATGCCTGTCTGATTTGTTGAGGAGGTATAAATGGCTCCAGTTACCACGTAGTACCCCCTGATACCTCATCGCAGAACCGTTAAATTACATCATTACAATAATAATTGTACCGGTCCCTTCTCCATCGTGCCCCCCATTCCGTTCCTGTCACTTTTGATCTTCGATTGTCATTTTGCACTCTGAACATCCCCCCCCCCCATTCTCTTCCACCCAGCACCAAGTTTCTGGAGGTGCAGCATCGGACAGCTCTCGCCAAGCCCCCGCCTCTCCAGCCAAAGTTCTACTGGGAAGTGGTCAGAGTGGAAGGCCTCGTGGAGGAGCGTCAGTTTGCTGGGATCTTCCAAACACTGCAGAGTCCATCGGCTCCTCACTCCACATTGACTGCAGTGCATCTCTCTCAGCAACGCCGCCCTGTGCCCTCTCACCCTGTGCCCTCTCACCCTGCGCCCTCTCACCCTGTGCCCTCTCACCCTGTGCCCTCTCACCATGTGCCCTCTTATGCTCTGCATTAGGATCTGCTTTTCGTCTTACCCGTACTTCTCCCCCTGCCCAGTTTCTGTATCTTGTATCTACCATCTGCTCCTTCCCACCCTCATCTTCTCCTGCTTTACTCTCGCCCTTCGAGCTTCTCCTCCCGCGGCCCCTCGCCTCACGCGGCTAAGTGACGTGTCTGCGGGGCCCTGGCCGCCCTCACCATCCTCCCCCTTCCCCACATCTCCCGCTGTGTCCTATGGCTTTTTATTCCTACGTGATGGTAGTCTGGGCTCATGTAGGGATGAAAGCCACTAAACACACGGTGAGAGGTCAGCGTGATCGGTGGGGCGAGATGCTCCTCTGGAAGACGCTCCGCATTTCAGCCCGGGGTCCTCTGTCCGCCGCACTGCATTATGGGCCGCCTGGGCAGGGCGGGGTTTCGCTGCTGCCTGCAAATAGCTGGTTAACCTCGCAGCACACAGAGTAAAGCGGCTTCCCGTTTTCTTCACTGTCGCGCGGCAGTGTTAGGAAACAATGTACACCTGCGTAAGAATAATGTGATGGCAAAACTTCACACTGGTCGTCGCATTACTGAACACCAGGCCACTGTGACTCAATTCTGTCGGCAACAGACATAAAATGGCCGTTCGGGGACAGTCAGGCTACCCTGAGGCCATTCATCTTAGCTCATAGGCTGCAACAACATTCAACGGAGGCCATTAACGGCCAACTCACTTTGCTGGTTGGGCTGTAGGCAACAAGCAAAAGCTTACAGACTGATATTAGAAAAGGTGCAGCGTCTGAACGACGGGCAGTGAAGTATAGCACTGTATACAGTGTAATTCAGCTCAGCAGTATAATCAGTTAAACTAATAATGATTTTCTGTTTCAGAACATCCCTACAGTTTTCTGCTTCTTTGGTTACTATTTCTGTGCTGTGGGCTCACCTCATGTTGATTTTATAGCAGGCGAGCTGTAAATGTAAGCTTTTTGAGTGAGCTTGTAAAACGTGTTATTTGAATGGCTTTTTTATAACATAAAGGAATTATGAAAAAAAAACACAATTCACGTTAGCTAATAATGGTTCCACCTGAATTACAGCCAGGAATATTTAGACTCATTACTTTCTCTCGCTCAGAGTAATATTAATGCTTTTCATGGGCATCTTTTGTGCAAACTAAAAGCCAAGCGCAGGTCCGCCTGAAGTCAATCGTGTGTTCCACCCTAGCCGGCTTCCTGCTGGCTCTGAATATTTCCCACAGCAGGAATCCTGGCCCTCTTGTTTACCGCCTTTGTTTTTATCCGTTTCATTTTGTTCCATAGGCAAAAAAGAAAACGGTTCCCTTTGAATTTCACTGTCATTATATTTGAATTTCATCCTCTCCTTTGGATCTTGGTATTTTCAATAAAAGATTCTTCCCTTGTTTCTTGCTCTACCTGCTTGCGTCTTTTCTCGTGTCTAGTATTCCAAGGCAGCCACACTTTTCAGCGCACACGCACACACACACGCACACAAACACACAATCGTCAAGAAGCCTCTGTGCATCCTAAATCATTCTACTGCATGGGAATGTCACGCATGTCATTATATTTCCAGAGGAAGGTGCCACCTGCTTGTCAAGATCCCCCCCTCCCCCCTAAAGCGAGGTAAAGGTATAGAAAGGCACAGATAGCAGCAGTGGGAAGTGAAGGGATGGGTGAAGGAAAAAAATGATAATGGGGCCAAAGAGGATGACGCAGATAACGAAGAACCAAATATGAGGAGTTCTCTGTAAAATTATTCATACAATAGGACATTTATATTAAGTCCAGTTTCTTTGGATAAAATAAAATTGCTACTGATCTAAGAAGGTTTCTATTCAATTCAGAATTCCCAGCGCGACCAGGGAATAGACTCTGTAATGAAAATAGGTAAAAAAAAACGAGAGAAAAAGAAAGGATTAGGGAAAACATGCAGTGGCAAACAACAAATCTATCAGAAGTGTGTCAATAGGGCTGCGACATGCCAGCCGTGGGGTATGCAAAGAGCCTTCGGAACGTCGTCATGATGAAACCAGAGGAAATCCTCTTCGGCCCGTGAGCTGTGGACATACATAGACGAATTTTTTAATAAATAATTCTTATTCATAATGTACTGCTTTGAACATCGGCGATTTGCCTCAAATAGAATTTTACTTGTTTGCAAAACGTCATTCAACTGTCATGGGCAAACGGCCTCGTTACACTGAGGTCGGTGTGTACTGTAGTTATGTAGCTGTTCTTCTCTTCACAAGTATATTTGACCGTATTGAATTTTCGAACTAAGAATTTGGGAAGGAGGTGTTTTGCCTGTCCTAGGAATCGTGGGCCAGGGGAGGCTTTGGAGTGAATTCCAGGCTTTCAGAAGGGAATTGTGCAAATGCAGCAGGAACACGGAAACTAGGGATGGAATTGACACCCACAACTCGAGATGTGTTAGCTACCATGCTAACCCAGGAGACACTGTTACCTTACTTAACCCACAAACACATCCTTGTTGCGTAGCTCCTGTATATTCTGGTGCTCTTGTCTTCCTTTTAAATTAGATCTTGTCAACATTACAGTACTGTATGTGAGGTGCACCAGGGCCGCCATCCTGCCGTGTGGGCTGCCGCTCAGAATACCTTCTCTTCACGGCTGGCTTTTTGTGGATAAACACATGAGCTCTTGGAGCAAACATGGGTGCGGGGAATCCCGCTTAAGGCATATGATCGCAAGCTTGTTTGTTTGCTCCCATTTCAGACAGATTTCACACGGCTACGCTGCCAACTGCTGTCTCCGCCTTACTCTAGCGATCAACCTGTTGTTGATTTGGTTCATAACACATCCCGCTGAATATCGCCGTCCGCTTGCCAAATTCCCGTCTGGCATGCGGCCGTAGTCAGCGTGCGCCATGGACTGCGGTCCTTGGGCGAGAATCCGACATCGTTTTAGCCGTGGCGTTGGTGAATAGACTAGCTGGGTACTTGGTGATTGTAGAGGACTGCAGACCAGCCGTATTGGGGATGCAAAGGTGCTGCGAAACTGTTTTGGGGACAGAGGGGTCAGTCTGAACTGATGAAATCTGTGGACCTGCCACAAAAACTGGAAGGCATGTCCACTGCACCAAGCTGGAAGGCATGTCCACTGCACCAAGCTGGAAGGCATGTCCACTGCACAAAGCTGGAAGGCATGTCCTCTGCACAAAGCTGGAAGGCATGTCCACTGCACAAAGCTGGAAGGCATGTCCTCTGCACCAAGCTGGAAGGCATGTCCACTGCACCAAGCTGGAAGGCATGTCCTCTGCACAAAGCTGGAAGGCATGTCCTCTGCACAAAGCTGGAAGGCATGTCCACTGCACAAAGCCTTGTATTGCATTAACTGCTGCTAGGGGGGGCATCTGAGGAGCATGGATACCCTGGCAGATACAGGGGGGCCCCACACTTTTCAAGGGGCCCTGAATACAACAAACAATAATTTAAACATGCAGGAGACATAGTCCTCATCTCTGAAAATTTTACTGTAGGGATCCAATCACACTTGCTTAATAAATTCTATATACCGTTTAGGACCTGTATTTTCTCAGAATCAAAGTGGCAACTCTAGCCGGGGGCCAATGGTGAGATTTCTAACTACGCCCCTGACCTCTGCAAAAATAAGAGGGGCATCAGCTTTGTGATATTTCATTCTTGCATTACTCTGGCGAAAACAGTAATGGGGGTGAGTCTAATGACAGAATTATTGACTGGTCTTACGGGAACTGAGCTTGAACAGGGATTCAACCACCCTGGAATGAGAAAGTTTAGTTATTATTTTATGTAGTGCCATTTGCAGAATATAATATAGAGTTAATCAAAACTTTGGAGTAGTTTAGTTATTGCTGTTTGAAATAATCACTGTCAAATCAGCTTTTTATATTAGATTGCCTTCGTTTCACATTCTCTTACGAGATCGTCCCGGCTACTTGTTTCTGTCACTCATGGACGCGCCCCTCAGCGGCATTGCCACACATCACAATTAGCACCGCGGGGCATCAGCGGGCATCATTAAGACTGGAAATACGAGGGGAATCCGCAGCTAAGAAAGGTCACTGGCTACGTCCCGTCCAACGGGCCAGAGCTGACAGGGGCTGCGGTTTACTTTCAGACTGTTTCATTAGACCAGGGAGATGCAGACCTTCGCATCACCGGACCATCGCTAATTAAGCGTTACAGCCCTTTGCTGCCCTGCCGTGGGGGCAGGGGGAGGGAAGTTCCCTCCCTTCTGTCTCCTTGTTAGGTGCTGGTTGGCCACAGGTATAGGTGATTACAGATTCTTCTGCTAGAGAAGCCCTCGGCCACCATCCCCTGCCTCCTCGCATCTGGGTGCATCGTTAAGGTACTGAATCGGCCTCCGGACGGGGCCCAACTCCACGCTGGGATGAACTCTGTCTGCTCCCCTCTGTTGTTAAAGTTATCCACGTTTATTATTATTATTATTATTTTTTTTTTACCTGAGCTCGACTTCTTCACAACCTCTCAGCAGCAGGAAACATCTCAGCCTTACGCCTGTAAATATGCTGCTTCCAAGTCTCCTGTGGAAAACAGCCACACGGGAGCCAAAGTGAAAGCACCATGTGGCGCTACTATTAAAAGGTGACTCCCCAGGGATGACTGAACTGCCTGCCCCGCTGGCCAGGAGCACACCGACAGGCCATTACCACCTGTACCATAAAAGCAATCAAATGTTAATGGAGGTAAACTTCGGAAGAGTTATATATATACATATATATATACATATATATATATATACATACACTCAACTCAAATTCAGTCAACTGCAACTGTAAAACTTTAGCAAAAAGGAGTAAAAGAAAATAAGAGCAAAGTAAATGATATTGCAGAGCCCATAATGCACTGCTGAAGCAGACCATATGGCAGCCTACTCAATGCCCCTCTGCTGTCACTCTCACTGTCCTCCTCCTCCTCCGCCACCATCTACCTGGTCACTTCCTGGTTTTATCTTATCAACTGTCTAATCACAAGTTAATTAGTAACCTGACTCAGTTGTGACCTTTTGGATGTAAAAACAGAGGGACGACACAAAAAGGCACAACATGTATATAGAAATAAGTCTAAAACATGGAATTATAGCAATAATGAAATAGTAACCAGAGTATGATAGATTGCTGGTAAGTTACATGCAACTTTGGTTTAGCATCTTGGCATTTTAATTTGGCAGTCTTAAACCCAATCTATAAATTTAATTGCACCAAGCAAGTTTAAAAGTCAAAAGTATCAGACTGACGTTTTAAAATTGCTAGCTGGTAATTTGTTCCAAAGACCTTTATACATCTTTTAACTGAGCTGCTTAGCTGAGTATGCCGGTAAATAAAGCTATCCAGTTATACATGACCGTTAAAGCAAGGCGCTATAAACAGCGGTGACGTTATTACTTGTAAACCATTTCTGTGACAGTTATGTATGACAAGATATAGGTGTCTGAAGAATGGAATCCAAAAGTACCCCATAAAAATGTATTATTTTAACAGTATGCAAATTGTTTGCTGAGGGGAGACTTTTTATCCAGTTTAAGTTTGTGGTGCCACACGATCAAACTCCATTGGGAATGAAATTTTATGTAATGGTGATTTCATCATGAATCGTCGTTACGATTCCCATGAACAACCACGTTTGCATTTCAGTGCTTCGGATTTAATAGTCAGAGCTCCCCCTGCAGGTACCATCGATGAAAGTTTATTTTCGCTGGAGATTTTTAAGTTTTCTGAGGTACGCTTTCAAGTAATACGTACGTCATCTGTTTCTTCATTGGATGCATTCCAACCTTTTGGCATGAAATCATGGGCATCGCCGCCATTAAATCTGAGTGTCCCCCTCACTTTTCATAATCATTCATTTGGACTCACACATTTAACATGAAATATTAGTTCACCCAGCGCTGTTTTCCAGTGTGCCCCCCCCCCCCCCTACACACACACACAAATTCAAAATGCTTCTGACGCCTCTGCATTAAATGATTATTTGATTATACTACAGTAGCTGATTCTGTTCAAAACACTCCTTTCTCATGAATCAAATAAATATTTTCTTTTAATACTCGTATCTATACTAGTAATCTGCAATACCTTTGCTAGAAGTTAAAACAGTTATTCGCTGAATATAGAATTGAAGTGAGCTCTCAAGGGCATTCCGTTTCAGTTGTAATAACGCTTTGAACTCTAATGTTCCTTTTGTAAGAACTTAAACAGGCACCCGTTTTATATTCTTTTTGAAGAACCAAACAGAGTGAAATTCCGTTGAACAGAAGTACAGCCTGTTCTATCTTTCCTACCCTTGTCTACAACTACCAAAAAAGCCCATGCATGTTTTGTGGGGCACCTTTTTACCTGTCAGATTGTAAGGCACGCGGCCACCGTAAAAGGCTCCATGGATGCACACGTGTGTGAGGCAGGAATGCGCGCGGACGAAGGGATGAGAGCGCTCGCGCAACACGCCTGCAAACTTACCGCTTTGCTCGCTGGATCGCTGCTTGTTGCTAACCTCCTTCGGTTGCCAAGAATACCATTAGCGAGGACTCAGAGTCGGCAATCATTTGCACAAAAAAAAAACCTTGGCGACAAATGAAGTGCATTCTTCCCTTTGTGTGGATCTATTTCAGAGTAACCCATGGCTACGCGCTGCAATTACGATGCAGAAAAGTGAACCGGGGCTCCATAGTAACCGCTGCTTTCCCTTTATTTCTATTAACCGGAGCCTTGCAGCGGATTTAAACAGGTTTTAATTTGTGACCATTCACGTAGCTCCAGCCCAAAGTCATGAAAGTGCCGTAAGTAGGACTCGTGGAAAGGTCTAGGTAAGAATAATGAACACTTTTTAGCTTTATGTACAGAGTGATTAAGTATCATTTATCTCCTTTATTTCCTTTTTATACTCTTAGGTCAGAGTCTGACAAATTTAGGGAAACCTTCTTTATGTGCCGCCTCCTGCTGCGAGACGCACTAGCCATTGACAGTGACCGATTACCAGTGAAGGTGCGTACTAACTTCTATATGCTATATTCTATATGCATCTTGCCGATGAAGGCCTTCAGCAGGGCTCTTCAAATCTGGACTTCTATTCCAAATCCAGGCCTAGTTTTCAGTTTTTCCATGTAGTTAGTTTAATTGTTTCTGATTGGCTGAACACAGGTAAAGGCAGTCTGGAAAATCAGCAGCCATTCGACCTTGAGGCCCATGATTTGAATAGCCCTGGCCTACAGACTGATGCTGACATCAACAAAGAAAGCTGCTATCCTACCTGTAAGGATAGCTCTTGATGGCGCTGTCCGTAACACCATCACTGGGCCAAGTTAACCCTGAGAGTTCAGAGTATGCTTAATCAGGAGTGTCCATCTGGCAAGATTGTTAGAGTGAGACAATCACAGTGAAAATTAACATTGGATCTGTTTCAGAGTAGAGAGATTGCTGATGTCTGCTCATTCCGGCAGATCGCCTGAATCGAGGCCACCTAGAGCTCAATCTGGGTGGCTCATCCGTGATATCATCAAGAGAGAGGTCGATTCCAAACATCTAGTTCAAGGGTCATAAATAATACATTCATTGTTCAAACAAACTGGGTCCAGGGGACTCCTTGCCAGTCGTAATCATCAGTGATGAACAAGTGAATCCACTCTTCCAAAAAGAGATGATTTTCACTACAAGGGTTAGTCACACTCTGTGCTCTTAATAAATACCAAATGGATCTTATGAAGTACCTGAACCGATAGTGAAAGCCTGGAAAGTGAAAATGGTGTTCGAGTTATACACCGTGAGCCTCATTTAGCTTATTCCGCAGTGAATGATGCCCTGATGGTTCTGATTGGATTTCTCATCCAAGCAGTTATAAACGGGCCAGTTGGGGGTGAGCTGGCAGAGGGAGGCTTAATGAAGAGAGAAGCGCAAGTAGCCAGGTTGCATTTTTGTAGTGTTTTGTCATTTTTTTGCGCTGGTTTCACATGTCATTCTCCAAATACCATTTACAGTGTTTCTACCACAACTTAAGGTCTCTGGCATAATTTCCTAAGCATCATTTTCATGTGTATTTCATAAGACTTCAGGTTAGAAACATGCCATGCTGACTATATTCATTTCTCCATGTTGAATAAATGTAATATAGACATATGAGACACTTGGATCATGTACAGATACACATAAGCCCCCCCCCCCCCCACTATGTGCTATTGTGTACCTCATTCAGAATTCCCACAACACCTCACATACTGAGTGACACTTTTCCCTGGGTCCCTTAATGCCCACTGCTTGATCTCATGCAGCCTCATGTTTTGTGATGTCTGATACACAGATTGATTAGGGAAACAAAAACCTCAAATCATAAATCTACAGTATGTCTTCCCTTCATGTTGCAGGATCAGCCTGACACCCAAGGATGTTTGTACAGTGTGTCTGTAAAGCTGAATGAAGCCTGTTGTCCTTATACCTCTCCTGTGGCATCTTAAAGGTCCAGAAATACTCCAGTCCCTACTATCTCACCTCCCAGAGCACCTGTGTCCCTGATTATTTCATACAAGTAGCTGTCTGTTATGCGATGGTCTATTTAACACAAACATTTGTAAAGTTTTATGATTTGGACAGGAATATCTAATGTAATTTTTAGATTTGCTTGTTCTGTTTACAAATGCATACATACATATACTGCAAAACCAAACAGGTGCCATATGTTCAATGCCTCAGACAGACTATATAGGCAAAAGTATGTGGACACCAGGTTGTCCAACATCTCATTCCAAAATCAAGGGTATTAGTATGAAATTGATCCACCCATTATTGCCTTAATAACCCCTGCTCTTCTGGGAAGGCTTTCCATTAGATGATGGTACATTGCTGGTGGGATTTGCTGCCATTTAGGTTTGGTATTGATGCTGAGTGATCAGGTCCCTTCCTGTGAGCTTGTGTGCCCACAGCTACAGTACACACCTGAACTGTATGAACAGCTGTACAACTACAGTACACAACTGAACTGTATGAACAGCTGCACAGCTATAGTGCACACCTAAACTGTATGAACAGCTGCAGAGCTACAGTACACACCTGAACTGTATGAACAGCTGCACAGCTACAGTGCACACTGAACAGTATGAACAGCTGCACAGCTACAGTACACACTTGAACCGTATGAACAGCTGCACAGCTACAGTACACACTTGAACTGTATGAACAACTACAGTACACACCTGAACTGTATGAACAGCTGTACAACTACAGTACACACCTGAACTGTATGAACAGCTGCACAGCTACAGTACACACCTGAACTGTATGAACAACTACAGTACACACCTAAACTGTATGAACAGCTGTACAACTACAGTACACACCTGAACTGTATGTACAACTACAGTACACACCTGAACTGTATGAACAGCTGTACAACTACAGTACACACCTGAACTGTATGTACAACT
>JAODKE010000068.1:28690541-28710918 GCA_026779605.1 Mormyrus hasselquistii
TGCAATAAACCCCGTTTCCCGTCCGACTGGCTCGCTTTGCCTCCTTGCTCGCTCGCCTGCCCACCGCACCGTGACACTTGTGAGTTGTGCATACACATACAAATTAAACCATACACACAAACACACACCACCCCGTAACCCAAAGGCAACTCACACAAACACAATAAAAAGCATAAGAAATCTGCATCCTATACAGCTCGAATCAAACCTGGGGAACACTATACCTTCTGCTTCTCTATGCTTGTATCCACATACAGAAAAATACTTTACAATATATAACCAATAGTATTCTATTGTGTTACACATGATGCAAGTTTCTATCATAAAACTGCACAAAGTCACCACAGACAATAATTAAAAATGGCTCACACAGGAGTATGGCACACTGAGGAGCTTAAGTGTGCATGTTTGCGTGTGTGTGTCACCACAAGAGAGCAGCAGGTACGTGGCAGAATGCAGGCAGGTGGAGCATGGTGGGGGCGGGATTGACAAGACACACCGAGAAGGTACGCGAAGGCACCTGCATGTCAGGAAGAACCAGGAACGCAGGACATCTCCGTCTCTTACACGCATGCTACCGGCTGAACAGCATTCTTGCCTGGTGAAAGAGCCCTTTTATAGAGGTTACCAGACAGGTTCGCACAGCTTTCTGCATTGCGGTGTTATTATCTAGCCTGAGTTTTGACTACGTATACACCTGTAGGCCAAGCCTGGCTTAAAGGTTTAAAGCAAAAAAGACTTTAGTCTGGAAATAATAAAACAAGCTATTTATACCAGAAACTAAATCATAATTTTATTAGCACAGTACTGTAGTCCACGGAGAATTGATGGAGAGGGGTCTTTTAAACCCTGTAACAAACCTCCCCCCACCCCCATTAGATAGCACTTTGCACATCACATGTATGTGATAGCATGTATGTATGATAAAGTTTATATTTAGATGCATTGGTGCCTTGTTAGGTTTGCATCTGTAATCTCATGTTTGGCTGGGGGTGAAATGCGCAGTGCCCCAGTTTGGGGACAGGGAATCAGGACCAGAACCAGACTGGGAGCGAGGCCAGCATTCCTGAGACAGGTGTAACGATACTTCCCACCAGATCACGGTCCCTAAGCAACATAGATAACTCGGAGGGAAGGGTCACACTGTTATAATTTCAAGGTGGTATCTTGGAATGTGAGAGAGTATGTGTGACCACACCCTCCTCTGTGTGTGTGTGTGTGTGTGTGTGTGTGTGTGTGTGTGTGTGTGTGTAAACTCTATGAAGTGACAGGGCATCTCATCATGAAAATGTGAAATAACTCTTTTGACTCTTTTTCACACATGCTATGCTGTGTTAATATTTGGATTATAAATGAATCTCAGCTCTACATGAGCTGGATGTTTCTCCTGTCACGCGCCCAGAGTTTCCAGGATAGGCTCCAGTGACCCTAACTCTAACCTTGCATAAGACAAGTGAGTACAGAAAATAGATGGATGGATGGATAGATTCTCCGGACGGATGGATGGATGGATGGATGGATGGAAAGCAACATGTTGTTTACTCATGTAACATCCACTGCTCTAATTCTTTCATTCTACACAAACATTATTATTATTATTGTTGTTGTTATCTATAACTAATAATAAACGTGTTATTACTGTTGTTGTTGTATTATCATCATCATCAGAATTTTTCTGTAAATGGCTTTTTTTGTATCAATTCATTCAGTACTAATACACTACTACAAATTTCAAATATGCATTTAGTCGTTTTTTAAGCATATGACGGTAACAGTGATGAAGTCGAGTACACAGCAGTGAGAAAGAAGCAAGGAAGTAAAGATGGTGTGATCTACCCAGTGGAAGTAATGCTTGACGGGGAGCCATGTCTGCCTCTGCCTGTCACTTTCAGAGTGATGGTCCAGATTCTTGGAGGCAGGGGAGCTCACACCACTCACCATCTGATCACATGACTGTGTGATCCATCCACTCCTCCTTGGCTAATCTTCTCATCTTTAACAGCTGTTGGAGCTTAATGAATTAGAGCCCTCAGTATCCTTTCGGTTTTACTTCGGCTCTCTCTGTGAATATGTGTGCTTAACAGACTAATCCAGCCTGTCCTGTATGGTAGGTCACCTCAGAGCTCATCATAACACCAAATTCAAGAGAAGCATCTATAAAGAACAAATACTGCAGATGATGAGACTTAAAATAAAAAAAAAATAGTAATAAAAATTGGAGATCTTGACTTTGAAGCAGTTACTGACGTTGCTGACATTGCTCCATAATGTCCAGTTTGAATGGACTTTATCTGTGCCCACTCACATTTAACCCAGACTACCTTAAATCTGAAAAGTTATCCGGCTAAGCATGAAATCCTGTTTGGTGACACAGGGGCACCTGTAGCCACATGGTACAACCGCACCCCCAGCGATTTTGGCATTTCCATTCTCCCCAAGCTGCCCTTTCATGCTCCTTTATCTAAAGAGGCTCCAGTGAGAGTCTTTAAATAGACTTTTGGCATTCACTGCCTTGACCTTCTGTTAGAGGAAGAGTGGCATGTTTGCTGCACCAAGAAAAACACATACTGCTCTCACGTGCTTCTGGGATAGAAGAAGACTCCTCCGTGTGCCACTTCGTGTACGGCTTCCCCTGAACGGCCGCACAGCAGCCTCCAGCATTCTGCTAGCATGAAGTTTAGCTGGCATCCTGTAGAGCAGTAGTCACCAACCCTGCTTTTGGAGATCTGACAACCCAGATTTAACACACCAGATACAGATACGTATTGGAACCAGCTATGTTGAAGCTAAGTTGGCTGTAATACTGAGATGTTACTGTAGGGCCTGATTATCTGTATCAGACGTGTTAAATTCTACGCTGCATCCAAGCTCTGCAGGGTGACAGATCTTCAGGAACAGGGTTGATGACCACTGTTGTAGAGGTTATACCCCTGCCTCGTACCCTTGTGGGTTAGGCTCCAGGCCCCCCTGCAACTCTGACCAGGATGAACAGTTGGAATATCGATAATACAGTATTAATACGAGTAGGAATGTGAACTGAGAATGGTTTAAGTAGCAGAGAGTTCCAACATTCTGCATAATTCTACCTCAGATCATGTTTGTTAATATAAGTGACCGTGAGTCAGAATTGTATATTTCCATTCCAGATATCAAGCAGCGATCCATGCAGGGGTGACACATTTTAGGGAAATGGGAAAACTGTAAGAGTCACGTAGTTCGAAGGTGGAGTGATGGTAGTAAAATTTAGATTAATCTTGAAATGTTCTGTTTTGTTTGCCAGTGTAGTCAGTTTTAAATTTTATGGTGAAATCAGCCAGATTAGAGATGTCAGTGGAAATCCGATTCCCCCTTGTTCCACTGACCTTCCCCTCTAGAGACATTCTTCAACATACCTCGCTCCTGTGCAGTCTGTAAGAGAGATACCCACTTCTTGTAGATATGATACTGTAGGTCCTGTCTACTGCAGTGTCCTGCCCCACAGACTCACGGGCGTGATATTTCACAGCGTGTGGGGATCTGTCATGACTCCTTGTAGATATGCTAGGTCTCTGTCTACTGCAGTGTCCTGCCCCACAGACTTACGGGTATGATATCTCACAGCGTGTGGGGATCTATCATGAATCCTTGTAGATATGGTAGGTCTCTGTCTACTGCAGTGTCCTGCCCCACAGACTCACGGGCGTGATATCTCACAGCGTGTGGGGATCTGTCATGACTCCTTGTAGATATGGCAGGTCTCTGTCTACTGCAGTGTCCTGCCCCACAGACTCACGGGCGTGATATCTCACAGTGTGTGGGGATCTGTCATGACTCCTTGCTCCTTTCCACTGTGACTCTGCCATAACCAATCCTGTCTCCCTGATTTGTTTTCAGCTGGAGGCAAACTTTGATCACATGACATACAGTTGGAGCAGATATGATGTTCGTTCTTTGTTGAACAAGTTATAGCCTGGAGCACGACTGCTTTCAGCTGTATTCATAAGAATTAAATAGCATTTAAGTGTCCAGGTTTGACTATTGCTACAGCCTCTTTGACTACATGTATTAAATCGTACTCTGTTGCTAGAGTGTCAGGTGGCATTAATGTAGCTGCAAAGTGCGAAGAATATACTGGTGATAGACCTGAGGTAAAGAACAAGTATTACATTAATACTTACCAGTGGCATTGAAAGGGGAGTGCACTGTATGTGATGACATCACAATGGGTACACATACAGCAGTCACGTCGTAAAGGGATGCAACATAAGAAAGATGCTTATGTAATTAAAAAATGGTAACGACATCCTAATTTAAAAGAAGACTAACACTGTATAGGGTACAATTTCACAGCTAAGCATAAATAAAAAAAATATCTTTGATATAATAAAATGAGGACATAGGACTACAATCTTTGTTAGGTATATAATTCGTCCTCACGCTCAGCATGCGCAGCTCATTGGCCTCAGGAATGTGTGGATTTATAATAAAAAAACAGAACAGACTCTTATTTATGTATCGGGAAAGAAGGTCCATTTCCAATTCCCCTGAATACTACACACAACAGTGAAACTGCAGCAGAAATGTGTGAATATGAAATAATCTCTCAGGTTCCTGGAGTCAATCCCAGGATACGCAGGACACAAGGCAGAGAATGTGTGAGATGGGCTCACACAAACACGAATTCTCTCACTGAGGGCGATTTACACACAACGATTCACCTGACTAGATGTATTTTGACTGCTGGAGGAAACCAGAGAACTTTGAGCAAACTCTTGCCCAAAGTAGTGATTAAAATATTCACTGCTAGGGTAATGGATGACATTACCTGTTCTTGTAATCTTCTTTTACAGAGAGCAAGTGCAAAAAGGACCTCAGTTTTATTCAATCTGCAATAAGGACAGAGCACATTTCACCAGGTCATCAACAGCAAACCAAAACTTCTTCAATACTTTTGACGTTATTTCAGTAACATGTAACCAGGCATGACGATCACAAAACCTATTTGATTGGATTCCTGGGAGCACGGATCATCTGAAGGAATTCAAGGTTACCGAGCAGGGAAGCGTCAAAGTGACGTGTTAAAAGTAAACCAGCTACACCTGGTGCTGTCATGGCAACGGTACAAAGGCACGCATGAGCGACAGATTGCTTCAGTCACAAAAGACTCACTTAACCTGCGTTGATGCATGAGCACCATCCCTAAAACAAGCCTAATCCGGATAAGTCATACGACAGACATCTGTACTGAGTTACCTTCTTAATGGACAGCTGGTCCACAAGCCAATACCCCAGTGTTTGTCATTCCCAGTGCAGTGACAGAAACAGCATTTTTATGAATAATATGGATTAAGAAGGTAAATAAAAGTGCTCATTCATGCTGATTAGTCTAATCTGTCTTCTGTTCTCTGTAATATCAGTCTATATTTGCGTTCCATTCTCTTTCGCCCCGATAAACTGGATACCAGTTGATCCCAGTCCAATGACCAGTAATCTCTACCCATGTAGTTGCTAGTCCTGACAAATCATTCCTATGTTTATTTTTTTCTTTGTTGTTAATGAGCTTGTTCAATTTCTGCGGTATTTTGACGTGTGTCATGCTACCCCAACGCCACCCATCCTCACACAAGTCCAGAAAAGGAAAATATTGTAAGCAGACTGGTCACCTGTCAACAGAAGTCTGTGTCACCCGTGGCCTGTACTACGAAGTGGGGTTACTGGCTTATAGGGGTTAACTTGTCGGATTTAAGGTACCACAGTTTAAATGAACTTCATATTCATTCACTTACATTTTGCCCAGACTACCTTAAATCCAACAAGTTACCCCGATAAGGCAGTAACCCTTCTTCGTAGTACAGGCCGCTGCTTCTGTTAGCTACTCAGCAGAAGACAATTGCGCACTGACTATTGTGTCACATGATTCCCATTTACAAAACAGGAGGAGACTCGCGCATTCAAGGAGATGTGATATGGGATGCTTGACATTTATTTTCATCTATCTATGCATTTCCAACTGCAAATCTAGCATAGGGTCAATGGGGGGCAGCATTGACGACAATATTTTGATTTCATAAATCTTCGCTAAGCAGGTATCATATATGAAGGCCCATCATCTAGCATCAGGGGTGGTGGTGGGGCAGGCTGAGGAGGGGGGGGCATAATGTTGAATAAGGGGGCATTCTACAACCAGATCTAATAGGGAGACACGGAAGGACAGCTTGATTTTGTACTGGGGTGGAAGCTGGATACAATATGAGGCCATGTTCATTTGCATAAAGACTGAGAAAGGACCTATATATCGTGAGCTCAGCTTTCTTGAGGGAAGTCAAAAGCCTATAGCATATAACATACATCAGGTATATATCATCTTTTAACCCAGTTGATACTGTGGGACAGGAACAGGAGAGGCTGCTATCCTAAAATGCCCTGAAACGGGTTCAGGGTAGTAGACTCACTATGAGAGAATTCTGAGCATACTCAGCCGATGACAGGACCGTGCAAAAGTATCAGGCTGTCAAGGCTGAGTAGTAAGTGCACATTTGCTCATAACAAAAACACAATTTAACATTAAAACACAAAAATTAAGCAAATTAAGACACGATATAAAGCAAGAATTTGTTCTGTTCTCCAAAAATTTACTGATATCACCTTGGATGGCTAGATGAACACTTCAGTTCCCAAACCTCTCCTCAGGGGCACCTCAGCCATTCCATGGATTTATTACATTTCACCACCAGCTCACTTCATTAATTATTATTTAATTGGTTTAAAAAGTCAGTGATATACTGATTAGCTATACCTGGGTGTATTTGTATGGTTGCTGAAAATACTGGGGTGATTTTAGGAGAGGTTTTGAAATGGCTAAGCTGACACACTTTGACAGGTATAATGGCACAGCACACCAACAAAAAGTTCATTTAAACACAATTTTCTTCGGCTGCCTAAGACTTTCGACAGCATTGTACATCAACCATTCCAGTGAGAATTACCACAGAAGCAGAAACTGTACAGTTTATTGACATGCTCTCTTTGTCCATTGGACTGCTCATGATAGCTAGATGTTAAACTGACCTTTACCCAGGTATAATTTCAGACCTGATCCTACATTACAATGAGTCATTACCTAAACATTTTCCATTGATTGCCAGTTTCAATCAAACGTAGCCTTATTTATCCTGGTTCCCGAGTCTTCAGTTGTGTAACCTGGTGAGCTGATGCTCAGAAAGTGATCGCACACTCCGCCAATATGGGACAAATAGCCTCCCATTCTGGTTCAAATACAGCACTATCATATAATATATGGGTGGCTGCAACACCTACTGCTCACATTTCACAATATGTTTCATTGTACGATACTGACGTTTCTTTTCGCACAATAAAAAAAACAACTAAATTTAACGTTCTTATTTACAATATATACACGGGATTAGCTATAACAAGAACAGTATTAATAAATCAAAGTATTTTTAATTTTTGGCTCTTTTGCTTAAAATATGCCAGTTTCTTGTCCACAAACCAAAGAGTTAAATTTGTAAATAAGTGGTTTCATCTTGCCTGATGGCTGAACTCATGTTCTGAATGGTTATTTGTGTGTTAAGAATGGGCATGAGTATATGCATATTTGAAAAGAATAGGTAGAGCATATGCTTTACTGGGTGGGTTTAAAAATACATTATATTTCATAACTACCCAATAAACTGCCAAATAAAAGGTGAAATATTTTGAAGTATTAGTACTAGGATTACAAAGATCTAGAAAATTCTTTTTATCAGCGTAAGGGTGTTGCTGTTTTGCCCCAACGTACAATGAGGAGGATCATAAGAGAGGTAAAAAAAATCTTCAAGGATCACTGTTGGTGAATTACAAGAACCAAGTAAAATCTAACAGATTATTTGGCAGAAAGTCAGTTAACCATGAATTTTAATCGCATGGAGTTTGTGAAACACTACTACAACTATGACTGGAACTAAATTCAATGGTCCGATGAAACAAAAAATTAAATATTTTATAACAAAAATATTTGTTATTTTGGTAATAAACATTCAAGGTGGATTTGGCGTAAACAGAAGGATGGATATAATGAAAAGAACCCAACTGTAAAACATGATGGAGGTTCTGTGATGCTGTGGGACCGTTTTTCCTCAAAAGGCCCTGGAAAGTTTAAGGTACATTGGCAAAATGGACCCTGCATGCTGTGTTTTTGTTGAAAATAATTATTTCTTGATAAAGGACTTGTTTTTTTTCCAATAAATTTATTTTAACGAAAGGATTTTTCTCATTTTTTCAGTTTGAGATGAAACTACTTCACCAAAAGGTGAAACCCCCTTTTGCAAATCTTTACACGAGGTGCCAATAATTGTGAAGGGAGCATTTACCAAACTGTAAGTCAAATATTCATTGAAGCCGTTATATTTGTGGAATGCTGCCTTCTATCCATTTCCATCGCGGACCCCAAAGAGGCTGTATGAACTCTGCAGGTCTAATCTAGTGAAATATCTTGCTTCCCTTAATTGTTCCAGACCAGCTGAAACCAGGGGAGTTGGGCAATAATATGGTTACCTCATTCAATCCATAGCAGTCAATACTGCAGGCGAGGTTGAGAGCCGAAAAAATCCCTGGTCCAAACGACACAGAATGTAATCTTGCATGGCCTTGCATCTTGGATTGACAGTGGGTCCTTTTGATCTCTGCAGGGACTGGCTTCTGCTAGAAGGTTGATCCCACCATCGATGAGGCGTCAAATAGATGGCCTTCTTCTTAATGAAAGCCTCTGCCATCTTGCTCATTCCACCCACCAGCGTTAGCTAAAGCACAAATCGCCGCAGTTTGGCTTCCCTGGTGCTTCGAGTTGCACGGTTAAATCTTCAGCTTGACTCCAAGTTCACCGTTCGCCACAGGAAACGCAGCCAAGTTTACCATCTTTGAGGAGGACGAAATGGGTAAACATAACACTGCTCGATAACAGCAACACATTATAAACACTGTGTCAGCCATGATGGGGAAATGATCTTTGCAAATGCCTTATCCTGATATCCATCCATCCATCTATTCGCAAAGCATTTTCACTGATGAGGATAACAGTGGTAGAGCACCAAGGAGGTCAGACCAGACCTCTCTTTACGGTCACTAACTTCCACTAACACGTCTGTGAGAATTGCTGTGTTGTTAGCATCAAAAGCTAGCAGAATTACAATTATCTGGAGAAAATTTTCATTACAAATCCATTCCGTTCGGTTGCTCTGTAACACTTTTTTAAGAAAGAGGTTGGAAATATTTATGTTCTGAGTTATCGGGGATACTTCAGTGCATCCCGCTGTGCAGTTCTACTAATCGGTTCTTGGTGGCAGTGGACAAGCGCCAACCTACCGATTTAACAAGGGATGAACTGTTTTTGCATATATAATGTTTTTATTCTCTTTTGCATACCTAACATTAATGGGACATAATGCATGCAATAAAACTGCAGGACTCTCCTCAAATGTAGTAACACACACAACCTTTTCCCAGTGTTCCCACGATGTGCCTGTTGTCGGTGGCTGTGAAAGACTCTTATGAGCATTTGTGAAGCTTTCCCAGTGAGAAGGTCTACAGCCCGTGACCTCTCAGCGTCCACACAGAAAGGCTGTCTGAGCAGGGGACAAATGAAGGGCAATGTCTTCTCCGGATAAGCAGAACCTGAAGAATGACGTTTGTACAAGCGGGTCCATCAGGATGAAACACTTCAAACAGCCAAGCAGAGTTTCTTGGATGCAGACATACTCACACACTAAGTCTGCCGCTCTCTGGCACATAAATAGGCACAAGATTACATGTAGCTGCCCAGCCTCTGATAGCATAGCTAGTGTGCAGCGTCACTCTTAAACCTCTGGCACCAAGCACCTCAGTTATGTAGCAATCACACAGTTGTGATCACATACCAGGAACCACTTTTGCTAATGTTGAAGAGGCTATATACTGCTGAAAAATAAATATAAAAATAATATGTGAGAAAATAAGTGTTTCTTTAGTGAAAAAATGCTATAATCTAAAATTAGTAGACCTCTCTTAATACGACTGCAAAAGCAAGAATTTAGCATTAAGATGTTATTCAAGTGTTTAATACAAGTTTGTGGCTTTAATGGGTTGAGATTAAATCTGACTTAAATATATAATTTTGCCAGCAGTGTAGTTAAACTTAAAGATCGTTACTAAAGAGAAGTATTCATGTTGTTTCTTGAATTTGGTCATTATGTAGTGTACATGAGCATTAAATACCCAGCCCTTTGAATACAACATAAATGTATGCCATATACAAAAATACATACTGTTAAAACATTAATTAATTTACAATGACAATAATACCTTTAAAATTAGGGTCGGAAGATGCAGAGCCGACTGGGGGGCTCAGCTTAAACAAAACACCAGTTATTCATAGGACACATGCATGATATGTAACAGGAGAAAACCCAGAATTATATAGAAGCATGCAAACATATAGCAGGGATTTGATTTGAACCCACAGCCATACATGGTGAGACCGTGTCATACCTAAAACTGGCTCAATATTTACAATTAAGCTGGATTTTAAACATCCTGGTGTTTTTTTTTTTTTTTTTTTACATTTACACTTCTATTACAAAACATAAACAATCAAGCAAATAAAATCTAAATAAAACAGTTCAACATAATTAAAATCATAAATATTGATCTAAAAGGAAACAAATCATAAATAAATTCTATAGTTTTCACTGCTACACATTTCTCTCTTCTATCAGCTTAGTAAACACATTTTGTTTCAGCGTCAACTGACACACAAGATCGATACCCTTCACACCATGTTGGCAGAGGAGAAAAACAGTGTAATCTTACAGAAGATACACCCATGTTTGACAGAAGACATGGCATATAGTTCACACCTTGACATTATGATGGCACTACATGTAACTGATTTTCATTTTTTTTTTACCAGTAACCAGTTATTCCACCTATCAAAACTTGCAAAACAAATGACAGACTAACTTTCAATGCAGGACTCAACACAGAGGCCAGCCCTCTTCAGGAATTAACCAACATATGTTCTACCAATGTACGATGGTTGTGATTTAAGCTGTTGTAATGGCTTCAAGGCACACAGAGTAAGTGTTTGATCTTGGTGCTAATTACTTCTTGTCTGAACATTAATGCCTTGTCCTGTTATTCATAATGCATCTCCTTCTCCTTAACTTCCCATTCCGGCTGGATGGCCGTCACATCCTACTCTCCAAGTTTGTTCAAGATCTGGGGGGAATGAGATAGATACGACTGCAAAAGCGAGAATTTAGTATTAAGATGTTATTGAAGGGGAAAGGAGGGACTAACAACCAGTCAGATCATCTCAGGAAGATCATCTCAGGAAGAGTTCCCCGACCGTTTCTTAAGCAGTCCCAGTACACGCAGGGCTTCCGTGCGGGATTGATCTGTGGGCCCACGTCCTGTGAACTGTACCGTGATACCCTGGGGGCGCAGTGGTGCCGCAGGCTTGGAAAACAGTCCAGTGGCATCAGATGGTACAGGTTCTGGTCGGCTTGCCACTGGACCCAGAGAAGCATTAGGCAGAGCGTATGCCGGTCTGGGAGTGGTAACTGGGAGATTCTGTTTTAGGTTGCTGGCAGATACCTCGGGCCTTTTGATGGAGATCACTGCGGGACTCACAGCTTTGCTTTTTGCACCATAACTGTCACTCAATGGAACCTCAGGTACAGCTGGTGTTGACATCAAGGGATTCATGACTTTGCTTTTGCCACCATAACTGTTGCTTGTGATGCCAATGTTATTAGCTCCAGCACTAGGTATGGGCAACCTGGCATCATACTTACCAACCTCATTGGCAGCAGGCTCAGTCTTCAAAGATGTAGGTGGAACCATGAATCTACTTTTGCCACCAAAATTGTTGGTTGATACCTCAGCACCTGAGGGTGGAGGTGCCATGCTAGGCCTGTTTTCATGGCTAATGTGGTGATTGGCAGCAGTGTTGCTCTTCACAGACGACACCAAGCTCATGATCTTGGTCTTACCTCCATAATTGTTGAAGTCAGTTAAGGAAGGCACGCTGTCAGGTGTAGCATTAAAATTGCCACGGGATTCCTGCATACTGGAAGACCTGCTTTTTGGTGACTTGCTTTTGTCCTCATAGTTATTTAAATCAGTGGCAGAAGGGGTTGTCTTTGCACTGGAGGCTAAAGACAGAGGGAGTGGTTGAGATTTTTCAGCATAACTGCTTAGCACAGACTGGTTGGCAGCCTTGTAGTAGCTACTAGATGAGGGTTGGTCTGCATTAAGGCCCAGCTTGGAGAGAGCCTCCATTCTGGTCCTATCCTGAGTTGGATCCCGGTAGGAGGAACTTCGAATTGGAGTGTTTTTCTCATCTGTTTCCTCCAGCTGAAGCGGGCCTGTAAGGTGGGTCAGAACCTTGGCCTTTCGCTCCTGGACATTGATAGGTGGCAGGGCGTCACTCTGCTTGCTTCCCATGATGACGCTAATATTGTCTGGGTAATGGCTGGGCTTGGCCGTGGTGGATGCGTGGTCCTGGGGGTTGGAGTCCAAGCTACGGCGGGAAGCAGAAGGCAAGCTGACGCCCGCAGCTCTCTGATGGGCCGCAAGCTTCTGAGCGATGATGACCGGGGTGGGGACAAAACCAGCAGGCTGGTAGTGTGGCTGGCTGGTAGCTTTGGGGTAGTTATTGGCTGCTGAGGGGGTCACAGTGGGTGGAAGTTTTAAATCATAGCGATGGTTCTCCAAGGGGTCTGGTTTTGTCTCCAGGTGAGTCATACTACGAAAATCTGTGAAAAAATTATATATATAAAACAAATGGAGAATTACCTGATTCTTGGCCTTATTGGAAAGATAAGTAACTCAGGTATTGTAGTGTTAACACACAAAATGTAATATACAGTCAAGAAAAAATGGTTACATTCATCCACCTTCTGTAACTGCTTTATCCTATTCAGAATTGGGGGGGGGGTCTGGAGCAAGACTGGGAAAAACCCAGGATGGGATATCACTCATACACCAATCACACACCACTCATACACCACTCACACACCAATCACACACCAATCACACACCACTCATACACCAATCACACACCACTCACACACCACTCACACATCACTCATACATCAATCACACACCACTCATACATCACTCACACACCACTCACACACCACTCACACTTATGGACAATCTGTCAATTCCAACTAACCCCAGCAATGTTTTTGGATTGTGGGGGGACAAATGCGGACCATGACGGAAATCCCAACATGCAAACTCCACATTCATGGAGCCATAGCACAAACCTGAACCCTGGACCCAGAGGTGTGAGGCGACAGTGTTAACTATGGTGCCGACGTGCCCCCACCCCCCACCCCCCTTTTACAGCTATTACAAATTTTCTCCTCAGTGTTTCTAACCCAACTACAGAATGATTAAAGTTCTTGGTACCTTGCTGGTTGGAGCTGTTCAGAGCTTCTCTGGGCTGCTTTTGGACCAGGTCAATAATGTCTCGGTCCTTGCGATTGACAGATCGTCCTGCCATCATTACCGTAGCAGCTGTGATGGGGTGACGCGCTGCCAGGTCAGAACCCCCTGACAACCGTTTTCCTGGTTCATCCAGATCTTCATCCAGTGAGTCGATGGTGTCCTCCAAAAACCTGATGCACTCCCTCTCCTCTCGACTCAGGAACCGTAGGCTCTCATTCTTCTGAAGGGGGATTTGAGAGGTCAGTTAAGAGGTCAGAAATCATACAGAGGAAGGAAAAGTAACAGCACGGATCAAAAGATCAGCTGGCAGAAAAAAAAGCAAGACATCAATCAGGTCATGTAACAGCCTTGACTGGAAGTCAGGTTTACTATAAAAACTAAAATTTACACTTAGATTGATTTAGAGAATCCAGACAAATGTTTCTGAAATTTAACTGTTACAATAAATAAAATGTCTACACATTTTACCCTTTTCACCCTCAACACACTATTTAATACTGTGAAGTAACAAATATAGCAAAGATTTCTGTTATACTTTCATCATCCTACTTTTTTACAAAATCTCCATAAAGAATTATCCTGAAATCCATTAAGACTGTAAAGGACACCAAGATTTCACAGATTTAGTACTAATTTTGAGCCTTTTTTAAAGGGCTGCATCATATCTCTCCGGTCAGGCGCTACATGTGCACGGCACTCCTTAAGTAAATAGGTCTGCCCAGTGTGTAAATTGCCCCAGGTATCATTCTATTAATGGATCTTTGAACCAAGCTGTGTGTACAACATGCAGCTGAAATGAAGACTCAAACAGGCACTGCATCTACCAAAACTATACATTTACAAAAGGGAAATACTGTGTTTAAAGTCTACAATAAAAGGTCACATTTCACAGTACACACACGGCTGTATAATTAGCAGCCTTCTCCAAAGAAATGGAGACAGCTCAAAGAAATCCAGCAATTCTGTTTCAGTCATTGTTGAGTAATTTGCATGTGGCTTTACAGAATTACACAGTGTGACTACCTGAGCTGTTTACAGTACAAATATTTACTAGCAGCTAAATTATTAAATTGAGTACCACTATCCCGATGGTGTGCATTTTCCAAAAAATTAAAAAAGCAGCTTTGTTTGTGTTTGCTGACCCAAAACTACTAGTAGCTGTTGTCACTCCAGCTGTTTCCCCTGAATTAAGCTGTCAACCAATGATGGTCCTACAGTAAAAGCCTGGAAGAGTCCTTTGATGTCCCCTTTGGGAGAGTCACCTGCTGTCAGGGTGAACACTGGACCCTAGAATCTAACAAAATGCCCTGAGCTGAAGCCCTCAATGTGATGGAAGAGACAGAGGGCAGGCAGGCATCTACCCCGATGCCAAAATGAGGTAAGAGGCCCTGGCTGAATGTTATCCCAGAATGCTCAGGGCAGGAGGCAGGGGACACCCTAGTTTGTATATCTGTAGTGCTGATATTGAACTATGTTATGATTTTTACTTCCTTGAGAGACTAAGGAAAACAAATGAGCTCAAGTCGGAATATGCCCTGTGATGGCCAGGTCATTACCACATAGCCTCTATGGCACTGCATTGGATATTAGAATATGAAACATGTATTATCACTTATTTAAGCATTCAGTAGTGAACAACAGCAAAGAAAGCTGCAGGTGTGTACTGTGGTGTCATTCGGCCACTATATTAATCTGCAAATTAATATTAGCAGACACTCCAAGGCACACAAACAGAATCACTGTTTAAACAATAATCAGGATCGTTTTATCACACACTGACAGATACACTAACCTTGTTTGTTATTACATCATGGTGAACAACAGTCTAATCATTAATCTCGGATTATTCCTTTAAATCCGCTCTTTTCGTGATACACTATGAAAGAATTTATGCATAATAGACTTAAAAAGGCTTCGCCTGTTACAGAAACTCGCTAGAGCTTCGAGAAGCAGCCTAAAACTCTTCCAGTGAGGGAAACATGTGAAAGTAAAAAGCACAGTAGTTTGTCTGTGATCTGGGAAATAAGCACAGACTTACAGCGGGCCTGGTGTGGTTTTGGGTGTTCCCTCTGCCATTCTGGGCAGCCCAGCCGCCTCCATACCGGGAGCCAGCGGCGGCAGGCGCACGTAAGTCCATTGATTGCGTGCGGTGGCCTTGCGGGTTTTCCGGCTTCTCACGAAAGGGTTTTTTATTTTTAATTCTAAAAACAGCTCCTGACTAGGCGCTGCCGCAGGTCACTTCTCACGCCAAAGAATATCGCATCTCTTTTGTTTTTCAAAAAAGAAGAAACAAAAAAATAAATTAAACGAAGACATACATTTTTTTCTCCATCCAAAAAAAATAGGCAATGAAAAATACATTTATCAATAAAAATACGTAACTGCATAACCACTGGCATTGCTTGTTCAAACAACGGTACGTAATGTGTCGTTAAATATCTCAAAGAACGTTTTTTTCAGAACACTGCAGTTTGTAGGAACTATACAGCCAAGAAACAAAATATTAATTTGTTTCAAATCTCTAACCATAAACTACGCTACGTTACGTATTTTACGGCACGTAGACTGTAAGATAATTTTTCTTACTGTCAGTTTTTTCACACTACGGCTGACAGGTTTGCTGAAGCAGACACCCCCCACCCTCTCTCGGTTTCTCCGCCGCTGAGATTGTACTGGCAGTGCGTATAACCAACAGCAGCCTAATTGTGATCTGACGTGTAACAACAGGTCTGAATAAGTGACCTGAGACAGAAAAGGCTAGTATCTACAGACTCAGGTCAGAGGACTCCTGGGGACAGCCGAGAAAGCCTGACCGGGACCCGGAAACTTTCAGCAGGGGTCATGGGCAGGCTGCATATACACAGACTTCTTTAAATGTGTATTTCAATATTACGCCTATTTTCCGACATTTGTTAGGTTATAAGTAATGATATGGTCAGCTCACACAACTGTATTAAACATGAATCTCATTTAAACCCATTCCATGAATTGCTGAAATACATTCAATTTACATGTTTGATCAAAGGTATTATAAAGATACTTACATGTCAGTTTGTACCTTTCGTTTTCTCTCTTAAACTTCTTATTATTGTATAGGAGTCGTTAGCCGATCTTCTGCGTTCTTACACAAAGAATTTTCTTTTTGAAAATTATATGTGAGTAAGTCCTCCTAGAGGAAATACTCTTGGGTACTTTACTGCTCTAAAGCTTCATATAAAAGAAAAAAAACATTTAAATACTGTGACAAGCTCCTCCTGGATTCTGGAGCGACACGAGAGGCGCTCCTTCCATTTCGAAAGCGGGTGCATCAACACCAGCCTCCACCCGCGCCATTACATCAATCATATTTTGCATACGACATCATACTTCTCTAAGTCTCCACAATCCGTTCTTTTGTGGATTTTATAAAAGGAATTATTTACAGCTGTTTTATTATTTTACAGTGTTTATTCACATTAAGATGCGATTAATAAATAATAAGCGTGTATGATAGACCTATTACTTAGTTTACAGGCATTCAATATGTCTTTATTATATACAGGCATGACTTACCGTATAGTGAATTTTGGTCACAGATAGTAAGTGTGACGAGCAACCTTGTGAATCATTTAAATGATGTGTGTTATTATAGCAATTACATGTAGGCTACGTGCCCTGAGATGGGCTCCCGCCCTGTCTGGGGTTCCCCCCTGTCATTACGCTAGCCCACACACCAACATAACTCTGTTTTATTGATGTCTAGTGCTCAAATTCTATATTAGAGATTAATTCATTTCCATTTAAGAAACGGCGCCTTTTTGATCTTTTATAACATTCAATTTTTATTCTGATTATTCTTCTGGGGAAACTATTGGAATAAAGCGACGCCACCCAAACAGCATCAAGTTCTTTGGGGGGGGGGGGGGGGGGCCCAGACAGAGGACCTTACTTCAGTCATTAATACTACGACCGTCATTAAGAAGGCGCAACAGCGACTCCTAGAGGGCAAGCCACTCCTCCCCGCCCTTGTTACTTTGTACGGACGTACTGTATTACTCTTGGTTTGGTAATTGTAACGCACCCAAATAGCAGCAACATAAACAGGATAGTGAAGTCAGTTGAAAGGATCATTGGTGTTCCTTTGCCCTCTCACCATCTCTGCACTGGCGGGTCCCCCAAATGGTGGCATTTGGATGCCACCAGAGATCCAGCCTATCCTCTCTCCTGCAATCCGAAAAAAGGTACAGGTGCATCCAAATTAGGACCAGCCGGCTGCTGAACAGATTCCTCCTCCAAACTCCTGAACACTCAGTTTTCGCCCACACTCCAATAACTACCCCTCTCAACACGGGTCACTTTAACACTGAACACTTTAACACTGGACACTCCGGCGACTAACTTGAATGTAGCCTAGAACAATTTCGATATTTTTAATATTGTCTACCTACTCTCCTTGTTATTGTGACATTTTCCATTGTATATTACGGCAATGTTCGGTCGCTTCTTTTTTTTTTTGAATGCATGCAACTACACTAAAAATGTCAACAGGCCAAAAGTAAATAAAAGGAAATCTGAATCTGAAATCTGAAACGTGACACCCGAGGCTAACTGCCAGTGGTTTTTGCCGTGCACTGCGTTGGAGAGTCATCTAGTGAGATTTTAAAAGTACTGCACAAAATTTTATTCCCAGCGCAACACCTTGTTTATTAAGAAATACTATTCTATTTCTCCGCGATCCTACATTATAAGCATTTGAGAGACGGATTCTTACATTTCTCAACAAGTAACAAAAATATACTAATTTACTTTATCACCTAAATGTCATGGAAAAATATCTGTGGTTTAAATATTACAGCCAAAAATTGTCAACCCAAAAAGTGCATTACTTCACTAATCAAGAAACAAAATCATATGGGGCTGATGTGGCTTCCATCCAATTTAAATTTCCAAGCGTCTTATAACGATAAAAAGTCAGGTAAGTTTTAAACATGAACGAAGCTCGTTCTCATTGCTTCAACCACAAAATTGGTGAAACGGTTCCCCCTGGTGGTCAATTATATATTTTTTCCATTGAAGGCACACCACAGGGAACCTGCACAACTGCACATCTGCGTAGATGGCTCAAGTATCAAGTATACCAGAACTGCCCCTGGGTGTCACGGCTGCTTCTAACGGACAGAGCCATCAGAATGTGACACTGGCTAATGAGGATACTAGATATCCTGTACAATTAACCTATTAAAATGGCCAACCATGCTTTTCATCATGGTAGTGCTGCATAACGGCGACAAAAACCAACGGCAAGCGAGGCGCCATCTGCCAAGGCGACACTGCTGGCTTTGGCATTCATAGACACAAAACAAACCACTATTTAAAGCAGCAAAACCAAAGATGAATAACAAATAAATAAAGTAAAAAATAAAAGAACATTTTGCATACACCTTTATCATAAATGATTATGCTAGGAATGGAGCCAATAGAAAACTGCTAACAAGGACCTAACGAGTGAAGCAGAGTTTCTAATGAACTGCATCTCAGCACGATCTCTGGACCTGAAAGTAAACAGTAGATTCCACATCAGAATCAGACAAGCACGAAGCGTCAAAAGCCGACATGAATAAAACGGGTAAAATAACCGCAAAGTAAAAATCAAACAAAAGTCGTAGCAGTTGAAAAGGATTACAAAGTTAAAGGGAACTTTTGCTAAAGCATATTATCTGTCTGTCATCTAACCACAGCAATTATCTTAACTACATGTTTTTCACACTGCCAGAGGAAGTCTGACCAGGAAACTGACGCAAGGAGCGCATGGGGTATTCAAACCCCAAAGCAGTAGGTGTGAGTGCACAGGGCTGCCCACTGAGGCACCCAAGGGGGTCTACATGTACATATTTTTATATAGAATGCATCTGTATTTTTAATTGTGATTGCTTAGATGGCAGGAACAAACAATTAAAGCATCAGTATATTAACATGGGAATAACACTATTTAAAAATGCATGCGTACAGTTAGAATCTTAACGGAAAACTCTCTTTTTTGGTTTCCTATGCTTTGTATATCCTCACATCGAAGATGCTGCAGTTTTCCAGTTGACAATGATATATGCGTGTTAATGCTCCCATGTCCTTTGAAATGTAATAAGCCTAATCTACAAGACTCACAAAATTGTCCATTTTATAAATTACAGTGCATGAAAAGAAATGAAAATCATATATTTTCTGGGATAATTTTGTTACTGTCATAACCTACAGCGGCCCAAAATCAAATCTGGGCATCGAGATAAAAATAATATTTATAACCGTATTTTAGCTATACTGTATAAGGTTTCCCAATTGTTGTAGACATCTAATATGAATTCAATAAACAGACCATGCAATAAAGGTGTTTTATTCATTGGGATACAGTTCTCCCCTGGAAGTGCCTAAGCAGTCACATAAAAAAACACTTGTTACAAATCAAGTACTCAACACTCATCTGAACTCAAACCACACAAATCGGCATTTCACCTCATTTCACTCAGCTGAAGCGCTACATACACATTCCATCAAACCTCAAGATACAACATTTTCGTCCTGGCACACATCTCCGGTTTCCTAATGAGATTTGGCATTGACTGCTGTCCATTTCTGCAGTGGCGCTACGGTGTTTGGTGTGTGGGGGATCCCGGAAAGAGCACCTCCTCTCAGCCTCTCTATCGAGGCACCCAGTCTACTTGGCTGCAGTAAATATTCATCTGAATAAAATAAAGAGTTTTAAATTCTTCCCTTGTGAGTCACTTTGGCTAAACGAGTAAATGGAAGATTACAGTCTCGGTATAATGCAAGTGAATGTAATGTAATGTGATGAATGTTTGGGTACAATTCGGTCACCATCATAGCTCAGGAATATACTATCAAAATTTGAATTTCAAGTTTATTTATATAT
>JAODKE010000068.1:28761581-28774390 GCA_026779605.1 Mormyrus hasselquistii
GGCAGGGGTACACTGCACTCTGGATGGGATGCCAGTCCATCACAGGGCACAGGGCAGGGGTACACTGCACTCTGGATGGGATGGCAGTCCATCACAAGGCACAAGGCTGGGGTACACTGCACTCTGGATGGGATGCCAGTCCATCACAGGGCACATACATGCACATGCTCAGATACAGAGAATCACAAAGTGGATGATTCAGGGACATCAATCATCCCACATGACACGTTCATTAACAGAGAGAAAATGGCCATATCAACTATGAACAAAGATATGCGGCAATACAAGAAAAGCAGCACAAAACAGAAAATCTCTACACACAACTGGAATTTATTCCCTGGTCCTTATTTGCTTTATTCAATTAGAGAAATGTCTCTATATTCCCATAAGGATATTTATTCAGTTATCACACACATATGAAATTGTTTATTTTCCATTTATCACGCTCCACCTCACATTCAGTGACCGTACATCCCACAACTGCAGCAGCGGAGCAGCACATAAATAAACATTCCAGAATATTCCAATAACCATATCGCCATCTGAGGAAGCCAGGGCTGGAAATGGACTGTCATTTTCGAGGAGGAGGAGACCTCACCGCTGCTGTGTCCTGGAGAGATGCTGAGTGATGGAAGGTGGAGAGAGAGATGGAGGGAGCTGCTATTCAAAGCGGTGATTAAATGGTGTGCGTGCGTGTGTGCGTGTGTCGGGGGGGTCACAGAGAGAGATTGAGAGAATAAACCGTGGCCAAGCAGGAAGGTCCGTCGAAGATGAATGTCCAGTATTAACAGAGTGGGACAGAGGATGCGGGCCCTTTCAGACCACACAGTCCTTAACATTTATAACGGCACTCGCATCTTTCACATGAATCCTGATCCCTCCCTCTTTCATAACAGAAGGTACACCAGTCAGACTACCACAATGGCCCAGACTTTTAAATGCACTATAACTGGTTTCCCCACTGTCAGGGTTATTGTCATGCTATGCACAGTTTTGAATATTAATCTCCACCCCCCCCCCCCACCAAAGAATTTAAGTATGGCCATATCTTAATATGCAGTTATTTAGCATAAAATTCCAAGAGATATGTAATAAGACAGTCATTTACACATCAAGTGATTAATACCTAAAGTAACGGAAAATGTTTTTTATGCTATTTGAGATCAAAGATTGAAGTATGTTTACCCTGTACTTGCCTTTTCAGCAACACTGCGAATGAAAGCTCATTTTTTCCCAATGAATACAGCCTTGTCCCTCTTTTCATAAGAGAAAGTACTTAAGCCCAGACTACTACAATGGCCCAGATCAGTCTCCACATCAGCTTTCAGTTCCTTCCTGCAAGCTGAGCAGGGGGCAACAAGCTTGTCACCCAGAAAATCACCCAAAGTTCACTTTTGTAAGGGGCTCAGTGCAGCCACCCTGCCCAAAGGTCCCCATCCGCACTCCAAGTGCTCCGTTATCCCCCTAGAAAACAGGCAAGATTCAGAAGGGGGCTGATTGCTCCTCTCAAAGCAGCCAGACCTGCTTCAGAAAATAGGCAGGTCTTCATTCAACCTAAGTACTTATAAATATTCTACAGAAGTTGACGCTAAAGGCTTAGAGCGAAGCATACGAACGCATCGACACCAGGCCATTAGGTCTGAGAATCACGCCTAAATTCTGCACCTACTGTGTATTATTGTGTCAGCTCTCATCTGTTCATTGCTCAGGCACCTTACAAAGGAAGTGACCCCGGTTCCTCTTGTGGGTCGAATGTGACGTTCCTAACCGCGCTGCTGTTCCTACTAGAACAAAGCGAGGACTCGGAACGCCGTCGTGATTCGCAGCTGCCGTGCTTCTCGTGACGATCAAACCAGAAGTGCCTCCCGTTGCCGGCACTTCCGCCACTGCCTATGACTCATCCACAGCCAATTAACGTGGTTTGTTATTGCGAAAATCTCCACTCGCTACAGGGGACGGTAATTAGGTAAAATACCTCGATATGTCAATGACAGAGACTGGAGTATACCACTGTGTTACGCAACTAACAATTCAATTAACCTCCTTACAAAGACAAAACCGCATTAACTCTGTGTGGCTAATAAACACCTGCCAGAAAAGCTGTCTGTAACACACAGCAATTTACGATGACCTTGCACCCTTAGCCTATATCCAGCCTGAAAACTGTTTTTTTTCCCCCCAGGCCTTTATTATCACACCACCTGCGTGCGTTTTTCTGCTGGAGTGAATTTTTATTTTAAGAGATGACTCGTTTCCGTGATTTTCACTCAAATGGATGATGGGCATCTCCCACTGAAGGTCAATCAGGGTCAAACGTGATGGTCACAAGAAGTGGCTCTTCCAGGCCCATGTTGTGAATTCATGGGAAAATTTCAGCAATACAGAGCAAAAGCACCTCCAGAAAGAACTGGAAAAAGTTAGAAATATATTAAATAACAGCAACCAGCCCAGCAAGATTTTAGAAAAGTACGAACACCATCCTACGAATGTCTTCTGTAAATGGACTACATTTATATAGCTCCTAGGAGCACTCAAAGCGCTTTACAATTCATGCCTCACATTCACCCATCCACACGCCGGTGGCAAAAGCTGCCATGCAAGGTGCCAACCTGCTCACCGGGAGCAATTAGGGGTTCAGTGTCTTGCTCAAGGACACTTTGATGGGGTCAGGAGGAACCTGGGCTCGAACCTGCAACCCTCTGGTACTACCTCCTGTGCCACCATCTGGAAAATGTGAAACACTGGTTCAGAAATTAAACAGTGGTGCAGTTCCTGTACAGGAAAACGGTAACAAATCACACCTTCATCAGCTACCTGTCTATGGCTGCACAACAAGCAGGGCCCCCCCCCCCCCCACGCCTCTACATCCTTGAGTGATGTAATTGCTTCACTGCATCTGTTTTCTAAAACTAACCAGAGGTCCCTACACCTGACAAACTACTGATAACCGTTTGAGAGTACAGATTGCTTTATTTACCCAGGGAACACCTGACACATTCTCCATGCAGTGCACAATGAAACAAATATTATTAATGTGCAAATAAGAATAGTTGCTTTTCAAAGGAACTGGATTATTTTAATCACAGTACTTCTTATACATATTTAAATGCAGATTCCGACTTATAAAAGCAGATGCAGACTATGGAGAAATGTATCCACATCCACATGAATGACTGAAAAAAATTCTGTGGCTGTTGTCACATTCTCAAGAGTTGGAATCCACATTGAAAACCAATGTTCCATGTTAATACCAAGCAGCCTTTCCCTGATGTTCCCTGGGTACATAACATTGTTGCATGGATATTACAAAATATGCTGAGACAATAAAAAAGGGCTATATAGCAATAACCGTTCAAAGTTGAACTGGTCATCTCAGCACCTCAGTGAAATTCAAGCTGAATTTCACAACGTTACAGCGGTCATCAGGCCGCAAGCTGAAATGATTTGTTAAGCGACACCCACCTCATTACCCCACTCATGGCATCTTTTATTCATTTACCTGTAGCAATGCACAGAGGGATTATGTAAATTAAATTACCCTGCTGTTTATATACTACCCAGACTTTCATTATCACTCAGAGCCACGAAGAAACCATTCTCAATAGAAGCAGAGAGAGTCAGCTGCCAGATCTGGAAGCAGCATGAATCCGGGCCAGGTTCATATCCCATCATGCACTGCTCAACCATGTATCAAGGCCAGGAGGACATGTGCCTCTGACGATTTGAGCGACCGAAACAACCATCCCACCCCCAGCACAATCCTCACTTGGGGTGGCCCTCTTGGCTTGGGATGTGGCACCAGGTGGTCATGGATAAATTCAGGGAAACTCAGGGTACTCACTCATAGCGGGAGGCTGGAGCCAAGCTGAGGTCCCAAACAGGTGAGGCTTTTCTCCACTAATCCACCCCTGGAGGCCCTCATGACCTGCCGCACATAAGAGCCACATGGGTTTACTGTTACAGACACACGTGCAGACAAGAGTATGATGCCCAAAAGGCCCTGGCCTGTCTCACACGGTTCACATTCTGCAGGCTGACGGCCGGGGACCAGGATGTGGCGGTTTAATCAGTGACCTCTCAGAAGCCAGCGCCCATGAATAAATAGCAGTAATCTGGTGATGAGTGAGGGTATTTCCGTGCAGCGAGAGTAATAACAGTAATTTGATGATTTCCTGACAGATGCACCAGGGCAGGAAATGATGTGCTGTCGCAGAGATGACCCTGTGGTGATGGCCTGATTGGACACAGTCAAATTGGGCTCCTTGCTAGTAGGTGTAAACAAACAAAAAATCAAACGTTTCCTTATCTCCCCACACGTGACTTTTCCAAATGTGTCTTTGTGTGAATCGACAGAGCTACCTAATTAAGCTGGACAAATCCACGTTGGTCATTCTGCTTGTTTCTTTGGTTAATGTTTAGATCCTGATGTTAAGGACACAGCTATTTGAAAAGCCAAGACCTCAGTCCCAGGCGGTCATCTCCAAACTCTCCAGACCTTTGTCGACGATAGATGATTGGTTGATGATAACGATGGTGAGGACGAATAGAGCAGAAGAGGCTGGGGAGATGACGCGTGGATCGGATGATAAACACAATAAGCCCTGCATCAGCACAGTGTCTCTGCTAATTAAGAAAGATGCCAAGCGTGGGGTAGCAGACAATTATTCAGTAACGTCCTGACAGCCCCTCAGAGAAGAACCCCAGAGGCAGAATAAGTCTGCTCTCTGTCTTGATTCCACAGCATGCTGGGAAGCGTCAACACCCGTGGTCTGCATGGAGAGCAGAGACGCGTGCAGCGCTTCAGTGGAGGCTTCTGTACCACCATCTGTTTCAGAAGGTATTACGCTAATAGACCCTCATCTGGATAAACAGACTGGAAAATAGAACTATGGAGAGATCTCAGCACTAAACCAAATTACACCATCTGATCCCTGACTAGACCAAGACAGCAATCACAGTTAATAAAGTTAAGAAGTAAGAGTCAATTTTCAATGTCCATTACTTATCGAGGTACTGTTTATATGACGCACTTGTCACAGATGTGCTGTTTTCTGATTTATCATTTAAAACTGGCCAACAGCTTCAGGTTAAAAAGTACATTAATAATTACAAATTGTACCTGGGAATAAAAACGGCCTGTTTCTTTAAATGGGATGGAGCATTTTTTTTTTGAAGTTGAAGTAATTTTGGGGCCACAGTGATAAATAATAAAAGTGATAGATACTGTAATAAGGTTGAATTACAAGCTCTGGTGACTCAGGACACTGAATAAGCATGTTTCTAGCCATCCTTTGTCTGCAGATTCTGTGACTGCACAGCTTATACTATCATAACAAACTGCTCAGATACATCTAGAATGTATGTCTGACCCAGCCAGCTGATTTTCCCACAATCCACTCTGATGTGGAAGTCAATCGAGGACAGTAAAAATCCCCGGATGTCGTTCTTGCCTCGCCCCAAATATCATGGGGAGAATCTCAGTATCAAGAATGCGAAGACCATACTTGTGGTCTTAGCAAGACTGGTCTTGCTAACTTGTCTTCCAGTAATAAACTTGGGAGCGCAATGAATAATGGGATTAGTCTTGTTCAGCTAGGATGCCACCGATGTATCAGTGATATTTGGGGTGGAGCAAGACCAACATCCTGGGATTTTTACCGTCCTCGTGTACTTGGTACTGAAACTGGGGGTCACTCCATGAAAGTAGGTAAAGAAAGCCAGACTTTCCCAAAAAAAGTCAAACTCAAACTAGCACCATCTCTACTAAACTTAGCCTCATGTCCTTCCAATAATACAATTAAGCTTTAACTAATCAAAGCTCACACAAAAACAGACTTGTATAGTCTCACTTAGCGTGTACAACTGATATATTATATATAAGAGGCCCAAATGAATGGATGAATGATAGATCGATCAAATGAGTCGGAAATCGTGTAAAACAAATGCTGCTTATGGGGCTGTATGAAGAACACAAAGTTGTAATCGCTAAAAAAGGCAATACTGTAGCCATAAATAAAACCAGGGAGTTAACTTGGCACTGCAAGAATTGCAGAACGACTAAATGATGTAAATGTTAGAATTGCCTAATACAGTGGCATGGTGGTACAGTGGTTTATGCTGTCACCTCACACCATGAAAGTTCTCGGTTCGACCCCTATAGCCAATGGAGGACCTTTTGCGTTTCATTCACGTGACATTCTTACAGTAGCCTATTATGTTATTCGGTATTATTTTATCTCCGTAACATACTTTGGCATCCGCGTGAAATGTTCTGCACAAATAATCGTAACTTATCTGTGCTTCTTACTATTAAACTTTCAAAGTAGACTGTGACTACACAAAATATAAAAGTATGAGTACAGTTCGGTCCCGGTGGCAGTGGAAAAGCTCCAATAGTCAATTACACTGTCCACATGAGCAAAAAAGATCCCATATGCTTAACGGTCACTCTGCACCTGTGATACATAGTTTACCTGACGAGTGATGTCATCACTGCAGCAGATATAAGGAGCACAGATGATTGGATAAGAATGAGAGAGAGGAAATCTTATCAACTTAAATTCCACATTGTGGGTTACATTTTGTGGTACTGATTTATGGTTAAAGAACATGAATGGAGTCTGGATCATGCCCCAGGTCATACTATAATAACCTTGGTAGCATTTGCTAACAGTACCACTTAATGTGTGTGCGTGTATGTGTGTACACATACTTACACACACAGTTCAATGTGTGCCTCGACTCTACTTTTAACGATGTTACAAAAAAACAGGATTTGACGTAACACAGGAAAAAAGGTTTGATCCTTGGACGCGTTGTTGCATTTCAGCGGTATAAGAAATGTCACGTGTCCGCTGAAACGTCACATTACATTTTTGATATACGACTAAATTATTTCGTTGCATTTCTCACACTGCAAAATGCAGTTATCCACTGTAGTTGGAACGGAACCAGAGAATGCAACGGTAACCTATATTTTTTACACCGCAAAACAAAGGTAAGCAGACATACTACTAAAAAGACGGGCAAAACCTCACCGGTGCACAGGATACAGTTTTATTATGAACGGCCATAACCCAGATCTACTGTCGGCGTACCCTTACATTAACATAAAATAAGGAACATAACTGTTTAAAAAACACATCAAATGAATTCGAGGGCACCAGGGCCAATCGCATTCCTTTAATCGTGTCCCGTGGCCAATCACATAATTCAATAGGTGTCCTTTAGCCAATCGTGTTCCTTGTTGCAAACTAATAGTGTGTCAGTCAATAGGGAGCCAGCGGTATTAGGTGGTCGGTGGGCTCGACTGTCGTTAGGCCTCTTTGAATAGAAAATATGCAAAAGTTTTCAGGAATCTCGGGTCTAAATGGAATGTTGTGCAGACACCCAGTACAACGCAGCAGATTTTTGCAGGTCATTCAGATACAGCAGAAAAGAGGGACTGAGGTCGTTCCGCTTGTAATAGTGGTTAGTAAAGCGACCGCTTCTCTTTCATTATATAGAAAGAATGGGGTTGCATTGACTGATGCGTACTGAAAACTTCAGATGAACTTATACATTTAAATATAATTAGGGAAAGAAAAACAAATCGGCATGATTACCTTATTCGAATGCGATAGTATCCGTTTTGTTTACGTCTCTGAAGCCTTTTTCTCGGTCGGATTAATGTTTAAAATGTCCATGTTCCTGTACGAGCTAGGAAGCCTGCTGCCATTGCAGAAGTAAATACTGAAACACTTCCCGCACTGGCTGTGGAAACACCTTCGGGACGCGGTGCGAGTCATCCGACTCCAGGTGGCAATGCGCCGCCACTCAGCATTACCTTCCCGGCCATGTTGAATCCGAAAGCTTTTGCCTTTTGCTTGTGTGTGGCTCTTGCATTCCAGGGGATATGGAAATGAAGCGTACTGGAACCGCAGATCGCGTAATAATTTAGTGTCAGATACACTGCACAACTCAGCTTGTCTTATTTTAAAGACGTTTTTAAGGGCTTTGTGAGATGTTTTAAACGGCAGGACTGAGATATAAAGCAGTGTCATACCGGTACACAAATTTTTAACAATGAAATGTGATTCAGTGTATTATTATTATTATTATTGATTTTTTATGGATCCTTGTGGGGAAATTCTTTCCACACCTCCCCTATCTTGGTCTCTGTAGGCTGTGAAGGGCAGCCACCCATAGCGGTGCCCAGGGAGCTGGGGGTTAAGGGCCTGGCTCAAAGACCTGCAAACGTGCTGAGGCTGGGCTTGAACCTTCTGATCACAGGCACACACTGCCCAAAGTTGTTATATAATGACAACACATTCGAAATTGATGAAATTCATAAATATCTAATTTTGTGTGTCTTCTAACAAGAAGGGGTCTGTATACACTCTGGATGGGATGTGAATCCATCACAGGATGTATAACTATGGGCACCTTCTATGGGCCAGTTAGCCTGATTGCATGTTTTTGTCTGCAAGAAGAAATTCACAAGACAGGGAACAAACTAGCATCTCACAGGTGAACAGCAAAGTTGAAATGAAAACCCCAAACCCTGGAGTCGTCAGGCAACAGGACTTCCTCCTGAACCACCACACCTTCCTGAAAATGAATATATAGTACAAGTCAAACATATAGATGTGGGAGATTCTTCTGGTGAAGAATGAGAGTGAGGGGCTCAAACTGACCACCTGGCCTTCCTGGTCTCCAGACTGGGAAGATCTCATTCCCATTTTGAAGTATGAAAAGCCCAAAACAGTCAAAGCGAGCAGTTCTGAGATTTGCTGCAGGAATGTGTCAGTTCATGTCAAATATCACCAAATCATTATTAATCAGTTGTGACAGTTCATGTATTTCATTCAGGAACTAAAATGCAGGAACTATGTTAGTTCATTTCTTCCTGAGTAGTGACTGAATGACTAAGTTGTGACTCCTCAAATATGTGTTTCTATAAGTCTTCTCAAAACTACTGTTAAAATATAGGACTGTGTTCAATGTCAAAGACCATTCTGATTTTTCAAGAGTATTGTCTATCTGGTTGTGTCATCAACATGCAAACAATATGCATACACAGACCACATTAATGGATTCTTTGTGTAATGGTAACATAGTTACTTATAGCATTGTCTTCTGTCTTCCAGAATATCTATCATGAATCTCTGATAAGCTGTGATGCATTTAGGTTTTTATCTGACCAGTTTTTAAGCAGCTGGGAACATTTTTAATTTGATGACTTCCTTTGTCCAATTAGCTTTTAGTTGCTAAAATAATAATTCAATACTTTTTGTCTCAGTGCTCCTTAGTGCAACTCACTATTTCAGCTACTCCACTGAAGAAGGGTCCTATCAGAGAGTACCGTGCAAAATAAACACACACACGTAAGGTATTTAACTGATCAGTCACTTAGTTTGGTGTGTGTGTGGGGGGGGGGTCATGTATATGTTACGTTATGGGGACCAAATGTACTCTGCTATTTTGATTTTGTGGAGACCATTTTTTTGGTCCCCACAAGGGGAAACACTTTTAAAAACTGGTGACTGCAATCGAACTAAAAAAATGCCTAAAGTCTTGTAATCTATTTGATTACTTATGGTTAAGTTCGTGATTGTTGAGATTACGGTTTTCCCCATAGAAATGAATGGACAGCCCCCACAAAGAATCAATACAAACATTTGTATGTGTGTGTGTGTGTGTGTGTGTGTGTGTGTGTGTTTGTCGGGGTGGGCAGGGAGAGTTCTTCAATGAATTGTTAACCTCAGAATTTTAATAAACTCAATCTTTGTGTTGTGTAATATATATCGTCTCTATTACATTCCAGCCTAATTGATGAGGTGGCTACTGAAAACATTTAGGAGAAATGTAACCCTTCTACACCCCACAAATCTGAATAATATTACATATTATTCACCGGCACCGGCGACAGCTGGGGGGAAATGTTTCATGCGAGATCCTTGCTGTTGCATTAAAATTTATTGTTGGATTTCTCAGATGCCTCTAAACAGCAACCATTATTATTATTATTATTATTATTAATAATAATAATAATAATATAAATAAAATATCTTCCTTCCACTCAGAATTAATTTAGTGGCTGGGCTGATACCTGGCAGATGAAATTTAATGTAGATAATTGTAAGGTGCTCCATGCAGACAGCAGAAATATAAAGTACAGATATTTTATAGGTTCCACTGAAATGAAGGTAGCTGATTATGAGAAAGACCTCGGTGTGTATGTTGATGCTTCCATGTCCCATTCTCGCCAGTGTGGGGAATGTTTTATGAGGAGAGGTTAGCTGAGCTGAATCTGTTTAGCCCAGAGCAAAGGAGACTAAGGGGGGGGACATGATCCAGGTCTACAAGATTCTAACAGGTCTGGATGCTGTTCAGTCAAATGGCTATTTCAATATTAGTTTAAGTACTAGAACTCGTGGAAATTAGTGGGAGAACATTTTAAAACAAATTTGAGGAAGCACTTCTTCACACAGCATGTAGTTAGAGTATGGAATAGTCTTCCTGCTAGTGTAACGCAAGCAAAAACCCTGGGTTCCTTTAAATCAGAGCTAGATAAGATTTTAACAACTCTGAGCTATTAGTTAAGTTCTCCTCACATAAGCTTGATGGGCCGAATGGCCTCCTCTCCTTTGTAAAGTTCTTATGTTCTCATAGAAGAGAAGTTGGCAGGTGTTTTCTCTTAGACAGACATGGCAGCTTTTTCAGAGGGAGGCATTTCTCGCTTCTCTCCCAAAGGAAAGGGCAGATTTTGGGCTTTCTGCTTGGTTCTTGCCACACGCACGTAAAACTAAACTTTCCAGATGAAGCAATTACAAGCCTGTTTCTGAAAAAGTTGGGACACTGTGCAAAATGTGAATAAAAACAGAATACAATGGTTTGCAGAACGTATAAAGTCATATTTAAATAAATGCAGAACAAAGACAACATATCAAATGTTGAAACAGAGAAATGTAATTGCTTTATGACAAATATTTGCTTAATTTGAATTTGATGCCAGCAACACGGTTCAAAAAAGTTGGGACAGGGGCAACAAAAGACCGGAAAAGTTGCGTAATGCTAAAACAAAACATATGGTTGAATACCTCACAACTAATTAGGTTAATTGGAAACAGGTTATCAAGATGATTGGGGATAAAAAGAGCCTCTCAGAGAGGCATAGTCTCTGTGCAGTGGAGATGGGGAGAGGATCAGCACTGTACAGTGGAGATGGGGAGAGGATCAGCACTGTGCAGTGGAGATGGGGAGAGGTTCACCACTCTGACACACTGCATGGACAAATAGTACAACAATTTAAGAATAATGTTCCTCGGTGTGATATTGCAAAGAATTCAGGAATTTTATCATCTATGGTACATAATATCATTAAAGTATTCAGAGAATCCGGAGAAATCTCTGTACGCAAGGGATAAGGCCGAAAGATAATATTGGATCCCTGTGATCTTTGGGTTTATCAGGCAGCACTGCATTAAAAATAGACATAATTCTGTAGTGGAATTCACTGCGTGGACTCAGGGACATTGTCTGTGAACGCAGTTTGTCTAATTTAAGATGGACTGAGACAAAATGGAAAACTGTCCTGGGGCCTAACTAATCAAAACTACAGATTCCTTTTGGAAGTCATGGACGCTGCGTGCCCTGGGCTAAAGAGGCAAGACAGCATTTGTGACAGTGTGTAAAGCCAGCATTTGTGACAGTGTGGCCGTGCATTAGTGTTTTAGCTTGTTCGTCTGGGAAGGCACCATTAGCGCCATACGATATATGTACAGGTTCCGGACCGTCCAGACATCCTTTTCAGAGAAGGCTTTGTATAGCTCAGCAAGACAAAGCCAAACCGCATTCTGCGTGTATTACAACAGCCTGGCTCCTTAGTAGAAGAGTCAGAGCGCTAGACCGGCTGCCTGCAGTGCAGACCTGTCACCCACTGAAAACGTTTGGTGCATCATGAAACAAAAAAATATGACAAAGGAGACCCTGAACTGTTAAGCTGTTGAAATCCTGTATCAAGCAAGAATGGGGCAACATTTCACTTTTAAAACTCCAGCAACTGGTCTTCTCAGCTCCCAAACGTTTACAGAGTGTTGTTAAAAGAAGAGGTGATGCAACACAGTGGTGAACATGCTCCTGTCACAACTGAATTGAAACGTGTTGCTGGCATAAAATTCATCATGTATTTCTCATAAAACAATGAAATTTCTGAATTTCAACATATGCTATGTTGTCTTTGTTCTATTTTCAATTAAAAACAGGTTTATATTTTGCATTCTATTTCAACTTACATTTTACACAGAACATGGGGTTGCATTGAAGTAAAAGAATAAAAACAACAGTGTTGGCTGTACTTTTACTTTGTTCCGTTTGTGTTTGGAAAATAAAAGACTGGAAGTATACATTCTGCTACTGCTTGTTTTCTGAAGGGTTTGTACAGATTTGGCCCATAGAATAGGGAGAACTGCCACTTACCGTCCATTGATGGAAAAAAAACAGGTGGTGTGCTTTAATGTGTGAAAAAAATGTAATACTTTATTTTTAAATCACTGGCATAAGTTTAATACACACAGCATGTGGAAGGTTTATTTGGATATCGCATTGCAAATGCACAGCACCATCCAATTGGCCACCGCCCCCCCCCCCCCCGCAATCTATTCTCATAATTTTTCGGTGTCAAAAATGGGCGGGGGGGGTCACTATCGTACCATCTTGCAATCGTAAAAATGTAACCATCCTAATTTTTCCACCGGGTTGCTGTTAATTGGGACCTCATTTTTAATATAGTGTAACTCCGAAAATAGTCACTAGATGTCAGCAAAGTA
>JAODKE010000068.1:28787372-28798298 GCA_026779605.1 Mormyrus hasselquistii
TAGATATATATAATAAAAAAAAAATCAAAAATGCGGGAATGGAAGCGGTCATGTGAAAAATAAAAAAAATCATATCAATCCCAATGACAGCTCAAAAATAAATGAGACAGTGTCTCCCTCTGGTGGTGAATCGTTGCTGCACAGCATCCACCCCTCTCCCACCCATGCCCCTCCCCATGACCCCCCCCACCCCACCCAGCCGCGGCTCGTGGCGCACTTACCCTAGCAGTGCTAACATGGGGGCGCTAAGGGGCTAGTGCTAAGATCAGTACGGTTTGCTGTCATTCTTGGAGCGCTTCAGCTGCACCTTCAGCCGCTTCATGCCGATTTGGAAGCCGTTCATGGCCTGGATGGCAGCCTGCGCCGACACCGGATTGTCGTAACTCACAAAGCCTATACGGGGTGATAAAGGAACAGGGGGCGTGTGGCTAAGCTGAGCATGGCAGAAAAGGAGAGATGCTGACTGAGGTTTGGATGAATTACAAGGACAATAAAAGAAACAGTGGGTACAGTTTACCGTGCACCTTTTATTCTTGGACAGGTCCCGTTTTTCAGGTTCTTGGGTCTCTTTTTTATTCTACCAAATTTAGGTACAACCTGATCTATTCTGACAGCGTAATTTGATTTATGAGGCATCACAGCTATCTCCCACACCTAAGGAGTGTTCTATTCCCTTTTAAAATTTCACACATAGGAGCCTGAGATGGACCTGGGCATGGATCAAAAAGCTATCAAGCTGAGGACCCAAGAGAATCTCCCTCTTTCATACTTAACCTCCACTACTCCTGTTAACCAGTCTAGCTATATGAATTAGCACTTGTGACAACCGTGGGTTATTCATACTGTCTTGGACAAATAGAGTTGCTAACTGGCTGCAATTATGGGAAACAAGCGGTGGAATAGAAATAGAGCATCCATGGTAATTGAAATATTCTGATCAAACTCATGAGACAACATTTGATCCATACGGCTGCTTGAAATATGTATGTAGCATAACAGATGAATGAATGCACTGTCAGACATTACCCACAACACTGGTACATTGTAAAGTTGCTGCTGTTATCTGCCGGGAGATATGGTTGTAACAGTATGTAGCAAGAGTGTCACCAAACTTCTTGTTTTACTCTTTTGTCATTGACACATTTTATTTCACATCTCTAAAGGTGTTACATTGGCTCGGTAGGCTATAAGGTTTGATTCCCATGCATTTTGCATGTTATCCCACTGTTGACACAGATTTATTCCGGCAGTTCAAAGACAAATAGTTTGAGTGAATTAGCATCTGTAAAACTGTGAGTGCTAGTCTCATGATTTATTGGTGTCTCATCCCCAATACTTCTTGGGACAGACTCTATGTGAGCCAAACCCTGTACTGCATACTTATTGATTTTCCAGCCCGTGTATAATATTAGTGTATAGCAATAAATAAAACAAACGCAGACACAACAACCTGTCTTTGTTTTGAAAGCTATTTGAAATTACCAAACAGAGCAGCCATAGAGCAGATAGCTGGTCCAGGTACAGACCAAAGTACATGTAATATTATTGCTGACTACATATATTAAACAGTGACATTACCTGTGAGACACAAGAATGGCACAGCTGAGACATGGATGTACTGATCACATGTGGTGCAGGGCGGGAATTACGCACCGAAGCACTTGCTCAGGTTGGTCTGTTTGTCGATGAAGACTTTGGCGGAGACCACATTTCCGAAAGGCATGAACATCTGCAGGATGTCCTGGTCACCGAATTCTTGGGGAAGGTGATAGATAAAGAGGTTGGCACCTTCTGGACCTGAAAGATAGAGGACGGAGATACAACATGTGATATGGTGTGTCGGCTCCCAACAGGGGGGTGCCAGAAGGAGCGAGAGGCTGCAACAGGTTGTGGTAGTGGTCACCGGAAGGGACCGGAAGAGAAAATACAGAAAGAGTAGGACCAGATGGAGGGAGGGAAAGCAGTATGAGGGGGGGACACTTATAGAACTTGTTTTTGTTTTGTTTCATGGCCTGTGTGACTCACCCTCCTTCTGGCTGCCGGCAGCACCCTGCTGCTGCAGCAGCGACTGGCTGTAGAGCGTGGGCAGGGCGGCAGCGGCGTACTGCTGGATCCCTGAGTAGGCCTGGCTCAGGGCGTCCACGGAGGCGGCTGTGCCATTGGTGAGCGCTGCGGCACCCAGGCCACCGTTCAGGGCCGCCATACCTGAGAGCATTTGAGCAACTTTACATAAAACCCAACAATAAAGAAAGAAGATCGACCTTATTGATCAGCGCGTCTCCTCTGGTGTTATATACACACACACACACACACACAGAAAACACACACACACATAAAACACGGTCTCACTGAAACGCAAATACAGAAGAAACAAACGTGAACTGAAACACAGAGAAACACACACACACACACACACACATACGTAATGAGACCGAAGCGAAAAAAACACGAACACAAAGAAACATACGCAAATTAAAACCACACTCATGGTTAAACACATATAAAAACATAAACAGAGAGAGACACACACACATTCTAAACACACAGAATTACACACACACTAAAGCACAGAAACACGTGCACTAAACACTAGGCCTGCACAATATTGGGGGGAAAAAATCACATCACGATATGTGAAATTTTTTGCGATAAGTACTGCGATATTCATATAAGACTTTAAACTAAACATAAGACTAAATAGAACTTATCTACCAAAAGAATAAAATAAGTTGGTGCTGTTGCTGCAAGTTGTGCTAAAACAAACAAAGCAGTGCCGACAAATCATTTGCTTTTACTCAATATCGTCTCTATGGAATCCAAAATATTTCCATACAGTGGAAGACTAATCACCAATTATTGTTTGTGTTTTTCATCCTGAATCATTCTAGTTAAATTTCTTACAAACACACCACAGTGTCTGTGAGTGATTATAACTGTATGCAGAGCTCCTGCAAAAACAGCAGTAGTAAACTTTTAACTGATTTTTCTAACATATTTTACATACTCTTGAAAAGGATCTTTAATATTGTAAAGCTTGCTAAGTTTTGTGTCCTATGACAGTGTAAAAATGTTCTAGGCAATCTCACTGGCCAACGATTGATTGTACAGTCCAGATTAAATTGTATTTTGGTCTGGATACAGAAATACAGGACAAATTATGTCCTATATCAAAATAGGACACAGCCTTTTATTTTTCAATATGGGACAATTCTACAAAATACAGGATTGGATGGAAACTAAACCTGGCTGACTAACTTGGTCATTGCGATGTGACAATTGCATGTGCATAACATGCGATATCGATATTAACATTGCACATTGTGCAGGCCTACAAAACGCACAGAAACACACACACATAGTTAACACACACTGAAACACATTCACACACAGACATACATAGAAACACACAAACACATACGTACCAAAACCCACATATCGCATGCAAACACATATACAGAGGTACTTGGAGGTGAATGGAGAGCGCCCATGCAGCACACAGAAGAGGACCTCACAGAAAGCAGCCTTGCTGCACACATGCATGAGCCACAGCACTCTGTCCTGAACTCAGCTTCACCACCACACCACCGGCATCGACAAGCCAATAGCACCTCCACTGCTGGCTGGATGCAATTTTTATGGCAGGACAGACTTGGGGGTAGAAAACCAGTATGTTTCTGAAAATGCCTCTACCTAGGGACCACAACGAGACCACATTGCACTTGGCTCGGGGGGGGGGGGTAAAGACTGCAAACAGGGAAAGGCCTTGCTACCACGGCGGGTGTAGCTGCGACCTTTTCGGTTTAATTACATGGCGGACAAGCTCAAATTACACGCAAGAGACTGGAAAAAGCACATATTAATCAAGCGGGCCATTCATGGGCTAGCTGGACTGATGGAAATCGACCGGTGCGCACCCATGAATGCGAGGGGGCCACAGTGGAGCGGGAGAGGGTGTGAATGCTGATGGATCGATGGCGCTGCTCAAATAAGATTACCGTAATCACCCAGATGGTGACTGCTGACTACAACACTATCCTGTAATCGTGGTAACAGGTGGTGTGTCCATTTCACATATGGTAAGTGTACAGTTTCTCTGTCCCAGGTCTGTCTGTAGGTCTGTTCAACACAGAGGTATGGGTATGCACAGTGTTTAAATGAAACTTGTGGGACAGAAGCTGTTTGCTTGTCAACGCCAGGCTGACGCAGGTTACAGAGCGATGCATAGCAGACACACACACACACATGGTCACGCACGGTGTGGCTGACAGCCAAGCCAGATACCGAACAGCGCTGGCAAAATGATGGTGACGCCAGAGAGACCGCAGTGGCAGGGCTGGGGGTTGTGGGGGAAGGGGGTACCTGCACAAATCAGGCCTACCAATCTGGTGTGGTGGACCAGTCGACTGTCTGCCATGTGGTCCCCACACTGATGGTCACAGACATCTTAAAATCTTGCCTGAGGCAGACAGCTGGGACAATTATCCATATCTGGTACCTTACACTAACACTATACAAAGGAGTATGGTCTGTTTTGGACAAGAAACAACCTACAATGGAATGATATTTATCCTTTTAATAACAATGATAATAGTGGGGAAGCCAAGTAAGGTTAGTCTATCTATTTAGGTAACCAGCTGGTTGTGGGTAACTTAATCATGGAGATGGCGGGATAGTGCTAAACACCCACTTGATTTTTATCTCCCAGACTTAATATATAGAGACATGAACAGTGGAAATGTGGACGTGTGGCGGTGACATGGCAATGCTTCGATTTTATAAATCTGAAAGTCTATTTCTAGAGACAATCTGGCTTCTATATAAAGATGGTTATGCTTTAGAAATTCCAGTCACCCTGTGTGGGATAAGCAGCTGCAAGACGGCTGGCTGGACTGCAGAAATGCACATTGCGGTCTTACTGTTTATGAACCAAGGGGTAGGGGAAGTGGGGCAACGGCTGGCTGTGGGTCACATGACGCATGTGGGCAGGGCTGCGGCAGATGGACATTGAATACTCACTGTTGACGCTACCTGCTAGTGCATTAATGTTGTTGAGACCCACGGTGGCACCGGCAAGGCCCTGCAGGGTGCCAAGCGAGGTCAGCGAGTTCATAGCCGCCCCAGCGTTGGAGTTGGCTGTCGTGCCTGCTGCTGGGGGGGGGGGGGGGAGATGAAGGACAGACAGACAGATATGCAAGAGAGTTAGGAATAGAAGGCTGGAGGTACTCATTGTAACCCTACTGGAATCACACCAGCATATGAGAAGTAGGGGAACATTTAAATACAAATCAGAACTGCGTTTCAGCTCCCCGTCCAAAAACCAACACTTGATTTAGCTATTTTTACGATTAAGGTACGATTGACTGTCTGTGTGTCTGGATTAAGAGATTCCCAAATGCATTCTTCTGACTCATAGCCCCATTGACTCCAGCTTTAATTCAAACAGCCAATCAACTGGCACCAGTTAGCAGAGCTAAGTGCTGATTGAAGGAGAAACACCACCCTCAACCAATAACTCATAGGCCCCTGACAGATTAAAGTAGCCTCCAGTAATAGACAATTGGAACAGCCTTCCGAATTTCAGTAAAGACACCATGAGTTTGCTCAGTCCTTAGGAGGTGCTGACCAAAGTTCATATTCAAAAAAGTCCTAGGCCTTTGTATTCCGGGTAAAGATATGCTACCGTCTGGTCTTAATGTAGAGTGGAAAGAGGCTAACGAAATAATCCAGATGTGGAAGATCCTGTCCACCTTCTCTGTGGTTCCATTTTATTCAGTTTAATTGCTGTCTATAAACTGAAGAATATTTGTAATCTTCCCCAGAGGCTTCAGTGTCAGGTTTCTATATTTATTTGGAAAGCAAAGAACTTTTTCAGTGAATGATGGTTTACAGGACCTGTGTAAACGAAAACACACTTCTGGAAGACAATCAAGTTTCACAGCTCACACAGTAATTTGTGGTATGGGTGAATACTGGAAAGTGTGTGATGGGAGGCGGGACAAAAATCTGAGCATTTGATTGGTAGATGTCTTGCAACAGCAGAAACTGGTCATTCTGCACGCAGATTCTAAAGCAACATTCTCAGAGTCTCCTCACAGGCCTGAAAGGACCAGAAAATGGCGTGTGTAGGAAATGGAACGCAAGGGACATTCTCCTTCATGGGAAGCCTGCCATGTGTTACTGAGAACGTGACAAGACCGGCCTGGAAACAGCCCTATTGGTCCCTAGGAGCAGCCACAGAGCAAAGAAGCAAGCAGGCAGACGTAGGCTGGCGAATGAGGACCCAGGACTGCATGGCTGCATGCCCTTCTTCCATGGCGTGGACAGTGTGATGGCACTCTGCTCCGCTAGTACCCACACATGCACTTAAATCTGCCTTAAGCTTACTTCTCTGATCTCAAACTGGAGTAGCTGATGTTTAACAATTCATACTTCTCACAAGACAGCCACATGGAGTGACACACACTCGCACACCACATGCACATTCTTGACTCATTCTACAATAAAGAATCACGCCATTTGTTTCATTTAAATAACAGACATGACATGACCCCACCCACAACGACACCCCCCTCACCATGCCTCCCTGTGGCACCTCCACCTGATGCCCCATGCTTTGTCATGCAAACTAAAGGCCCATGCTTAGCGCATGCTCAGTCTGGTTCTCAGCTATGCCCGTACACTCCTCATGTCACTTCCTCCATCCACAGCAAGCAGTCGGCTTAATCAACCGGTGACGTTGTGTGAGGGAGGGAGACGAGAGAGAAGGAGGAGAAGCCACAACAGTGAGCACTTGGGGGGTGGGGGGGCAGTGGCAATAACCACTGTAAATGGAAGATCTTTGTGATTGCAACAGGAATAACTGAAAAGCTCTAGTAGGTAGAAGGCCCTGAGGTAAATATGAGATCAAGAGTTAGATGATTGGAGTGGAAGATGAACTGAGATTGAGAGACAGCTACTCTAAGACTGAGTGTTAAGTTTGAGAACTAGATGCTCAGTGATACATGGTCTGACACTGAGAGCTAGATGTTCACAGTTGTACACGGGCTGAGACTGAGAGCTAGATTTTCACAGTCCGACATGACTGAGATTTAAAGCTAGATGTTCACAGTTGTACATGCTGTGAGCTACACAATCACAATGGTAGACATAAATTGTTAGAGACAGATGGTCTGAGAGAGGTATATGGTCAGAATGGCAGATGGTAAGAAACAGATGGTCTGAGATAAATGGTATGAGAGAGGTAGATGGGCAGAATGGTAGAGGATCTAAGATTGAGACAGATGGTGTGAGACTGATAGTCTAAGATTGAGAGGGAGATGATCAAACTGGTAGATCATCTGAAAGGTATACTGCCAAAGTTCGATTGAGACAGACAAGAAGTCAGAGTGGTAGGGGACCTGAGAAGTATGCTGCCAGAGGCAGATTGGGACAGACAGACAGATGGTCAGGGTGGTAGACGATCTAAGAGAGTTACATGGTGAGTCAGACTGTTACATGGCCTGAGACTGAGTGATATATTGTATGAGACTGATGGTCTAAAATTAAGATAGATGGTCAAAGGGGTAAATGAACAAGAAGGTATCCTTGCAGATTAGGACAGACAAGTTATATAGTCAGAGTGGTAGATGATCTGACATTGAGAATAAGCAGGTCTGAGACTGAGAGGTGGATGGTCAGAGTGGTGCATGGCTTGACAGGAATACTGCCAGAGGCAGATTGGGACAGATGGGTAGATGTGTAGAGTGGTTGATGAGATTGGGAGGTAGATGTACAACATGAAGCACACACTTAACTTCTGCCACACAGTTTGAGCTACGTAAAGCACACAGTGACCATATAGCGCTGGCTACTGGTGTGTGTCCGGGGTGAGTCTCCCACAAGAGCCTGACACCCCATTTACTGGTGGCCCGGAAACCAGTCAGAATGTATCTTGCTGGACAACAGGTTGTGTGTTTCCAGACAAGTATTCAAAGGAAACTCCCCACCCTCCCCCAGAAGGTGAAAAAATGCAACCGCAACACACAGGCAGACATGCGGAATGAAGACAAAATGGACCGGAGACCAGATGATGAGCTATGTCGCACAACAAGGTTGTTGTGCTGAAAACGAATGCTTACAGTCAGAGCTAAAAAATTGGTGGTGGGTGACGATCTGACTACACAATGGGATGGATACAGAGACAAAGGTGGGATTCTGCTCCACTCCGCACTGCGGGCGGGTTTACCTGGGCTGGCCAGCGCTCCGAGGGCACCCCCGCTGGAGGACAGGGGGTTTGCACTGGAGGGGCTGGCGGAGCTCTGGGCCGCCGCCGCGGCTGCAGCTAAGGCCGCCAGGTTCTGCAACTGCAGAGCACTGATACCTAAAGAGAGGAGCCAGAGAGGGAGGGTTCATCAAATCGGACCTCGCTGTCTCCTGCCGCTGCCTGCCTCGCCTGCGGCCTGGGTTGGGGAGTGGGTGGGTCCCCCGTCTTTGCTCAGCAGATCCAAAGAAAGTCTGACAGCTACGGGGTTAATTGCCAGGGCTTTGGCGATCAGGGCTGGAAACAACCCAATAGGTGCACTTTAAATAAAAGTAATGTTCAACTGCTGAGCCTAAGGTTGTGTGTCGGTGTGTGTCAGCAGCGTTCACGTATGGAAGGCCTCGACAATGTCACCACATTATGGGAATTTCTTTCAGTCTCTGAAGCCACTGCTTTGTGTGCCGTGCTACATGTCAGGGTACACTTCCTCAAGACAGCTCTGTACACCCAGAGTGGAGCGTTCACCGCCCCCGTCTAGTTGGCTTTTCAGCCCATGGAGCATCCATCAGTGGGTGGGATCACTTTAGGCAAATAGCCTATTACTGCATGGATTGGTAGCCCAGGTATTGCGAACGGCAGGCCTGTGGGAGTGTCAGACGTTATCGCGCCTGTATTTTAAAGGGTTGGCTGATCGACCACATGGCGCCCATGCCGAATATTCATAAAAAGTCAGTAGGGGTGTGCTCATACAATCAGATGAGAAAAACTTAATCGAAACACAACTCCTGTATATATCACCACCATGTATATACCATGTATATATACTTCTTATATATACATATACACACAGAAAAAGACACATACACAAGAACAGCAGACAGGAAACAAAGACGTCACAGATCACTGCCGCACTCTGACGGTGATACACAGCCGAAACTCTGGCTGCAGCATTCCAGTACGGAACCTCTCATGGCACACGGCAGCATTCCAGGGCTCCGTTACTCAGTCGGGGGGGGGGGGGGGGCAGTCAAACACAGCGCTTTTCAGAGCTGGCAGCGGGACAGGGCATTTTCACGGACACTTACAGAGGAAATCTCAAAGTGACAGGAAAAGGATTTCAAGGGAGGGCACAAGTGATACTCAGTGCCGCCAAAAGCAGGGGAAAATAATCATGGCACTGCAACATAGGTTAACTGGGCTCTATTTGTCAGTCTTAACAACAGTTGACCCAGAAGGACCGCAGAAACGGTTTTAGGAATACAATCAAGGGGTGATTCTCAATAACTAGAATGCAAGAATTGTACTTATGGTATTGACAAGTCCAGTCTTTTTGACTCCCATTAACAAACTTGGGGTGCAATGAATCATGGAATTGGTGTTTGACAAGGATGCATCCTTGATATTTTGGCAAAACAAGAACGGCATCTGGAGATTTTTAGGATCCTTGTGTACTTGTGTTCTTAATATTGGAACTGGTCTTCGGCACTGGAAGATGATGTAAAACGGGTACATGCGAACACAAGCATGGTCAAGTACGTATATTGAGAATCACCTTAGGTTACGGCGGTGAAATCCCAGACAGTACTATAAAAAAGCCCACCAAAACCTTGCAGGGGAGTCAGAGGGCTGCCCAGATCAGGCAGGCTGGCACAGGTCAACCTGTGCAGAGCAGACCAGGAGACCGCCTCACCACCTTGAGAGGCATGGCTGAATGGATGGCAGGAATGTGTAACTGTGTTTTTGAAAGAACCTGTTCTTTTTTTGGAACTAGCAGCCATTTTAACCAACTTTCTCATTAACTAACCAGGTCTTTCTCATTAAATGGGTGCCTGGGGGTGTTATTGGTCAAGCAAAGGAGTTAAGTAAGGACTGTGTTTTCATTACTGTGTGTCATATATGGCCTGCATTTATTTGTAACTGGGAGACCATGCATGACTTCTGGGACAAACTGGTCACCCAGATTAAAGACACACTCATCTACAAGAGGCAAATTCATATTATGCGCACCTTGTTTAAAGGGTGCTGGAAGTGGTGCATGGTAACATGATCCCGGACAGACTTTGTTTCATGGTATCTCTGCCACTGATTCTTGTGATAGTTTCACATGGGTGAGACCACCACCAGCCTTCGTTAATTGAGCTCTTCGTGGCCCAAAGATGTGTCTGCAGAAGGACCTGGAGCAGATGCCCTCGCTTGGATCCACTGCCAATCAGGTTTGTGGGTGACAGATGCCTGCGCTTGGATCTCCTGCCAATCAGAGCCAGTGGCTGAGCGGCAGATGGAGAGCTACGGGACTTGAGCTCTCTCACCTAGGCTGTGTTGCCCGTCCATCCCTAAACTGAAGAGTGGTCATCGCCTATCCCACAATCCCACAGTCAGCACAAAGGGACAACCACCAGATTATTGACAACTCAGAGCTCTGTTTGGCAAGTATTATTCTGTATGGCATTAAAAAGGCATGGGGTGGGGCATCTGGGGGGAGGGTACCTAAGTGATACAGACAGCTGGGGAGGGCCCCACATAGAATGTAAAGCTAAATTATGAAATACACCTTGAGACCACATCTTCAGCCATGGCATTAAGCCTTCTGCACAATCGCAAGCCTGTCATAGCTAACTATTACAAGATGGTGTTGTCCTCTGTATCCCAGGTTAAATCATTCAGGGAGAGAGTGTGGACTTCCTCAT
>JAODKE010000068.1:28804149-28817412 GCA_026779605.1 Mormyrus hasselquistii
ACCACCCTCCCCTCTGTGTGGCACAGACAGTCACCCACCCATACCACCCTCCCATCTGTGTGGCACAGACAGTCACCCACCCATACCACCCTCCCATATGTGTGGCACAGACAGTCACCCACCCATGCCACCCTCCCTCTGGTGCGGATTGCACTCTACAGGAGAGCTACCTCTAATTACAGAAAAGATGCCTTCTATCCCGCTAGCTGAAAATCCCGGCTGCCTGACGCATCCAGAGGAGTCTTTTGGGGGGAGCGGGGGGGGGGGGTACTGCTTGCACCACGCCCCCAGGGCACACAAAGCTTCCCTAGCGAATCCAAGCCAGTTCAGCCCCCAGTCTTACAAACCTTAACCACTGACGACACAGATCGGATACTGACCAGCGTACTCCCTGCCTTTTCCTCAGAATGAGCTGGGTTGCATGGTCCTTTAACGGTACCGTTTAATGACTTGATGCTCAAGCTCATCCCCAGGTGAAAAACATGGCTGAGACGCGGCCGGGAAGCCGACTCGGATCCTCCGCCCCCGGCGACGCCGAAAAGCTTAAAAGGCTGACAGGCTTATCTGATCCGATCTGAATCCAGACAGACCGCGTCTATCGCCACGCGAGAAAGGCAGCCTTCCCAGGAAGCCGGGGGAGGTGGTGGCGGTGAGGGGGGGACAGCAGCAGCTGATAGGATTTTATTCCTGTCTGCTGAAAATTAGAGCTGAAATTGTGTGTCAAAATGTTGGCCCTCCTTAATTATGGTTGACAGGCGGCCTGTCTCACGTCAGCTCTGACTCCGCAGGACTCAAGAAGATGGCTCTGAATGAAATACAACAAATCAAATTGTTTAGACAAATGAGCCGAAAAAGGAGGAGCAGAGGCAAGCTGACCCAGTCTGGTCCTAAATTTCAGCAGAATAAATCTGCCATCTGATCACAGAAAATCTCCTACTGGCCACTGACACACTGTCCCTCATCTCGCTCACAGCCCCCTTCATGTGTGCATGTTCTTGATCGTATCCACAACCCCCTCCCCATATCATATGCACAGTCCCCCATCCTCCCAAATATCCCCACATCATGTTTACCCCACCCCCCCTCCACAGTCACGCCCCCCTCCACCCAGGTCCCAGTTCCTACTCACCTCCACCCACCTCACTCCCAGTCCCACTGTCCTCAGTTGCATTCATTAACTTCCAACACTGCAGTGTTTGAGACACCCGCCCCCCACCCCGAATACAAACCTGCCCTCCAGCATTCTGAATAGCCACCGAGACAATGGGTGTGATGGAAAAACTAACTGACAATAACCCTATACAACTCTGAGATGTCCATTTTTCACGCAGTAATTACATTTTAAATTGCCAAACGGGACTGTAAACAATGCGACAGATATGACCATTGTCTTGCCCTAAGCAACAGTCTTCACACTCTACATGGGAGGAAAATGGGTTATATTGTCTTGTGCAATATTCCTCTGTAAACGCTGTTCGAGAACAGGAATAAATGAAATGCTTGATCTCATGACAGGGAGACGTTTATTATTTATGTCAGACACATAGTGTGCAGAGCTTGTAATCTCCTTTCCAAAAATGGCTCTAGAATTTAAAAAAAAATGTCCCATCTCCTTTCGTTCACGTGCCAGATGCATGCAGACTCACTTGCACGCACACATGTGCTCAACCAGTGTGTTACCATCAAGCACTGCACACACACACGCATGCACACACCAGTTCACCAAGACCCCGTGTTGCACGCCCCTTTGGCCTTGGGACCCGTCATGGTTATGGGACCCAAATGCATCTCTCTGACAGGGGTCTGGCCTAATTTAACAATGGGTGTAATAACCCGGAGTCCCAGCTGTTTGTGGACAGGCTCTAATAACCATGCAAACCAGGTTTGTTTTGATATTGGCTGAAAGAATTGAGATTGAGATGGAGGGAGTGAGAGAGACAGAGGGGGAGAAAGAGGAGGAACACAACTGTACTTGCACTTGATATCTCAGCACTGACTGCTGTATGGGTAAATGTATTTTGAGTTACTTTCTGAGTCTGAATGACCATGGTTATGACATTTTCCCCACCAATTCAAGCACACAGAGCAGCAGAGAAGAAATGGAGAGGGTGAGATAGTGAGAAAGAGAGAGAGAGAGAGAGAGAGAGAGAGAGAGAGAGAGAGCCGAGGGTACAGTACCTCCATAGTCTGTGACTGATGCATGGCTTTGATTGCATTCTGTGCCATAGCCCTGGTAGAAAACGTGACAAACGCACAGCCTGTAGGGGGGACAACAGGAGAGGAGCGGGAGGACGAGAGAAAACAGAACAAGACAAGAGGGTTGGACAAGTCGTTGTTAAATACCCCGAAACGAGAGAATCCACGGAGAACAGCCCATGAGAGGACAACACCGTTCACAGGAGGCGGCACAGGGAAAAAACAACAACAAACAAACAACAACTCAAGTCAATGAGTCCCTCTCCAGTCTGTATTTGTTAATCCAGCAGAGCATCAGTGAGCATGTGCAGTTCAGGGGTCATGACCTTTGCTTTGATTGGCCCAGGGGCTTAACACACTCCCAAGTGAGCAAAAAAAAACCAAATAAATGAAAACAGCACCTCTGTGTACATGACTGTACATCCTTAAGGTGGTGACAGCTCTGGTCCCCCCCCCATAAACCCCCATCTACCACCAGAGACCCTGCTTACCCGAGCAGTGAACATTACAGGGTTGAGTACTGCTTCCAGGGTCAACTATGTTGACAGAGTGGAGACCATTCAGGTGTGTGGAGGAGTGTGAGCACCCCCTACAGGCATGACAGGAGACTGCCTGCTGCATGCCGTAAAATACAGGCCTAGGCCAATGGGAACAGAGTTCTCCAAATTTAAAATATGATGGGAAAGGAACAATTTTTCATTTCTTAAAACATGGCGGGGAGCAAATATGACATCCCCACTTACTGATGGGCCTGTGACCCCCCCCGGCTAGGGAACGATCGATAACTCGAGCAATGTGTCTGGAGTGGCATTTTAACACCCCAGGCTGGTCAGAGGAAAGGATGCCTCCCTAGATGTGTTACTGGTGTTACAGGCAAGTGGAGGACAGAGCCCCAGTCAATACGAGGAGGACAAGGCGGGGAGGAGGGGAAGGGAAGGGAGGGGAGGACAGAGAGACGAGAGGCACAGAGAGTGGGGCAGGGTTTAGGAAGGGCGGGAAAGTGCGACAAAGAGAGCAACATAGGAAAGGGGAGATGGAGGGAGGAAGGAAGGAGAGAGAAAAAGAAGGGAAGGTAAAATTGAAGGGGGCACACAGAGAGCAGGGGGGGGGGTCCCAGGAGGGAAGGAAAGAGATAAAGTATGAGAGGAAGACAGTGAAGCTAGGAAAAGGTGAGAGAGGAGGAGAGAATGAATGGGAAGATGAAAGAGTGATACAGAGAGAAGGAAAAAGAGAGTCAGAAGAGCAAAATAGAGGGTGAAAATGAAGGAGAGAGAAAGGAAGAGAGAAGGGGGAGGACGAAAGAGAGGCAGGGTGACATGAAGAGAGACAAGGGAAGAGAGCAAGAAATGGGGATGGGGGGTGTGACAGAGCGAGAGGGGGCGGAAGAATGATGGAGAGATGGAGAGAGAGGTTTGGTGGGGCTTTTTGTCCTGTTCCCTAGCTGCAGGTTGAGGGGTGGGCCTGCCTCCGGGCTGAACTGCACATGCCAGCCAGTGAGGGACCCCAAAAAGGTCACCCAAAAAGATGAACATACAGCTGAAACATCTGTACAGCGGTAGCGCAGCTTGGTTGCTGTGCTAAATATAATGCCAGACAGGTGAGGGTTCAATAATTTCAATAATACCATTGACCAAATGGCTGCCATGTGGCCCATGTGCCTGACCCAGCCGGGGCTGATTCTCCTTTTTTAACTGCTGATTTTTCAGCAGCCAGCTGAACTGCAATACAGCAGACGGCTTCCTTCAAGCCATATTTCTCTGCCGCCTCTGCTCTGCAGCCATTTGAAGAAGTTGGGGGGGTGCGACCGAGATACGGTGAGGGCACCCGGAGAACCGCCCCATGCAGAAAGTAGGGTAGGTCCTGGAGTCCCCCGTGGACCGGCCCACATTGTATTTATAGCCCTGATTGATACAGCCGTTCAGCGGCGCAGCGACGAGACCGTGGGGCATCGGCACCGAGCCGCCCGGCCCATGTCAAGGACTGCGAGGCCTATTTATCAGCGTCTAGAGGCTCCCCGTACTCTGAAAATGGAATTTTCCCCCTGTGAGACATCCTTAAATAGATCCCCCCCTACCCAGCCCCACGCCGTCGCCTCCCTCTGGGGCCACAGCTGACTAAAGGCATTGGAGGCAACACTGAAATATTCATGAGGACAAAACAGCGAGCTGCAAGAGGGTGGGGCAGCAGGCAGGGATTCTGGGAAGGTGGGGAATGCAGGGAGGGGGGTGTGCTGGGGGAAGAGGGAAGACAACACAAAGAAGCACGCTCAAGCGGACACGTGCCGCCAAAACGAAATCGACGGACCCAGGACATAATCCTGTATGAATCTCTAAGCTTTAAGGTGAGAGCTCTGCAGGGACAGGGTGCTCTGGGATCTGTCTGAATGAGTGCAGTCACTCCCAGAGAGGAAGGCTCAGGCTGGTAACCCATGGGGTTAAGAGGGGGGACAGCGATGGACAACAAGAATAACAAAAGATGAAAAAAAAGAAACCAGCAACGACATTAACAGCGATGGCAGCAGAGTCCAACGACAGGAACCAAGGCGTCAGCTTCACGCCGAGACAGACGAGGGGAGTCTGACAACTTTGTACTTGTGGCGTCTGAGAAGAGCTTTAAAAATAGCGGTGACCCCCCCGCAGGGGGCTGACAGACACCATTAGGGGTACTTTTCTCCTTCCTTTTCTTACAGCCCCGCTTATGTGGCTCCTGCGGGGTGGGGGAGTTACAGGGATGCAGTATCTGTATGCGAATGGGAATCATGGCTGGTTTTGTACAGAAACCAGCGTGTGGTAGAGAGTGAGAGAGAGAAAGAGAGAGGGACAGATTGTGTGAGTGTAACGTGCAGAGCGGTAGGCTGCGTTAGGGTCGGTTAGTCACTGGCCTCAAGGCCACATCCTTAAAGCCTAGTTTGAGCTTGTGATGTCATTGGGACAGGAAAGCTCTACACAGAAGGTCCACTCGCCCCCTCACTCCCCACCAATCAATGGCAGTGAGACACTCCTGGCGTGTAAGGACTCTGCCTCGGGTAGGAGAGGTGGGGTATGTGGGTGGAGCCAGAAAGGCAGGAGAGGCGGGGCCATGGATGGGGGTTGGGCACATGGCAGCCAACCGATGCGCTCTCACCTCTGCTGAGCCCGTCGGGGCCGCGCAGGATCCGGCACTCCTCGATCTGGCCGAAGGCGGAGAACATCACCCTGATGTCGTTCTCGTTGCACTTCTTGGACACCATCCCTATGAAGAGCTTCCTGTCTTCAACCGCTGGGGGGGATGAAAGAAGCCATGATAAAGAAGGGGAGATAAAGAGGGTGTGAGCCGGTGTCTGTGATCGGCTGCTCATTACCACATCAAACCAGCTGTTCCTGCCTGCCCCCGACACCCTACTCTTCGCTCATCCTCCTTCCCCCCAAACCCCCTCCCCACTCTGTCCACCCCCTCTTTGTCTTATGGCCTTCTCTTCCACAAATAAGCCAGCCTACTGTATTTGGCCCCTTGGGGCTATTATAAGACCGTGGGTGCCACAATGCCCCCCTGTGGTGGGAAAAAGTACAGTTGGTTTGTCATGGCATTTGTTTTTGGCCCCTGTGCAAATCTGTACATGCAAATTCCCACATACTTGTGTGTGTGTCTGCATGTGTGTGTGTGCGCACTGCTACACGCATCGCCATCTCTGTGATTCCATGTGTGGGCCCTCCAACACATTCTGTGCGATGTTAATCCAATTCATTTTTAATGAGCAGCCTGTCAGCTTCTTACCAGGAGGCCAGCAAGATAAGCAGCCTGGTGCACTCTGGGAAATCAATATTACACTTATTTTGCTGTTGGATCCCGTTTTGTGCGTTTTAAGCAAAACTATCAGGATGCTCAGAAGATAAAATATTGTTTCATATTATTTCAAAGCCTTTATCCATTTGTACATATACTCTAACTCCCTTGAGAAAAATTTGAGAATTTTTGCACATTATTAATTTGCTGGGGGAGGGGGGGATGGGGCAAGATGTCAAACAAAGAAAACACCCGCTTTCTGAATTTCTGACACAACCGCCGGCCTAGTGACTCATAAGAGCCTGTGAACAATTAAATTATATAATCAATCAAGCTGTCACTGCGAATTTAGCAGATCCGTTTGGGCTCCAGTGTCACATCCAACATGTCCTTCTATTGGTCTGACCCCATGGCTCCCTGGGATGGGGAAGATTCCCCCCTTTGTCATGGGGTCAAGGCTGTTCATATCGCTGGTATCAAAGCTGATGATAAATATTACCCAAATCAAAGCAGTGCTTCATTAGAGGTGCCTTGCTCTACTGCGTAAACACTACTTCAGATCCAGGACACATGGAAAGCAGAGTCCTGAATGTTCACCGTCGACCCACCCTGGCCGAATCCAGAAACAGGACACACTGACAGCTCGACACATCTCTCCTTCAGTAACTGCGAGCGGTATTGTTCTTATTGCCATAGCGACAGCATTTTACCGTCTCGCTTTATCATGTGGACTAGGCCACCTGTACTGGACCTGCTGGCTGCAATTGCCAGTTAATGAGGGAAAAGGCGGAGCATAGTGCATAGACAGGGTGGAGCCAAGTTTGGGGGAGGGTGTGGCAATATGGACAAGGGGCGGGGCCAGTATAGAGAAAGGGTGGGGTGGTTGAAGACAGAAAGGGTCATTACTGAACCTCCTTAATCCAATGTCCCACCTCCAATCCCACTCCCATCGGACCACTAACACACACAGCCGAAGCTGCCATGATCCCTCACTGCCCCCCCCCAGCCCCCCAGACACTCACCGTTAGACTTCTCACTGTCTGCTGGCTTCATCTGTATGGGATGATGCATCTGGAGGGGGAACAGAGAAGGATTTCACCTACAGATAATCCACCACACAGACAGACAGACAGACAGACACACACACACACACACGCATACGACACATTCATTTCTATAGGCAAAATCCTAATCCCAACAATGACGACAAACTTTACCGCTACCCAGGCCTAACCATAAGTAGTCTAACGAAACTCAAGACTTTCGGCATTTTTAGGTTATTGATTGCAGTTTTATCGCTTTAAGGGGACATCTATAGATAACCAATACACACACACATACACACACACACATACAAGCTCCACACAGCCCACAGAAACCTGGAACCCTGTGGAATCATTTTCAGGTATGTCCATTTTTTCAACATCCATTCATCTGATTTCATACAGCCATTTTCTCTCTCTGTGGCAGAGCTAAACGTAAGCATGACACACTTAATCATACACACAGGTTTTTCCAACACCTCCACTCTCCTCCTGCCCCTACAGAGAAGTTTACTTTTAATAAACCGCACAATTTAAAAAGCTCAGGATTTTTCATCACATGCTCTGGTGTACATATCACAGGGAGGTAAGTCAAGGCTTCTTGCAGCTCCTGAGTTTACCCAGAATCCCCGGGAGCGCCGCTTTCGCATAGCAGGCTGCCCCGCAGTCAAGGGGCGTGAGCCTTTCATCTTCCCCCGAACACAAACTCCACACAGAAGCGGAGTTCCTACATCAGTCAGGCTTTCGGTTCCGCTCATCCTGTGGTTACTGTTACAAATGCCGTCAAAACTGCATTCCAGCGGAGGCCTGCTGAGCTGGGGCCATGGGAGAAACGGCAGGGCTGTCCAAATAATATTTCTGACCCAATTAAACCCAAAAGTGTACCATCGCGGAACCTGACACTCCCTACGCGAATGTGGATCTCTTTGAAATCTGACTGGGCCATAGGCAGGGTCATTGTGGACAAGGGGCTGGGCCACTATGCAGAACAAGCAGTGCCAAGGCACATAAAGGGGCGGAGTCAGTGTGGCAAATGGGTGGAGCTAATAAAAGGACGAGACAGAAAAGTGGCAAAGGCTAATGCATAAATCACCACCTTTTGCAGTCCTTGGAACTGTTGGAAAAGGTCTACTAAACGGTCACCTTCGCACCCAGAAGAGGCTCCTGACCCAGATTACAGCCCCTGTGCTGCGCCCCTCCCTCGCAGCAAACCGCCATGTGCACCTGACAGCCCGACAAGACACCAAACAAGCTGGGCTCGTGCCCGTACCGTGGGACAGCCCCGGTGACAGGTTTTCACACCCGACCACAGCGCCCCTCCCCCCCTTGTCGCAGGTCATTAGAGTCCGCCCGCACCATAAAACACGCAGCTTGGCAGCTGTCCCTGCATCAACACACACGCCCATTCTAGTTTGTACTGTTTGACTACCCCTGCTGGCATCAGCATACATGCTCTACACTGCCCCCTGCTGCTTTCCGGTATGTACTGATTGACTACCCCGCTGGCATCATCATGCACGCCCTACACTGTCCCCTGCTGCTTTTCAGAATGTACTGCTGGACTGCCCCACTGGCATCATCATGCACAGCCTACACTGCCCCCTGCTGCTTTCCAGCATGTACTGTTGGATTACCCTGCCATTGACAGCACGCACTCCTCCCCAAGCTCTCAGCTGCTACTTCCGTGATGTTAAGGACGCAATACCTGCTCGTTCCTCCTTCACCCCACTGTGGGGTAGGGTCAGGCTGGCTTGCTGATAGAGAGACCCAGCAGGCATATTCAGGTACCTTGTGTTCAAGGCAAGGACACTCCCTCCAACACGAGGTCAGTCGATGCAGAAATGCTGGTGTGGAGCGCGTTGGCGCGAGTGGCGCGAGTCGAGGTTGCGAACAGAGCATGCGACAGCCAGACAGATGGGCCTCTCTGCGTGATCTCTCCCTGTCACCAGCACGTGTGTACCAGGTGGGTGTCAAAACATGAAAGAGCACCAGCCATAAGTGTGACTCGCTCCCCCACCATCCCGATGCCTTTGATGTGCATGTGAACCCCCCCACATTAAGTCCGCCTTCCCCAGCCCTTTTCGGCAAGGAGATCACACTCCATTGCCACAACTACAACCCCGATTAATAGGTTTTTGCAAAATAGTGCAAAAATCAAATGAAGGAGGCTGCCTCCTGCTGGACTCATATGGTAGCACACCACTTAAAATTATAAAGGTGTTGTTCTATTTTGAAAATAAAGAAGGAAATTTTGGCATAACCCATCAGTATCAGAGGGACAGACGGTGTGTAGGGACTGGTGTGGCCTCATAAAGAACATGGGCTTCAGGACGTTGTAGACAGCGTGAGACCCCTTGTGACCATATAATGTTTTGTCTGGAGCTGACCTGCTGGTGTGTAACTGCTCAGTGATAATGTTTCCCCACCACTCTCCCCCTGCTCTGCCCCCCCACCACACACACCATCTGTATGGAGGGCAGTGTGTAAATGCACACAGGCCCCAACGTGATCCTCACACTTACTACATTCCCCCAGACAGGATTCTCTCTTTCATTGCTGAGCCTGCTTCATCCCCCCATGGAAGAGCCAGATCCCAGCCTCCTCCTGAAATGGTTACCAGATCTGGACAGCCATTTTCCGTTAACACGGGGGCTTTGGCCGCAGAGCCGGATCGTAGTTGGGCTTAGGGGCCTTCTCGAAAATCCGTTCTTAAAGTGTGTAGGGCCGCCTTTCTGAGACGCCCACTCAGAAATTGCTAACCCCCTCCCCCCCAACGGACAAACTCCTGTAGAGGTTTATCAGACTGGCAGCTGTAAGGCAGGTGCCAGAGGGCATCAGCAGGGATTGCATCCTGACCCGGGCCAATCGGCCCACGTCCTCGAGTCCGGGACAGGCAGGACAGCAGGTTGCTGACAATTACTGCTGGGACGGCTGGCAAAGATTGATACGTCTGGCAGCTGCTAATGAAACGTTAAATTTGCTGTGAGAAAGAGAGAGATAACTCAGTCTCATGTACGGGCAGGTGGGAACACAGGTGGGCGGGTGTTTGCCCCCCCCCCCCCATCTCAGTCGCGGATGGGGGGATTCAGCCCCCCGTCTTTCATGGGTTCGTGCACCCGTCATTGCGGCTGTCTGATGTCATGCCCATGACATTCCTCAGAACCAGCTGCCTGAACATCAGCACAGCTGGTCTGTGGTCCTGTCGGGAGACAGACGGCCGGGGCTGAGCTGTCCGTTCAGGAAGGTCTCTCTGTACAACGGATACGAACACGCTGGTGTTCCCCCGGCGCAGAGGAAGACGAGGCAAATCATAAGTACGAGATGGTGCCTGTGGAATCTGCATGGTAGCTTCTATGTGTCTGGGCCTTACTAACACCTAAAACACCCCATTCTGGGGTTCAACCTGCATCAGACTCAATGACCACCATAACCCTACATTAACCTTATACTGGATGGATGGATGGATGGATGGATGGATGGATGGATGGATGGATGGATGGATGGATGAAACACAACATTAGGTTGTTCAGCTCTTTTCTGTGGCAGGCTGGAGGGTGGAGGTCTAATTCAAGGTGGGGGTTAAACAAGTTAATGTGACCTGGGATCAAGGTTCTTTTAGGAAAAGCAAGTTGAGCAAAGAAACAAACAAAAAAATCTTAATTCAAAAGAGTGACAAGGAACCAAAAGAATGCAGGCGAGCACATTCTGCTAAGTGCCGTCCTCTACATCCACCCATCTGACCCCATAAGACCCCCATCTAAGCAATTAGTCCAACTAGGGCCAGCTGGGCATCATTAATTTGGTTTTGCGATAACGGCAGAGATGTGGGCCCCCCCGCCAGCTCACACCTGCTCTGAGTGCTTCCTCATATCACAGGCTCACAGACTGGACATCGAACTTCTGTTAAGCTGCCGTGAAAAAGGCTCAAGACCACAGATCTGCTCCTGTGAAGTCAGGTCACAGCAGATGCTTTCTGGGCAGCTGTATCCAAACAGACTCTGAAAGGCACCTCCCCAGAGAAAGAGACCGCCCCTTTGGGGGCGTGGCCAGACTCTATTTAACATGTACAGAAAGATCCTTGAAGGATACTCTCTGTCTCACTCAGTGCAACGCACAAGGCCACACCAGTGCTGCTTGGGAGACACATCAGAACAGAGATATCGAGCGTGCTAAAAGAGGCAATTACCTTGACTAAGGAAGCTAGCTGCTGTACAAAATAGAAACTGAGAGAGGCGAGTACTTAAGATTGTAGCAGCTTGGGCTTGATGTAACACCACTAACTTCCGTGGCTAATTCTGTAAGCGAAACACAGGCAAGCAAACCGAAAGCGTTCCTCCGTGAGAGCATATAAAGCACCGGGGAGGCAGGGACCGATCCCACAGCGTCTCCCAGAAGCTTGAGTGGCTCCCCAAAAGGAGAACCGTGGAAAATAAGAAGCCAGAGGGTGTCTTGGGCATTGCGACAGAGAGCCAGGTGTCCGCAGGACACACTCACAGCCCCTGAGTGACAGTTCCTCGATCCCAGCGCACAGTGACACCGGACAGCGATCTGAGAGTAGGGGCCACTGGGAGAAAACCCAATGAGGACAGATCAGATGCTGTGATGATGCGAAACTGCATCGCAGGTCAGCGGCCAGTTAGCAACGGACCCAGAAATCATGGCCACTAAAAGGAGGTTTAAATGAGCCATGAAGGAATGTTCTGGATACTGAATTACCCACAATGCTTCCTTTCCCCCTAACTAATGGGATGCCTAAACCTGGGTAAATCACACATACCAGTAAACAAAGAAACACCCCTAACTCAGGTCAATGCAGTCAGAAATAAATACTCACTCGGGTAAAGACAACACAGGACAAACACTCATTTAGACAAACATTACCCCTGCGTAAAAACTGATAAATGCCATCTCTTTGTAAACACACAATTTCCAGACAAAACAGACCCCAGACGAACATAAACACACATGCTATATCAAAGCCTCGGCCCCCCCACAGTGGGAATACTCACCCCAGATAGGGTCTTTATGTTGTGTAGAGCATTCTGTGCCTCCAGGGCTGCCTTTCGCGTGTAAAACGTTACAAAACAGCACCCTGTGAAGACAGAGGGGCGAGACGATCACAAACCACAGGCATCAGTCTCCGAACGAACCAAACGAAAGCATCCCGTGAAACATTATCTTCAGGCTTTTGCGGGGCTGAGAGGAGCAGAGAGGAGAAAAGGAGGTGGAGGAGGAGAGGGCGTTCTTGCCGCCAAGACATGAGTGTTTTCATTATGAGGCAGAAAACCTCGGGGGGGTGAGAGGTGGCAAGACGAGACAAAACAATGTCATTGGTACAAGGCCACTGTCATCGACGTGGTAATGCTAACAGATATGAAGGCTGCAGTCTCTCTCCAGACACTTTTGGAAACATTCATGTCTTGATGAGGGCCCCCCTAGGGGATGAAATAACATTGTTACTGCAATATAAATGAAATCCAGTGATGTGGGACTGAGGTATGTGCCGTACCATCCGTGGCAGCGGGGACACTGCAGCCCGGCTGACGGGGGGGTAGTGAACGGCCGTGGCAGCGGGGACACTGCAGCCCGGCTGACGGGGGGGTAGTGAACGGCCGTGGCAGTGCTGCACTGCCAGCTACCGGCCACTATGCAGATGTTGGCTAACGAACCATGAAAATTCCCGTTTCATTACACGGTAAAACACAGCGACACGGTGCCGTAGGGAACACACGGATCAGCATACGGACGGAGTTAATCTCAGCGGCTGTGTCCTCCCCTCAGAACCTTTTCAAATCACCAACATGGCCATGCGCGTTGGAAATTCCTCACCTGGGTTACCGGATCGGTAACCAGAGCCCCAGGCCGAGCCAGGAGAGACCCGGGAGAGAAAAAGGGGACGACAACCACCTGCTAGGTTCCGCTTAAGAGCAGAACCTGCCCGTTCCAGGTTGTGTGCGGAGTCATACTCCTGAGTGCGGAGTCATACTCCTGTGTGCGGAGTCATACTCCTGTGTGCGGAGTCATACTCCTGTGTGCGGGCTCCCCAGTTCACCAAAATCCCAGATAGGGCCATAGCGTGTGTTTAAATGCTGCAAGCGTATATGTGTGTGTATATGTATGTATGTGTGTCTGTGTGTGTGTGTGTTATCAGGTGGTACTGTGCTGGAGGCACACAGGACACAGCTGCCACTAACCTCTGCAATTCCCACATGGAGTGTGATCAGTACCAGAATTTGGTGGGGGGGGCGGAGGAAAGGGGAAT
>JAODKE010000068.1:28838439-28850570 GCA_026779605.1 Mormyrus hasselquistii
CAGGACGCTGCCATGCCGGGGGGGGGGGGGGGGGTGGGGGACGACCGCCTGGCACTCGGATAAAATCCTGCGGTGGCAATTACTGCTACCCAAGTGGGGAGGGCACAGGGAACAGGACAGGTGAAGGGCAAACGGGTGACCCCCGCAGCTGGCAGCGCCCACAGAAGGACCCAGACCCTCAGGCCCGATCTCGACGAGGTGAGGGGAGGAGTCACTCCCGCTTTGCAAGTGTGGGCCGCAGACGAGAGAAAATTCTAGAAGGCTTCTGTTTATGGCAGCCAGCGGGGTGAGGACGACGGAGAACCCTACCTCCTAAAAAAAAAGGTCTGCGATAAAAATGGCACTGACTTACAGAAAAGCTGCAGGGAAGCTGCACGGTAAACCGACTGCCCCCCTCCCCCACAGACACACACCCCCGACGCAGCCTGGGGCACAAGGGGAGGGGTACCGAGGTCCATTTAACACCGCAGCGATGCGTTTACGGCAGCCGCGGGGTTGGGGGGAACTCGCTACAGACCATTACTTCGCATCCAAATCAGCTGGTGGCGGGGGGGCAGGCAGTTACAGAATCGCCATGGCTGCAGGTTCAAGCCTGGGGGGACCGAAAGTGGACCAGAATCCTTTCATTACCGCTGGAATTTTAGCTTGATGTAAGAGAAAGCAGATTTATCAAGCTCAACAAAGAGATGCCCCCCCCTCCCCCCCCTGCCCGACACATCAGGAACACAAAGAAGTGACACAATACTCATGGTTAAATAAAGTGTCTGCAGAAAGGGGAGGGGGGTGTTGTACACTCTGACAGCACCTCCCCCTGTAGGTCTCACCGCAGCTGGAGGGCTGTGGCCCAATTTCTAGGGAACACAGGGAGCAAGTACAAATGGGGGGGGGGGGGGACACAAAGGGGGCTAGGGAGCAGCCAGGGAGCCCACATAATGTCATGCATAAAAACGTGTCGTCGACGATGGGGGAGGGGGACACCGTCAGAAAGCCTAACCCCAGCTAAAGAACACCCCCCCACACAAGGCCTCACATAAATACCGTGAGAGAAGAGCACAGGCAGTGAGGCTTCCCAAGGCGGGGGCCACATGCATGCATGCATAGCCAAACTGGGGGGGGTTCAAATATGCTGAGGGAGGGTAAATGCATTCTTATTGTCACCAGGAAATGGGGCTGGATTTGAACTTTTCTGGAAACCACTACGTTTTGTTATTACTCCACAGAATCAGGTTTTCCTACTAATTATGCTTCAAAAGATACAAAATATCAGTGATCACTGGGTGTTCTAGCTCCGCCTTATTATGTTAATGAGGGAGGGGCGTGGTCAGCACCAGTCCAGCCCACGCGTGCGAAACGGGCTTGTTCAGACACCCCAGGGATGAGGGGCAGGTGCCGTGTTTACGGGACGTCAGCAGAGCGGGGGTGAGGGGGGCGTCAATCAACAACAAAAGCCGCACGGCGGCCAAAGACGCAGGAAGTGTGAGCGTAACATAACAGATTTCGAATTCCTTCACAGCGAATGACGTCGACCCGCCAGAGAGCATGAGACACTGCGGGGGTGATAATTGGCAGCCTTCTGATGACAGGAGAAAGGGGACAGCTGGGGGGACCAGGCTGTGTTTTGGGGGAGGGGGGACTCACACAAAACGTACATAACCAGGCTCAATCACTGGGGCAAACTGTAGGTTTAGACCTCCCTGCAGTAGGGTTAGGACCCCCCCCCAGGTCCAGGAGACTCATACTAGGTGGGACCACATGGGAAGACCACCTCATACACGGTATTCAACAGCCTTATATTCAGCTTACAGGGCGACAGAGATGCCTCCTTCATCACTATGCCCTCTACTGGCCAGTAGGTCCCTGTGCAGCACCACAGCTACATCTCCAAGCAGTGGGAGGTGTGTCGCCATGGAAATGCTGCCGCTGTGGGCCATACGGCACACGCACACACCCAAACACAGACACGAGCATGAGGAGTGAGCGGCGTGGTGTCATCCCTAAACCGGCGGATGGGGGGGTCTCCAGGTCCTTCGGGACAAGAGGGCTTTTAAAAATTGTTCTTTTCCAGCCAGATCTAGAGCACAGGGAGGCTAAAGGTTAAGGGCTGCACATCTCCCAGAGAGGCTGTTAAAAACAAAGCGCCCAGAGCCGCGGGACAGGAACAGGGAGGGGAAATGTCTCTCCCCATGAACTCCACCCTGCCCCGGTCTCGCAGCGCTCAGCACACTCACCAGCAGGGGGCGACGTTAATTGGCAGAATTCTATTAAAGCTTCCCTGAATCAGAATCAGAATTCACTTTATTGGCCAGGTACCTCTGCATGTTGTAGGGATTTTTTTTTTGGCACTGGTGCAGACATTCCGACACAAAGCATAAATAAAGAAAAAGAGAATGAGTAGAAATTAAATAAATGGAATCGTCCAGTGTGCAAGTCCAAGTTCCTCTCCTGGGTTTTGCTTGGAGGGACTAAATTTCCACAAAAAGACAGACGGAAGACAGAGTTACCAAAACAATGTGGCCGTCATCTTGGGGCGCCAGAACCACAGCGATCAAGCAAATATCAGGGGACAAGCAAAGGAAGTCATTTTGAACGGCGAAAATAACATTTAAAAAATTTATAAGCGTATCAATATGAAGATAAGGAGAAAAATGATAACAGAGAAACAAACGATGTGTGGAGGAGTGGAAGGCCGGCTCTGCGGAAGGAGCCGTTCCTGCACGCTCCCAGAATGCAAAGCGACAACGTTACGTTAGCCAACGGAGGAGCACCACGGAGACAGATCGGCCCGCCTCCTTGTGACGTGTACAAGGACTCGCGTGCCAAACCAGTGTGTGTGGGGGGTGGGGGTTCTTCCGCTAACACCGACGGTAAGTCAGTGAATCTCAGCAACCAGAATGTCAAGCGGAAGACAGGTTGCTAAAAATAGCCAGAGTGTTACGTGGATACAGGAAGGGAACATGGACTGAGGTTGTGTCCAGCCTTAAGCGCTATCAGAGACAGACAACGTCAAGATTCGGTCCGTAACTGAAAAACTATGAGCCGGATCTGTGTGTTAGTGCACGCTTCAGATCAAGCCCGATGCAATGGGTGTGCAATACCAACCCGAAGTCACCTTCCACAGGCCTGCCAGACCGGGAGACCAGTACATGCTATTATCTGGGAGCCAGTAAGTCGACACTCTCCAGTGAAATACATGCATCTTTAAAATTCCATTATTTCAGGCACGTGAAAAAACACTCTGTCAGGAACTACTTAAAAAATAAATAAACCTAAAACAACATAATGAGGAACTCTTAACACCACAAACAGAAACCTATCTTTATACAGCTGTTGCCGAATGATTTAATGTTTTAAATGGACTCGTGTAGATTATTGTTAGTGAGGCAAATAGGTCAATTTCATACAACCAGTATACAAACTAATCTCGCCTTACATTCACAATTAATGTTGATGTTAGTTAGCTGGCTATAAAATCTAGGCCAACCCATATAAACGACCACTGGCGATGCAACTGTTATAGCATACAAACATAAACACTAGATAATTAGACGACTTCATAAAACATCTTTTGATTGGTCAATTAGATGTCAAATGCTATCAGTAGACAGAGGAGAATGGGCGTATTCCATTGATCGGAAAAAGTGGACATAAGTGGATTTCAATGGACAGCGACGATATGCAAGTAAAGAGAAAAGGACCATAATACACTGAACTGTAGTGTTTAGGGTGGCTTTTAGGACTTCCTTGTTTTAATTTTTATACAGAAACCCTGCATGAGGGGAGAAAAAAACGCAGACAGTGGCCCAGGACTCTTGCTTATCTGGGGGGGGGTCCACACCACCAGGTGTTATTACACACTAAAGCATCCGGTTTAAAAGATCTCTGCACTGATGCAGCTCCATGTTGACACAGATGCGAACACGCCGGCATGACCCACACACACCCACGGACAGCTGGGGGGCGCTTGGGCTCCAACCTGCTAACACCGGTAACATTTTTACAGCGATCCAGCATGCAGATGGCACAAGAAAGAGTGCAGGAATTTGATTCCAAAAACCGTGGTCCAACAACACATCAACATACTAGTCGACGACGTTGCAAGTGGGTGTTTTATTGATTTTTGAGCCTCAGGGGACCAAACTCACAACTACAGGAGAATCATCTCAGTCATAGTGTGAACACTCTGTACCGGTGCCACGTTGTTATTTTTTGACTCGCTCCTTTCTGCGAACGTCGCATGACGAGGTGCGATCGATGTGAAGCCTGGGCAAATTTAATATTAGCCCTGTTTAAATAAGAACTGCTTTGAAAACACCCCCAGGCCTCCTTTTGGTTACTTTGAATGATGCGATATAATCCCTGCAAACGTTTAAATGTCAAATTCATTAACACACTAATTGAATGAATATAATAATGAACTGCCAATTCTTGGAAATTCTCCTAAGTCTTCTGACCTGAAAAAAAAGTATAACGCAAAGTAACCTTAATGCTAAAATATTGCACAGTAATGACAAACACGCATGTCTTATTTTACCTACAGAACGATAAGCACACAAATGTATGCAGCATAGAAACGCAACACAACATTCGAATTTATCTATTTGGCAGATTTTTTTGTTCAAAACGACGCATAAGGTAGATAATACTGTCGGTTATCATGAAGCTGATATCATGAGCCAAATCACGTGTAAGCGCCGCTTGGCTGAGCTTCCGGCTAGTGAGCAAGTGCAACACACGAGCAGAGGCTACCAACCATGCACAGAACATGCAACTTATAAAACTCTCCAAGATTTTCTTTTCTTGAGAATATAGTTTCATTATCATGTGATGAAGTTTCATTCGTGTCCTTTAAGAAAGGCAACACTAACTAAGTGTTCACTAAGTGACACGCGTAATAAGTTGGGTTGATGTCGAGCTGCGCATGCGCAGATTTCGGGTATAACTCGTATTCTGCTAGTCGGCTGCAGAAGCCCATTCTGCTGCGGGTAACTAAAGCGAGCTACTGGCACGGCTGCGCGTGCGATACATACCAGAGCGTAAACCCTAATTTAGTCAACTAAGGACGTAATTATTGTATATGCATAGGCTATGCAAAATACAAAGTGGGTGCAGCTTCTGCATGGCGTTACATATACAACACTAACCAACTAACGCACGGTAATAATACGCGATTTACTGCGATTAGTGCGTAAGACATACACACTAAACAGGGCAATGTCCATAAAATCCTTCAAAATCCATCTGGGTTTAAGTGTAACAGAAACCCGTCAAGAGCGCTGGATGGAATTATAAGCAGCGGGACAGGAACCGATTTGTCCAGGACCGACGTTAAGTGACGGTGCAGACCTCTTCACCGGTGTCTCATTTACCCGAGTTCCACAAAAAGAGATACGACATGAAAAACATCCCATTCTAAATGGCTGATCCGAATACAGACGACAAATCCCGCAGCCATCGCGGAACTTTACCGCGGTCAGAACTGAAGCGTCCTTCTAAATGGTATTAAAACATCTATTTATCCAATTTATGGATCTGCCCTACACTGCCCTAGTCTCCGTTATGGCACTGTTATCCGACATGCTACCGAGTCCACTTTACACAAATTACAATCACATGCACCAAAGCACCGGTTTCGAACTAATCCCGAAAACACAGTGGGGGATGTATATACTTACATCCCGTCGGCAGAAACTAACAAACTGCTGTCGATCATCAAATCGGGCAGGAAATCCATGCGGTAAGAGGCGCTCATGTCGCTCCTCCGTGCGCTCGCTCCGTGAGCAACACAACATGCGCCCCAAGTCAGACACAGCTGCCGCAAAGACGGAGGCGAACAGGTGCAAAGACACCCCCCTCCCCGTGAACGCACCACGATCCTGTGGTCGCTAAAATAAATTTGCCATATTCAAGACCCCCCCCCTCAAATTTCAACAGAAAGCACCGCGAAGAGCAGTGAGCCTGGCCGGCATCTCACCATATTTTAATATAACGCTCAGCACAGCGCCTGCAGAAATTAAAACTGACGTCGCGTATAGACGCGATCACGGGGATGATTAGATGATGAATATGATGATTATGATTTTAACGAGTCCATTATAATTCCTGCAGAATTGTTTTTTTTTCTTTCAGATAATGATGGCTGGGTGCTATCTGTGTAAAATACCATAAACTGCCGCGCAGACATTAATTCTAAATATAACGTGTATGATTTTACAACGTGTGCACGGAGCTTTCCCAGATGATGCTTCCGTGCATATTGTTAAATGTCCCCAGAGCGTTTACATTAGGTTTTAATAGCATAAATTAATAGACTGGGAAAGAATAATTTTGACGGCCTAAGCCTGCGCAGCTGCCCCTGCTAAACCCACATCCCCAAAACAAATCGTACTCTATAGTTTCTAATGTTTTAAGGGGTATGGTGGTCAACTAGCGTGGGAGTGGGTCAGCGAGAATGAACTAGTTTGCGCGGATTTGCGTTTCAGAAACATGGCCCAATCACACCTTAAAGTGATCTTAGCATCAAGGGCGACTTCGGGAGTGTGATCCATAATGAAGCACAAAAAATATGAATAACAGGCCCAATAATATCGCAAATTTCTATATAGCAATAATAATGAAATGTCCATAAATTCAAATTGCAAGCAAAAAAACAGATATGGTAAGGTTTCAGCACCGAATCCTAGATCGAACGTATTCTGCCTTTAATCCCTTAAATTTACAGCCCTCTTGTAACCCGTGATTACGGCCAGATACTTTTAGTAACACCCCCTTAATAGCCACAGTAACCTTTAACGCCTTGCCACCATCTGGGGGCTGTAATTCCTCGCGATCGTTTACATACAGGTGTCCGGGAGCAGACGCTGCGATCGGGGCCCGGCCGGGCGTCATGTTCCCCAAAGAACCGAGGCTCCTTCATAACTGATCACATTTATTTTCACGCTTCGCGAGTCACTTGAGTTATAGTTAATTGATCCGACATTCATAAGGCTTTCGAGCAGAGCCCCCTTTTGTTTTCCCATTAGTTGGAGTTAGTAAGTATCTGGTTAACGACGAATAAATGGATGGATATTACATTTCAGCGAAAGGGTTATTCGTGGACATGCTGGTTGTTACTGTGTGTAATTGTATAAGTCACGCTTTACCACGTCGGCATTTCCGGAGTTTTAAATTCCTTTTAAAATAAACTGCACCGATAAACAAGCTTCTCCTGCTAGTGTTCACCCTACCCATTCTTCTTATAATTACTGTAGTGATTATGCATCATCCTGATCACTTCAATTTCGTGTATCCCCACAATTTCTCTCGCAAAAAATTAAGGATAACTATAAGGATATTCTCAGCAGAAGATAATTATTAGTTATTCAATATAAAACCTGTGTGCGAGCAATACAGGGGCCCTACCCAGGCGCCCCGGCCCCTATCTGTCAGAAGGTGTTAGCGAATGTTAACGAATCGTTAGAGCGGAAGGGATACTAGAATTTTCCTTCTACCATCGTGACGGTGATTAAATAAAGCAGAGAGGCGTCGCTCTGACTCCACGAACTCCGCTGTAAAGTGGGGTTCCTGTCCGGGTCACCGATCACGCTGCTGAGACGGGATGGGGGAGGGTTCTCTATCCCTCGATGCTATAGAGCAGGGACTGTGGCAGCTTGGTGTGAACCACGTGACCTTAAACCTGACACTATCGAACCTGAAACGCCTTTTTCCTCCAACTTATTTTATTTTTAGCGTGATTTCTGCGTTGCAATGGAGCTTTCTAGGCTGGTGACAAACTTGTCGCTTGAATTTTCGGTTGTGTGATTTTTTTAAAAAAATGCCCATGTAACAGGCATAATTTACTTTTTGCCCAATTATGTATAAGGGTTTGACTATATATTGACTTGCACATTTTTTTCGGAATTTATTTGAAATTGCCAATGGCTTCATAAACACCCCCTACATCGTATATACTGGACTCAGTTACATTTACAGTTATTAAAAATATCTTTCACTTATTTTCTCAGATTTAAAATATGCTAGATACAAGGTCCATCAAATATGTAAATAAAATAGTTATAAATTATTTCAGTATAATGTTTGTCCTTTAATTTCAGGTCATGGATGTTACGGATAAAAAAAAACTGGTGTTTGAAAAGTATAAAAAGTTGTGGAGAAGTACTTACTAGGTCAAAGTTCACAGTTAGAAAAGGCCCTTGAAATGATGACATAGCATAACGTCAATCTATAAGTTTGCATTTTAATTATTTTTTTTTCCAAGCAGTTTATTTAACTGTGTCATATTAGTGTTACATGATTTTATTTTTATTGCAGAAGGTTTAAGTATTTAATTGTATATTAAATTTAGTGTGATTAATGACTAATATGTGAACATCCTATTGATGCCATCTCAGAAAATGCATCTTTTACGGGAATGTGCGATTGGTGCGATTGACATTGGAGTTACATCATTTGCTTGTAACAAAAAAAGCCAACTAACAGAAGTTAAAATATCAGACTAATGAGCATTATAGGAAAGTCAGAGATTAAAGCTAATCGAATTGCATGCTTTTAGAAAAGGGTACAGAATACATCCTGGAGGAACTTAACCTTTCTCATGCACTTATTTAAAAATGTATGAATCTATTTATTTATTCATTAATTTATCTGCAGCTAGCATGACAGTAACGCAGACACACATCCCGCAATGTGATAGAAACCTGTTATTTTGACCACATGGAGACGTTTTCTCAGTCCCCCCAACAAGAGACTCAGTTTTATTAAAATCTGCGTCCGCAATCAAAAAGCTATAAATGCCTAAAGTCTGGTATTTTGTTTGGTTACTTGTGGCTAAGGGTAGGGTTAGGGTAGGGGTTACGGTCGTCATGTTGGGATTGGGGTTATGCCCATAGAAATGAATGGAGAGTTCCCAGAAAGACACAGGTCCCTAAAGTGTGTGTGTGTGGGTGTGTTTGCTAACGACAGGAGGCTTGGTGCTCTGCCCTGCATGGAATATGTGGTTATTGGTCAGAATTAAAGCAGTAGTTTCCCGTATTTTAGGGAACAACATAGACAGCGCACCTGGACAGGCTTGAGAGGAGCATGACACAGTATTTCACCTGTCACTTTAAAATGTGATCACAAGCCTGTCTCAGCTTGTGCACCGCCTTCCAAGGTGCGAGCGCACGAGGCGCAACGTCTATGGCGGCAATGCTGCCTTACACCAGAAGGTTTGTGTACGCTGGGGGGGGGGGGGGGGATTTCAGCCCTTTGGGGTGCCCGACGCCATCGCCCGTTGTTAATTTTAATTTTGCTTTCCAGTGCTGTGGTCAAACCTGCGAGACGCACACGCACTCCGAAGGCAACATCGCTTCCTGTTCTGTTTGTCCCCTCTTCATTAAAAGGGGGCTTTTAAAGACACATACCCTCTTTCCAGCCATACCTTCTTCTCATTTCAGTCGCACCCTGGAAATGCAAGTGGCTGCTGTTCCTGCCCCCTCTGGCACATTTCCATTTCAAATTTCAGAAATTCTGAACCCCCTGTATCCTCCTTCCGATACCCCACCCCCACCCCCGAGAATTCCCAGGTTCTCCAACCTAACATAGCAGGACACTGGAGACAGCTCACAACTTGCACCCCACGGCCGCTAATTAACCTCCCCAGGTTGGGAAATTAGTGTCGCGCCACTACTGAGAGGACGGAAGAGCAGCCTGCGATGCCGGAGTGCGTGTGGCTCAGTGGGTTAGGATGCTAAGCCTGAAATCGGAAGGTTGCCAGTTCAATTCCCGTGTCCGGTAAGGTCCTTAACCCCAATCCCTCCAGGAAGTGCCTGACACGGCTTTCTCAACTGTACATCATTTGGGATGCAAGCATTTGCCAAATAAATTAATGTTAAATGTACGTGCCATGATTCCAAAAACGATCCCTCTCACAGTCGACGGCGTGGGCTTCAGCAGAAGTGGGAACCATGTCCTACTTCCAGTCCACCACCCAGCCAGAAGAGCAGACAAACGACCCCGTGGGACTGGCTTTTGTGGCCCGTTTTCAGATATGACACACGGGAGTTTCAGGGGTGAAACCCAGCCCCCCCTAACCACTAGCACGCCAACTCACACACTTCATCACGGCAACAATCCATCTCAGGCACTAATTACAGCCTGCAAATTGTGGAGAGCTCCCAGAAGGGGCGCACGGCGTTTGTCCAAGGCTCCTGGCCTCTCCCGGTTCCTGGAGCGCAAGAATGGCGAGTGGATTAAGACCTCATCTTCATCGAGTGGGCTCCCGGGGAAGGCTATCATCCGGCTCCTCTCACCACTCCCTCACCTGATCCCAGATCAGTCCTCAGAGTTCTCCCACGGCAGTCTATACTTAACGACAAGGACCCGGAGACAGCAGGGAGTCAAGATAAAAGCCAGCGATTGAGCCCGGCGATACCGCCATTGGCGGTACAAGCTGCCGTCGTCGCATGGTTACTTAGCTGAGGTATCTTACCCACAAAACCTCTGTACCTCATGATTTCATATTTTTATCTAACAGAAGCGATTCAGGTGAAGTGCCCTTTCTGATGGTATGAGATCAAGGCCAGCGCCCTGATCTAACCCTGTCACAAATTCAATTCCTTAACTACCATGCTGAGTGCTACCTTTCATAAATCATCACTCCTAGACACGGTACGGATTATTTTTAACACTAGTTATCTTATTTTTCATGCTATCACTTAACGGCATGCAGCGTTAGTTACTGCCCCACTTGTGAACACTTGTTCACTTGCTGCTTTCCGATCAGTCATCCTGCAAGGGTTTTGCTAAATCCACTTGATAAGCAGTTATTGAGACAGGACTGTGTATGGCAGTAGATTGAACCAAAGTGACTTTATATTTTTGGCTCACCAGGGCGGCGCTGTTACCCATTGTGACTTGTAAGTTTACTACTCCTGAACTTGTATCACTTCATGCAGTTTTGTGTTTGCAGAAGAGTTTTCGTGGGATTTACCAACCGGAGTGGGAACCTACAATCTCCTGGCTCAGGCTATTAACTGTTTCACCTCCTAGAGATCAAATATACAAATACATTTCTGTTCACTCTGCATTTGTGTAACATAAACACGTATATACAAAGACCTACAGTGAACGTATACTTATATATACACAAAGAGCAAAGAGGAATATATATACATATATATACAAATACATGCTGCAGAAAAATACAAAAATAAAACACATTCGTATTTTGAACAGAAGCTCGACATATGTATACAAAAACAATGAACAGAAATTTAGCATATACAATAATATATATATATATGTGTGTGTGTGTGTGTGTGTGTGTGTGTGTGTGTAAAACAAATTCTGGGAAGCTGGACAAATAAACTTTTATATACGATAAATGCAATAAGGGAACACAAATCGGATTAGTATCACATTACCAGGCTGTAGGACCACGTCACCAGACATGAGATACTTAAATTAGCCCTAAGAGAAGAGACTTAATTTATAAGCAGAAATTGCTCAACCAGGCATGCAGATGCAGATCATGAATGTTGATGACGCTGTTTGTTTGCCTAATATTCACCACCTCCAGTTTACAGGTCGTCACTGGCAGCTACATACATGTAGGAATGAGTGGGAGGGGCGTCCTGCCCCTAATGCAGTATTAATGCTTGACAATGCAGCTGTGATGTGCTATATTACATCATAAGTGACATCATACCGAATTTAAGGGCTTTTTACAGGTTTCAAAAGTGTAATTCAGGAGAAATACAAGCATCTTAAGGCTCACTGACGTTGTGCTGATGTTAGACCAACATAAGTTTGATTGAGTTTTTTGTAATTGAATCAAAGGAAGTGCCCAGGCAGAAGGTGTGGAGGATACCGTGCCCAAGTACTCCAGAAATAGTGAAGTTCACAATAAGTGTGAAGCTTTAATAAGAAATTAATGTCGTAAAATCTGAGATTTAAAGCAGAATCTGAGATATTTCGGATGACATATTAAGCGAATGGTGTGATAAGTTTTGTTTATCACGCACTACATAAATCCGGTGAAACAGTCTTGACTGTAGACATCAAATTCATTTTATGCTTTCCTTGCTTTGGCAGTTATGATTTGGAAACAATAGCCATATGCTGTCTCATATGGTCGGGTTGTGGTGCAAGTTGAC
>JAODKE010000068.1:28859692-28872251 GCA_026779605.1 Mormyrus hasselquistii
CCCCCTCCCCCAGCTGATGACTGGTCCAGTACCGCTGGCTTTCTCCCATCTCCCCCCTCCCCCTCCCCCGCCCCGCCGCCACCCTAAGTAGGTAACCTCCTTCTATGCCACAGCAGGAAGTTTGATTTTGGCACAGGCCCTGTAATTAGCTGTTTTCCATGAATAATATCTTCATCAAAAACGCGGCCCATGAATAAACATAGAACATGTCCCTGCTCCGGAATTAAAACACAACAATGGCGCGATACTGCGCTCCTGATGTACGTGGTGACCTCCTGCCCTGGGAGCGTAAAGTAAGGAGACAGCAGCGTGTGCTCCGGTCCCCCGTACTGTGCCGCAGCCCGGAGTCGTGGCTGAGAACGCCAGCCAGCCAGCCAGACACTTATCCACCAGAAGCCCTTTAACCGCCCCATTGAGTTTTGTATATTAGCTCTTTTGTATGTGACTGATCTATACACTGAGAACAGAGGAGGGGGAATGTAAGGCTACGTCCAGGCATTTATTTAAGCGCGATACGGCCCGTTCGCGCCGAACTGCGGCAGGCCTGCTCGGATCTGCGCCGGCCCGCTCTCTGTTCCCCTTTCTTCTCTGGAGGAACGATTAGAGCGGCAGAGCAGACATTTAGAGGGCGATAATGACGGGCCCGCCACTCGGCGCCAGCAGATGCTTGTTCCCCCGCGGCCGGCTTTGCGCGGCAGCGGCGGTTTATCTCTGCGACGCGGGTGCTGGGCTTCGCCGCGAGCTTGATTAGCCTCCTCTGCATGTTCACAGAGAACACCCCCCCACCACCACCACCAGCTTAGCACCCACTGCTCCCCCTGTCCGTACATCGTACCTTCTTCTGGCTTAATAGTCCCACCCCCCACCTCCTGGGAACTCATTTGCATAAATCCGGCAGAGCACTTAGCCAGCCGTTGTTTGGGAAAACGACTGCCCTTGTTTGTCCCTGATCGCTCCGCTAGACCCCAATCCACAGAAAGAGGGCAATATCCCACATCACATATTTTAATACACTGGCTCTGCTAACAGTTATAGAAGATAGTTACGATGTCTCTAAGTTACTGTAGGTGAGCCAATAGCAGCCGAGTCAAGGAACCAATAGCAGTTGGTTATGTTGGGCCACCAGAAACAGCTACCCATCTTAGGGAGCCAATAACAGCTGGCCATGTTAAGCAGCCAATAATATATAGCTATGCTAAGCAGTCAATAGCAGCTGGCCGTATTAATGAGCCAATGATGACCAATTGGCTTCACTCTGTGGTATTCTCTCTTTCTCACGGCTGGTTTCTCATGTTCAAAATTTTGCAGCTGTTGGCCATCAATAACATTCATTATTTTCAATCCACACAATAAATTTTCTGTTAAACTTGTAAATGAAATGAATTTATAAGTCAGATAGCTAAGGGAACAGAGTGAACGATGTCCCCAAAGATGAAGAAATACTCCCAGTACCTATGGCCACCACAGGTGGCGCAGTACATACATTCTTCCCATTTCCACTGTGGGATTTGTTAATGCTGCCTGGCTGGCTGTGCCATAACCACAGGACTGACGCCTACACAGGGGAACACGTGCAAAAATAAGCCAGCTGGCCCACATGTGAGACCACAAAGGGAGAGAATTAAAGCAGGCGACAGAAATTCTCATGTTCTTGACTCCATAAACATGAAATGTTGCAGATGTGGGAGTCATCAGACTCGATCGTATGCAGATGTTCAGCCCATACAAGCTCCTTCCCGAGATGCCTTGGCCCAGCCCAGCGCTGCTGCTGCCACACAGAAGATGGTCCCAGGGGCACTTCCCAAAGGGGGCGCCAAAGAGCTTGAGATACATCTGTGGAATGCCGCCCCCTTGCTGTACCATGTGATCCATGCAGGATGCAACAGAATGTCAGGGTACTGATCTGACGACTAATTCTGCTTTCTTAAACCTTGACTGTTCATGACACAGCCTGTGTCTGGACCCAGTTACACACACTCTTCCCCTGGGAGCCCCACAAGGGAGGCCTTGGCGGTAACTCCGGGAGACAAGAGGGGAGAACATTCTGTAGTGAAAAGCAAGTCTGGACGAGACAAGAGCATGATACAGGAGAAGGGAGAACAAGACGAGACCAGACGAGACGAGGAGGCGCGACGAGGAGGCAGGGAAGCTGCTCAGGAGGTATTGCCTGTTCCAGACGCATGGTCCCACCCTTTTGCCGGGAGAGCCAATCACAGGAGTGGCTGTCTGTATTGGGGCATAATCATCAGCTGTTGGGGGTGGGGGTGGGGGGTGACTGATGTGCATTAAGATGAAGCTTCTGGCAAGATGGCAGTCTAGGGGCCACTTGGGGTCCCACTCCAATTACGGGCCAATGCTGTTTGTGAATGTTGTATGAAGCTGGTCCCATGTCCTCCAGCGTCATGGAGAGGGACGGAGGGAGGAGGGTATAGCAAAGACTGAATGGGAGCCAGACTCTGTGCTGATGGGGAGCAAAGACCACCATTTCCCTCATGCTTTGGAGAAAAACTGAAATGCACTGCTTTTCTTTTGCCTATCGTCCCCGTCACTTGAAAAAGAAATTAAATGCAATCTTCCGAAATGTTTACAAAAAGGGGGAGGCAGCCGCGACATCACTTCCTGCCTCAACATCACTTCCTGCCTCAACAGTTAGCCAGTAGGATCTCAGGAAACTCCATGGATCTCGCTCACTGTTAGCTTCCTGGATATCAGGGCTCTTCTGGAACAAGAGCTAATCTGATGGTGAGAATTATGGGATGCTTCTGAATCAAAAGTAGACAACCATTAAAAAGCACTGGTTTTCCCAGAAGACCCAAAAAAACCTAAGCCCTTCGATCACAAAAGTCTCTGTGGCAAGGAAAGGCTGAAGCTCGAGTATACCCCCTTCAGAACAAGACCCTTATCCCAGGGGACCAGGGTACTGTGGGTCCAGTATGAGGTTCTCACAGCGACTTGACCATGATCACGAAACCTCAGACTCTCAGCAGGAGCGGAGGTAGGCGGAGCCTGAGTAAGCGTTCACGGCAGGACGGCTGCTTTCGCGCCCACATAGGGGGCCCCGGTGTGGACGGTTGGGGGGCGACGCGCAATCAACGACGAGAGCAGGTTAGCGTCGCCACGGCAGGCAGGTGGAAGAGTGGGAGGCCCAGTCCCCATGACATCAAAGGCGCCGTCGGATTGTGCATCCACACAAGCGGCGCCCAGACAGGCCCAACCCACAGGTGGTGAGTAACCAGCATGTGACACAGTCCCCCCTGCTGGCCCGTGACGACGGCTCAGTAGCTTTGACGTTAACGGCTGCAGATGTCTCGCCTCCTATTCAGAGTGCGTCGGAGGGAAGGAACATGCCCAGACGAGGTTCATTCCAAAAGCAAATCTACGAGCTTCCCAATCTCACATTTACATTGATTTTATTTAACAGACCCTTTTGTCCAAATTGACAAAATGCCGCAAGCAGAACATTACAAACACCTACTGTCTCATTCTAGAATTTTTCAGCCAAATGCCATTCCATTGCCCTTTCCGCTAATGCCCATGTTTGGCTCAAGGGGCATTTTGGAGGTTTGGACCTCACTTCAGGGGCGGGAACAGATCAATCAGCTCTCTGAGCACATGCCAGTCAGTAAAAGCGGAATAAAAGGCGTCAGATGGAGCAGCTCCAGCTGTTATAAACGCCGTCCCCACAAAGTGACACTGCTTTGATAATATGAGCACTAGTTTCTGTGAGAAGATCATTGCCATGGAAAGAAGCAATTAGTCAACCCCCCCACTCAAGTCTTCCATCTCTGTCTCTGTCCCCTGGACCCACATCCAGCTCTCCTGTGTCGCTTTCAGTTGATGGATTTGCTGAGATCAAACTGTTCAGGATTTTATGGGAAGGTAAACACACAGTCCTCCATGCTCACAGATTATCACTGCCACAGTGCAGGTCTGCTGACTTGTGGGGAATGAAACCATTCTTACAGAAGTACTGAAGCAAAATAGAAGCACTGGAGCCTACTACTCCAATACACAGTGGATGAGAAAGGCTAGAATTGGTTTACAGGTCCTGCAATGAGTCCTCCAGTCCACTGGAGGGCAGCTTTGTGTTTAATCAGCATCTGAGAAGGAATCTGCTACCTTAAATGGGCATCTGGGAATTGTTTAAGGACACAAAAAATGAACTGTGTTGAGTCTTCTTCATGTACTTAGCATTTCCTAAGGAGACCTCTCTCTCTTGTTATAGCCACTGACCTTGCCCACTGCCTGCCCCTCTGGTCTCTTACTTCATGTTCCTGCAGTACTGCTTTGTATAATCTGCCCCAGCTTCATCCTGCGCTTGCTTGACCTTCCTACCCGTTCCTTGTCCTGCCCCTCAGACCTTTCCGGACCATTATGAAGTGCTGGGGGTTCTGAAGCTCCCCAGGCTTACTCAAGGGTGCCCCCTCCTTAAATGACTCAAATGACTTTTAGACAACCACTATCAAATGAGGCATTTTCTCCACAAAGGCTCACTGTGGGGGTGGGCTCTAAAAGCAGCTCACAATTGAAGCACCGCACTGAACAGCCTCAGCAAAACCGGTCCTCACACGGTGGTCGGCGGTTCACAAATGGACAGTTGGCTATTAAGGATAAACAACCGTGATTGATCCCTCTGCGTGTGTAACAGGACTAAACAGAGCCTCAGTGTGAATAGCAGCTCTGGACGAAAGCTAACACACAATCCATTCTCCAATCAATACCTTTTCTCTGATCAGTCCTTTCCTGTAACAATGCACTCTGTACCAATGAGGATCATGCCTCATAGCTATAGCAATACGTGACGTAATGTATTCACATGATGCTTACATGCATGACGCAGGCAGTACACGCACACACACCCCACACAGACTCACAGTCCTCAGCAGCATGACCCCGGCCCATGAATAAGACACTGCTCTCGAACGACGCCATCATGCTCCGGGGCGAGTAACGGCTAACGGGCTCTGTATGTGATGCGATAGCTTTCCGGGTCCCAGGCTAGTTGTTTAACCCAATGGACCACACGGTACCACACAGTGCCTCGTAAAATCCTGTAGCAGAGCAGCAATGGGCCAGAGCGAGTCTCAGCAGACGGCAGGCCATGAGAATGGGCTTCCAGACACAGACACGGTCAGGCTCACATCCCGGGGGCAGGGCTGGGGGAGAGCCGGCTGAAGCAGGCTTACCTCTGTAGGCTTCCGGTGAGCTCACTGGTGTCCTGCCTAAGGGGGAGAGAGGAGGGGAGAAAGGGAGGTGCCAGTCAGAAATACGACTAAACAAAGGGTGGGAACCGTCGTCCCTAGCTACACACCCCCCCCACGCCAAAACGTCGCAATGTGGATCCCAGGACAAACACTGTCAACCAAGAGTTGGCAGGTGAGATAGAGTGGTATTTCACCGAAGGCAGCTCAGTGTAAGTGGAATTAAATGAGAACAGAGCTATGGAGTGATGTATGGAAGGTGCCAGAAGGTTCCGCAACACTTCGTTGTGTAAACATTCACTGGTTTGAGAGACAAGCGGAATGTTGACATGCCCATTTGCAGAAGTGAAGCAGTCAGAACGGTAGAGAGAGGCTTTCGGAAAGCTGAAGCCTTTTGTTTATGGAACCTAAGAACTGTAGAGATCAAAAGAAAGGGGTAGTATCCCAAAAGCAACATCCTGTTATGATGTATACACACACACACACACACACACACACACACACACCCACCCAAACACACCTTTGTGGGAACCGTCCAGGGAAAAACCCCTTCCCAACCCTAACCTTGACCATAAGTAACCAAACAAAGACTTTTGGCTTTTTACTTTTTTGATTGCATTCACACATTTTTATAAAGGTCAGGTCGACAGGAAACCTGAAAAATGTCCCCAAAAGTAAGGAAGTTTCAGGTTTTACCACCCTTTGGGGACATTTCGGTCCCCAAATGTGATCGGAGCAAACCTACACACACATGAAAAATTTACCCTGAAGAGTGAAAAAACAAAAGCGGCAGTAACAAATGCAACCAAAAAGCAGAGCACCCACTCGCAGAAAAACGCAAAATCACACGGGGCCCCATGTTGGGGGCCTTCTGATGTGAGGGCAGCCGCTGCCACATGATAGCAGCTCAGACAGAATCGAGTTCTGAAAAGCCAACTCCATTATCCGTACCCAGCTGCCGGGGACTGCAGGGCAAACGGAGCGTTCACAACAAACGAAGTCGACGCGGCAGCTCCGAGGGCCTCTGGCACCCCTCCAGGACCTCGCCAGCACCGAAAAGCAGCTCCAGACTAGGGGCAGGTCGCCGGCATGCGGGGGACGGGAGGGGGGGGGACACACACCAACACTTGGGTCTCTCCATCATTCATAGGCTTCACTGTCAAGGACCAGCAACGGGCAGGGATTTTTGAAGCCTGGCGACAGGACGGCCCATATAATGCCCCACTGTGAGAGCGGCTCTGTGCCGTTTAAACCCTCCCAGCCCCCACAAGTTATATCACCAAAGCAAAGGCTGTTCGGGGCTGCGCTACCGTGCATGTGGATAGTGGCTCATGCTCAGCTGACAAGGCCTGCAGCCTGCTTAATCAATCCCAGATCCTAAACAAAGGCACAACTAAGCCAAAAGGTCTGTGTGTGTATGTGTGTATGTGTGCGCATAATATATATTTAAAATCAATGATTGGGGCCATTAGCAATTCAATGAAGCACTCCGGAGCGGAGCAGTCATGATCTGATCATTTTCACTACTCAAAAATCCCGTATTTGGACAGGGACTCCTCAGAGCGATGGGCTCGGAAGCGGGATGCATATGCTACAGTTCTGACCCAGAATTTGAGGATATTCCAGTGAGGCTCATCAGGGGCCGTGTGTCAGGAAGTATGAAGGCTACGTTTAAAAGGGCAGTGCTCTCCCTCTCTTTCTGCTTGCACGTACCCCCATTTCAATCCCTGAAGCTTTACTGGCAAGTCAAACAATTTGCATTGCCAAAGCACATTAATAAACATTATACTATAAAAAAAGGACACAATATACCTAATGTTTGATGGGAAAACAGGAAAATGGCAAAGAATAGATGACCCAGCACAGAATATACTCACACTTTATCTTTGACGGACACACACAGTGTGTCTCTCATCTCACACACACACACACACACTTCCCTCTGCTTCTTCTCCCTGTTTTCTAGCAGCCAGGTGGCCCATTACAGCCCGGGCTTTGCACCCCGTCTGCTGTGTGACCCGCCAGAATGCTAACGGTTCCAGTCTCAGCCAGATGGAGCAGATATTCAGCTCCCAAATCGATCACGATCATGCTGGAGAAGATTCTTCAGCAGCCCTGCATTCATCTCCCCATGGAGGTGACCCAGCCAATGGCAGAGGGCCAGGACTCTGCCCTGGGGTTTTTTGGGTTCATGTCCCAAACCACTTGGCATTGCAGAATGCACCAGAGCTGATCGGCCCAAACCCTGCTGTCTGGACAGGTCACGCAGCAGGGAATAAAAAGAAAAAAAAATTTTGTTGAAATGGCTGCCCACTCCATCATCCATCCATTCTGGGGGAGACATGTTGAGGGGGATTATGGGAAAACCACATTTTTGCTTCTCAAATGTATTTAAATTACCCGGCAAATGTCAGGACATCTGAAGAGAGACACTGTCACTATTACACCGCGATCTACTGATTTACATCAATCTTACTGTCAGAGACTCTGCCATTTTTAAAGCAGGGAGTCATGCAATGGGGAATGAAGCGGATGTTATTCACACTGAAGGAAAAGAGGGAAAGAGGAGGGAGCGAAAGGAGGGATGAGTAAGATGGGGCAGACGGGAAGCTGAGACAGAGCAAAGAGAATGAGAGAGGAAAGGAGGAGGGAAAGAAGAGATGCGATACAAGGCAGAGAGAGGGAGAGCTGAAACAGAGCAAAGAGAGAGAGAGAGGAAAGGAGGAGGGAAAGGAGAGATGCGATACAGGGCAGAGAGAGGGAGAGCTGAGAGAGTGAAAGGAAAGAAATGAGAGGAGAGGAGAGATGACTGTCTCTGCTCATGATGAGAAGATCCCCGGTTTGAGTCCTGGCCTCAGTTGAACAGCCTGTGGGCCCTTGAGCAAGGCCAGTGAAGCCCAGTCACAGGGGCATTGCATGCTGAAGGCCACTAAAGCCCAGTCACAGGGGCACTGCATGCTGAAGGCCACTAAAGCCCAGTCACAGAGGCACTGCATGCTGAAGGCCAGTGAAGCCCAGTCACAGAGGCACTGCATGCTGAAGGCCAGTGAAGCCCAGTCACAGAGGCACTGCATGCTGAAGACCACTAAAGCCCAGTCACAGGGGCACTGCATGCTGAAGGCCACTAAAGCCCAGTCACAGGGGCACTGCATGCTGAAGGCCACTAAAGCCCAGTCACAGAGGCACTGCATGCTGAAGGCCAGTGAAGCCCAGTCACAGAGGCACTGCATGCTGAAGGCCAGTGAAGCCCAGTCACAGAGGCACTGCATGCTGAAGACCACTAAAGCCCAGTCACAGGGGCACTGCATGCTGAAGGCCACTAAAGCCCAGTCACAGGGGCACTGCATGCTGAAGGCCAGTAAAGCCCAGTCATAGGGGCACTGCATGCTGAAGGCCAGTGAAGCCCAGTCACAGGGGCACTGCATGCTGAAGGCCAGTGAAGCCCAGTCACAGGGGCACTGCATGCTGAAGGCCACTGAAGCCCAGCCACAGGGGCACTGCATGCTGAAAGCCACTAAAGCCCAGCCACAGGGGCACTGCATGCTGAAGGCCAGTAAAGCCCAGCCACAGGGGCACTGCATGCTGAAGGCCACTAAAGCCCAGTCACTGGGGCACTGCATGCTGAAGGCCACTAAAGCCCAGCCGCAGGGGCACTGCATGCTGAAGGCCACTAAAGCCCAGTCGCAGGGACACTGCATGCTGAAGGCCACTAAAGCCCAGTCACAGGGACACTGCATGCTGAAGCCCAGTAAAGCCCAGTCACATGGGCACTGCATGCTGAAGGCCAGTAAAGCCCAGTTACAGGGGCACTGCATGCTGGCTGATCCTGCACACTGACACCCAAGCTATGGAGAGCAAGATGGGGCAGGTAAAAAAAAATTCCAGTGCACCTATACTCATACTTGTGCAAATGATAAGTAAAGGATTTATCATTTTAGGAGGGATGAGTGAGACTAGGCGGAGAGAGACACGGGGACACAGCGTTTCTGAGCTCGTCCAGTTACACTTTCGCACGTGTGAGCTTCACCCTCTCATCGGCGCTGATGCAGAGACAAATGCAGCAAACCTTTCATCTGCACCTAACACTCCCTCTGAGACGCGGCCAATGGGGCTGATTTCTGATATTCTTAGACTGTACTGCTACCGACAGCCATTTCACAGCCCTGACAAGCGCGGGCGCCAGCACTGCGAGCGGGGTGGCTGATGTGTAACTCAGACACATTAGACTTAATGGCAGTCTGGAAGTCAAGTGGTCATCGGTAGGTCTGTGCCCTTGTCTGTCAAAGCACTGGCCCTGCCCCCTTTACATCATTCAGGCCTGGTCAGTAGTAGGAGTGTGAGTTTTGTGTGTGTTTGCCCCCAACCCTCTGAAGTGAGCAGACAATGAAGCAGAGATCTGCTGCGCTGACTACCAGGGCCCCAGGAAGCCCGTTAGCCTTGGGGGAGGGAGGGCAGGTGCAAACTTATCACACCCAGAAGGTTATTTTCTTACCCCCCCTCCCCCCGCCTTCCTCATAGGCAAACAAAGAAAACAAACAATCGGGCGGTTAAATAGGTCATCGAAATTCCTGCAAACACAGGCCTTTTTGCCCGTCACTGGATTTCATCGCCTTAAACACCTGTCTCTCAAAGGAGCCCCCCCCCCCCCCAAAGCTCCTCATTCCATGCCCCGAAGCCTCCCCCCCACCCCCCTTTCTTCCTACATGACAGCTCACCGTCACTTTATGCACCTTCTAAGGGCACTTTTCCACCCGTTTGCATTGTTTCAGAGAAAAAAGCTACTTGCATAATTAATGGACAAAGAAAGCATTTCAAAGTACCAAAGTACCCCAACGGTTTGGCACTGGCACTCGGCCAGAAGTCAATAGAAAAGGAAAAGTACCAAAAGTACCACATCGATGGTACGGTACTTGGTGTGGTGGAAAAGCGCCCTGAGCGTCCTTCTGGGTGCCACTGAGGAACTCGGTCCTTGTTAAAGCTCTTATCGGTGCTGGTGTACATGCTTCCCAAACAGATGTCACGCAGGAAATGACACGTCTCCACTTCCTGTTCATTTCCTGCTTACTGTACATTCACCTGGTTACCGTGGCTGGTGTAGACCTGATGCGAAGCGGGTTGGGGGGGCTTGGGCTTGCTGTGAGAGCTCTGATCACTATGGCTAAACCACTGGCAGAGCGGTGTGTGTGTGTGTGTGTGTGTGTGTGTGTGTGTGGAGGGGACTGCCCCAAGACTTAGACAATCCCATTCAGTTGTGTTGAGTATGGGGGAGCCACGTGTCCTAAAAAAGGATTGGAGACCTCATTAGATACGAGTGCAGCTCTGCAGAAAGGATTCATTAGTGTGGGGTTCAGCCCCGGGGAGACACCGTTGGCGAGCGACAGAGCGTACCACAGCTCCGTAAGATAATGTGCACTTTTCCCCACACGCCATGGTGCGAGAGTACCTGTCACAATCTTCTTCTGGACCTCCAGCTCAGCAGCCCCTGTTACAGGCTCTCCGGCCGCCAGCGAAGCTCCCGTGGGCCAGACCAGGTGAAGACGGGGCACTGGGGGGGGGGGTTGGGCATCTGTAACACGTGCTGTCGTTTTTATTATCACCACTAATTAGAGACTCAGACCATTTTTCATTCAGCCATTGTGATTTTAACTCACTGGCATGGACACAGCTGATTGGCTAGATAAGAATCAGTTCCTGATGATAGGTGGGAGGGGCCAGATGGAAACAGAGTGCACCATGGGTAGCATTGCTCACAGTATGTATGTCCAGACCACCTTTCACACTCTGCGGTAACATGCTCACCAAGCCCAGTGGGTCACGTGTGTGTATTAGGAGCCATTACACTGTGGCTCCTTCTAAGGCATAAACGGGGCCCCATGTACAGTATGACCCTCTCACGGCTAAACCAAGGAAAGCGAGGAAGGTAGACGGGGGGTCTCTGTCATATTCCGTTTGCCCTCCTCCGATCTCAGTTATTACGCAAAGGCCAAAAGACAGTAGCTTCATCAAAATAAAGATACTCTGATATGATAAAAAAATATCAGGTGAATTAGACCAAGAAACGCCAATAACAGTGATATTTACCTTCAGACGACGAGAGAAAATAAGGAGAAAATAAATTGATATGTAAATGTCAGGCAATGATCAAATAACTCATTCCTGAACGTTGTGTGAAACTACTGGAAGGTAATTCATTTAAAATTTCTGTGAGCCAGGGCAGGAAAAGGGTTCTCCGTGCTGTCAAAACTGAGTGGCAGAACCGGAAAGGCTAAAGAGCGCTGCTGGGAACAGGAATTTTATCAGCTGACGAAACAGCTGGCTGAAATTTTTAAAATGATAATAATAAAATAAAAGATTTCAAGACTCATAAAGCCATTTTGCTGTCAGCAAATAACTTATTGTTTCACTCCCCGTATTGTACTGGTGTCTGTCCTGCATTGTCATGTCTTTCAGAACATTGCTGCTTTGTCCCTAATCGCTCAGTGTTCCATCCTATCATCCCCCTATGCACCTGTCTCGTATCCTGCAATTGTGGCATGAGATTTTTTCTCCTAACACGTGACAAAACCTGAAACCTGAAATCGATGATAAAATGACCTGACGTCACAGAGAAATGTGAAGCTTTGGAGTCAAAGGGATTTTGGGTCTCTGTCGTTGCGGTGATATGACATCACTGCTGCGATATGACATCACTGCTGCGACGACTTGCGTGGGCTGTGATATACCATGATTTGCAGAGCCCTCAAACGAACGTCGTCAGCATATCCGGACGGGAAAACAGGTCTCTATGGACAGAGGATTGCTGGTCACTTGATCTGGTGTTTTTTGTGATGCTAATAGCAAAGGCAAAAAAATTCTCACGGAATCATTTATAGATTAGCGACGTTGGCAGCTTCTATTACAAGATAAAGATCAGATAAAGATAATCTTTATTGTCATTGTCACTTGGACGACGAAATTGAAAATGCAACTCGACTCAATGCATAAGGCATAAAAAGAGTAATAAATATTAAAGATATACAAATTGCACTGAATATTGCACTGAATTACAAATTGCACAGAATACTGCACTGTCTATACTGTCTATACAGATTGCACTAAATATATAGACTGCACTGATGAAAAACAAGAAATTAACCCTTATGTTTTGCATTTAAAGTCATGATTGCTTTGGGATAAAAACTGTTTTTCAGGTGATTTGTCCTGGTTTTCATGGCTCCGTATCTCTTGCATAAGAGAGACAGTGACCAGGATGTCATGAATCCTGTGAAATGTCCAAAGGGGGAGAGAGCTCAGGGCAGTGATGGTGCACATATAGTTTCTTTAAATCACTGGGGAGTACATTACTAAATCAATGGCAA
>JAODKE010000068.1:28872351-28884749 GCA_026779605.1 Mormyrus hasselquistii
CCTGGGTGGGCGGGGCTGTGGCTCCCCACGCACACTACTACACATTTACATTTACATGGAGAAACCTTAGGAACACCTCCGCAGAAGGGGGGTGGTGGAGGGAATTTAAAAAAAAATAAAAAATAAAATAAAATAAATTAAAATCTCCCAGATTTGTCATAGTTATGAGGCCTTATGGAAAATAATATTCTCAGCAATCTTCTCCTATAACCATTCATGCCCACGTAGCGTGTGTCAAATTTGAATGTTGCGTGTGTATCCAATGAATTCTAGCCACGGGATCGTGACGTTGAAATAATTTCTGTATTGCAGTCTGTAATCCCATATGTCCAGGATCACGAGTGTATCTCTCAGTAGGAAATTTGTCCTATAAACCAGCAGCACGGCTGAAGCGATGTGGCTGTGGAGAAGAGATTGCAACCCAAGAGGAAGAAGCGCAAGCAGCCATCTCTCAGAATCTCCACATCATTCTTACAGTAAGCAATCATCTCTTTGTGAAAATTAAAGGTCTCGTGCTTTACACCATCATACCACTGATAAAACTTGTTGCGTTCTTTGCTGGGCTTTTGATCAGATCCGAATTGATCAGGTGGGTGGTACGGCCCTACGCATCCAAAGATTTTCATGTCTTTGAAATAATGTAGAAAATAGCCTTTATGCATCTGAAATTTTTCTCAACAGCATGCTTAGAAAGGAGTGACATTCGATGTACCTTTGCTAATAAAGCAGACATCCTTATAGAGTGGGAGGTCCTGAAATGTCTAAGGAATTGGTACGCACAGTCAGGCCCCTCAGCGGTCATTATTTCATTCTAATCGGTGATGGCGCACATGTAAAGGCAGATATAGATACTCGAGATCTGGGAAGTTTCAAAGGCAAAAAATACATATTTGGGCACCTCTTTACTCCCCTCACCATCTTCCCTCTCAACCCTATTGGCGACCCGCTTCCCACGTCTCCTTTTTTTAGGCTTCTGCAGTGGATTTAAATAACAGAGATGTGGCGTGGTTATGTGGCGTTGGTTTCAGGTGTGTGTAGTTTACTGTTGCAGATATTACATTTCGCGGTTCTATACGAGTGTGGTTTTGGCTTCCCAGGACATACTTAATAGTCAAGCCCACAAGCTTTGCATTTTTTGAACTTGTCACAGGGGCTAGCAATCTTCCCCATAAGAGGGCAAACCCATACCGTGCGGTGACACTCAAAGCACATGTTATTTATGGTGACCTGCATTATGGACTACATTAATGGGAACTGAGGAGGATGAAAGCCTGGAAGGCAGCGGGTCCAAATGGCATCAGCTCTAGGGTTGTCAAGCTCTGCGCGGATCGACTGTGTGGGGGTTATGGTGCACATCTTTAACCTGAGCCTGAAGTTGGGGAGAGTACCACAGCTCTGGAGAACCTCATGTGTGGTACCAGTGCTGAAGACTCCACATCCAAAGGACTTCAACAGATACAGGCCGGTGGCCCTGACATCCCACCTGATGAAGACCTTGGAACGGCTGGTCCTTGCTCAGCTTCATCCCCTAGTGAGCTCATCACTGGACCCACTTCAGTTTGCCTACCAGCCTGGCATTGGTGTAGATGATGCCGTCATCCATCTCCTGCATCGTTCCCTCTCTCACCTGGAGACCCCCAGCACTGTGAGAATCATGTTCTTTGACTTCTCCAGTGCCTTCAACACCATCCTACCCAAAATCATGAGGGACGAGCTGGAGTACACAGGAGTGGACCATCACCTCTCCACATGGATCCAGGACCACCTCACTAAACGACCACAGTATGTGAGAACTCAGGGCTTTGTGTCGGACAGGGTCATCTGTAGTATGGGGGCCCTACAGAGAACGGTTCTGGCGCCATTCCTCTTCACTATCTACACTGCAGACTTCTCCTACAACTCCACCAACTGCTCTGAACATCCAGGGTATGGACATCGAGGCTGCATGTGGAGAGGTTAACATCTACCACCCCCTGCAGGAGACTCTGACAGCACTAAGCAGCTCCTTTAGTGGCAGGCTTCTGCATCCACGATGTGGGAAGGAGAGATTCAGAAGGTCTTTCCTTCCAACTGCTGTAAGACTCTATAACAAAGTCTTTGCAGCTGACCACACACACAGTAGACTAACAAAACACACACATCCAGTACAGCAGTGTTTTCTTATGAGCAATGTTTAATATGAGTGCAATTCTACAGTGTTGTACATATATTTATATACTTCCACTCTACATATATATAGTTTTTAATCCTGTTGTTTTTCATTTTTGCTGCTCTATTCTTATACTGTCCACTTTCTGCAAATTTCCCACTTGTGGGACTAATAAAGGATTCCTTATAATCTTGGGGCTAATTAATTCACTCTCTCATTTAATTTAGAAGGCATCTTGGATTCTTTTTTGTAAATCTTAATCCTGATAAAAGCCCAGAAGACTTACTTTTAGAAAATGACTAAACATTAAAGACAATCTGTTAATAAATAGTTGTTATGTCAAAGCCGGCGATCCGGCAAACAAGGAGGCGGAGTCATGGATGACAGCAAACACGGGCTTTATTAGCGCGCAAGAAGGTCCGCGGAAGCACGACGACAAACATTACAATGACAGATCTGGGGAATACTGACTGAGACATGGACTAAATACACCAGACAGACTGAACTGAACAAGCAACAGGTGATCACAATCAGGAATTAACACAAGGTAACGAGGGGGGCGTGGCACACACGAGGATCGTACAAGCCGGTCATGACAATAGTGCCCTGAGCACTACTTACTTCTATTATGGGGCAAATGCCAATTCAGTCTATTAGTGATATGATAATGCCATTCACTATAGGACGACACTTAAAAAGTAATGTGTTCAGTTGGTGCATGCAATACATTCTAAACAGGGCAAATACCAATTCAGTGTACTCAGTGTACAGTGACTACAGCTGTCAACAGTTAAACATAATAATGATAAAGATTCAATGACAGTCTCTAATATTGTTTAAACACTAATGGGAGAAACAGACTTACTAATATTAGAATGAATAATAAATTACGCATTAATTATAAACAAGAGGTTAACACAACAGGTAAAACATTGATGATAATGCCATTCACTATAGGATGCCACTAAGTCACTTGAAAAGTAACTAGTGTGTTCAGTTGGTGCATGCCATACATTCTAAACAGGTCTGAAATTCTACAAATGCTAATACATAGTAAATAAGTACTTTAAAAAATTTTAAACATTTAACATTAATTATAACATCATATGCTATCCTGTTCTGGTGTTCCCCTGTTGCCTGGATAGGCTGAATGAAACATTCTTTCATTGTGAAGTCATGATTAAAACTCTAAAGGTGTGTAATCAGCAGGAATATTCCAAAAATAGATCTTCCTGCATTATCCAATATCTAGAACAGGGGTCACCAACATGGTGCCCGCGGGCACCAGGATGCCCCCAAGGACCACATGAGTCGCCAGCGGACCTGTTCTAAAAATAGCAGAACTCACCAGTAAGCAGCGTTCAAAATTAAATTTTATCCCGTTGCTATTCTTCTTTAATCACATTTGCATATATAGATTTGAAAATGACAATATCTAAAAAAAAAAAAGCATTTAAAACGTTTATTATACATGAAGTTTAGATAAGTTTAGGAGGGCGTTTCAAGCTAGCAGCCCTTCATATGGTTCAGTGCCTGTGACGTAGCTCTCGGTTTCAAAAAGGTTGGTGACCCCTGATCTAGAAGATGCATCATATCTACAGTAATACAAAGTAAAACCTCTTTCATAAATATTCATCTCAATGACACTGACCAGTTGGAAGATCATCGAATATCAAAAGAGACTTAACTTGAGATTTTATCAATACTGATTACTGAAAATTAAACTTAAAGTGTTACAGCTGTACAGGAGCATTTTATGTCATTATGGCTATATGACAGATCCACATGTGGATCTTAGTATTACTGAATATCAGAACTGACTACAGATCCACACATCGAATCTTGACTAAGACTGATTTATCTTGGTGTTATTCTCAATCATGCTTTTAAAAGAGTTTACTAGCCAGCACCTGAATGAAGGGTCACGGAATTAGGTGGTCTTGGTGCAGTACATCCCAGGATTGATGAAGGAGAAGTTGCGGAACACGGTCTGATCCACACTGTTAATGAGGGTGCGATCAGCACAGGAAAGTCGAGGCTTCTCATTGATGAACTCCTTGTCAAAGTTATTATAATCACCAGGGGATTTCTGTACATGGGATCAGGGAAGAAAACAGATTCCATCTTTAAACTATTAAATTCAGTCCTGATTTCCATGCTGTATATAGTGAGTTACTTATAGCTAATGAAGTTTCATTAAAGCCACTTTCCTTCCACTCCATATGAAGACGTAAGAGGGATAGAGTAATACAATAAACAACACAGTTTTATAAAAAGATAAAAGACAGATATATAGCATCCTCCATAAATAAAAAGGAACAGAAAGAGGAGATGTGACACCGTCAGAAGTTAAGGTCCTTACTACAGTGGGTTGGAAGGGAGGTTTGATCTTCCGATTCTCTAAGGCACTCCAGTCCACAGGTGCGAAGAATCGGTGCTGCCGGATGTTACCTTTTACTCCCAATCTCTTCTCAGGCTCCCGTACAAAGAGCTGCAATCAGTTCCGACATTATGTCAAGCTACAGCCTCTCTGACAGTTGTACAGAATCAGGCAACACCCGCTTATTTTCCCGTTTTGATGCTGCTCAGTAAGTTTCACTGTATTATGGAGTTTTTACATTTTTTCCACTCCATTAAACGGCCATTTGATGTTTGCAGGCTTTGTTTAGTTGTTGAAAAGGTGTATGCTTTTCCCATAATCATAGGCAGAAGACTGATGGGATTGGATTCTGATATATGTAATCCTGTAGAGGTTTAAACTGTTTAATGGTGCTTTGGTTTACAGCAGAGAAAAGGGAAAAATATAAATATTAATATAGATATTTAACGATCTATATTATATGCAGTTGCAGTGATGAAATGTCGTTCTGTCTAGGAAATGCTCTTCAGAATATGAAATAGTTTTATATGTAACATTGTGTTTTACTTTACAATGAAAGAGAGTATATGGGCACACCTTGACTAGGATGTCATGGGCACTTTTTGGAAGCCAGCAGGGATAAAAGGGGTCATCGGTGCGGATGGACTGAAACAGTTCTTCCTCATCACGTCCATGAAAGGGAGATTGGCCAATCAGCATCTCATAGAGCAGAACTCCAAACGACCACCAATCAACAGAGGCTCCATACTTCTGGCCCAACAGGATCTGTGCAGTTACATCACACAACTAAGATGTTACACACATCTCATAAAAAATGCCATGTCATAATAATAAACGCAAATTATAAGAAGGAGCTGGAACCTCAGGAGCAATGTAGTCAGGAGTCCCACAGAAGGTGGACGTCCTGGCATCTCCCTGAATGTTCTCCTTACACATCCCAAAATCAGCAATTTTGATGTGTCCGTCAGCATCCAGCAGCACGTTGTCCAGCTTCAGATCTCTGAGATCACAAGTACAAGTACAATACATACTAACCAGCTAGTTGCAGCAATATACGAAAATCGTCATATTTAGATGTTTAGTGCATTTATTAAGGATGAGTCTGCATCTTCAAATGTTCAATAATGTGTAGAAAATTGAAAAATAAATCTTGGCTATTTTAAATGTAACTTATCAGCAATATAATTAGTTGTGATTTTCCAGTTCCATAAGGGACTTTTGCAGTTTTTGGAGCCTAAAGTAATAATAATAATAATAATAATAATAATAATAATACATTTTATTTATAATGCCCTTTACATCCGAAGATCTCAAAGGGCAAGTAGCTACCTACTCTTTCCTTATGGTAAATGTTCCCTGCTAAATTTGTGAGAAAACAAAAATGAGTGACATGAACAAGGGAAAAAGGACCGTTCACCATAAGACATTTGTCTTTTTCCATATGGAAATATTTTGACATGATATTGAGCAAAAGCAACTGTGTGATTGATATATATGTTTGGGTAAATTTTCATTTCATGTTTGTTTAATAAATATAGTCATACTTTTTGCAAAGATTTCACAATGTGCCCTAATTTCAAAGCTACTGTTAATGTTTTAAGCTTTTGCAGCAACAATGTCTTATTTTCTATGGAAATAAATTCATGGACCTGCCTATAAGCCAGGGATCCACTGTTGGGATTATCTTATTAAAAATAAAAAAACTCACCATTGAATACAAATTTCCCAAGAAACATGCTCCTACATTTGAGCTATTTAATCAAAATATTTTTAATTTTAGTTTTATTTTTTTGCGGTTACAAATAATATTGAATTTTGCATGGAAATCGGTATTTTGATCCACACTGCATACATGTGTTATGGAGCGGCATGATGGAATGGATGACGCACAGTGCGGCTTACAAACAAACATAAATGGAATCTATTGTGAATAGAACTCAGAAAGACAAGAAACCAAAAGGGAGCACAAGCTAGAGCTACACTGAACACTAGGGGGAAGAGTAACACCAAAACATCTGGGGAAATGCAGGCAAGAGACAGCTTCAGGGACCACACATGCAAGAACGAAATGCAGCGAGGAACAAGCAAAGGGCAGACACACAAATGCACAGGTAACAAGGACTTCAACGAGAGGCAGGTGCAGACTATAACTAATCAACCAATCTAAGAACTAGGAGTACAAGTAACAGGTGATGGTAGTAATTAATCACTACAGATTCAAACACAGGGTGAGACTTGGAACAAGGGTCACAGAACATTACAACAAACTGGATATACTCTGGGATAAGAAAAGAACAAAACAAGGATCCGTACTGAAAACCAATAGATACAAAATACATAATTAAGAAGGGTAGGCAAAACAAAAAATGCCCAACATAGTAGAGGCTGGCCACTGGCTAACCTCTAACCTACAAAAGTAGGAAATGCATGGTTCTTAAGTGCATGCTCGGTCCATACAGCCACAGAGCAGCCTGGGGAACAGCGGAACACAGTGGAACACAGTAAGACCAATGAAGGGTGCTAACAAGGAAACAATTAGGGCCACACAGAATGAGATGTCAGCCTGTGACACCAGCTGGCCATACAGGGATGCAACGGACAGGACAGGACAGTGCAGGGATCAAACCTGACAACATGTTTCTCTGTGTGTGGTTGGAGTGAAGTGGAGGCGGAAGTAATCAAATAGTATTTGAATAATGGTTGGCGAAGTTTGCTTAGCAATTCTGAAATTCTCTGAAAGGTTCTTCCTTAGTATTTACCTGTATATGATTCCTTTAGAGTGGAGGAACTGGAGGCCACAGATGATTTCAGATGCATAGAACCTGAGTTGACCAAAGTTAGATGATGGCATAATGGAAAGACAGATAATTTGAAAATACTTTACAGTATGTGCAGCAAAGGCAAAACCATAGGCTACAGGCCACACTTACACTGATCTCTGTAGGCTGAATTTCTGACAGTTCTGTATATGGAACATAAGATCACCACCATTCAAGTACTCCATCACAAAGAAGAGGTTTTCCTGTTGAAAGCAAAAGCATAGTTATTCATCTAAAAACTCAAGTCTGACAAAATGATAGATTGACTATGTACTACAGTATATCCTTAGCCTAAAGACAACTGAATATAAGTAGATATAATTGTACTCTTAAGCCTAGTTCATACTTTACGTTTTACGTATGAGTAATACCATAAAGAAACATGCACTTTCACGCAGTTCCGGTCTGGGGACAGTAGTCTGCACAGTAGCTAGTAGGTATGTAACGATACACCCGCGATTCGATATGATTCTGAGTTCACAATATGATTTTCTCGTGATTTTTATCAGAATGAGCTGCAGACAGATTTATTCAAAACTGTTCCTTTATTTATCTTTCTAAACTGTCCTGTTCTTAACAGTGCAACTGAAACTGAATAAAATAGTTTTTAAGAAATACCAAATCAAAATAAGTAAATTAAAAAAAATCTTCAAATAAATAAACTAAGGCTTGCATGTGCAGCTTTTTAGCGTGGTTTGCCCTTTTAATGATCTTCGCTCAGCTCACTGTGGTGCCGGTGGATATGCTGAAGCATGTTCATTGTGCTATATGTGCCTAGTAGCTAGTGTTTATACTGTGGGTGAGGATGGTTGCGGTCTGCGATAGCGTCCTGCAATGATATTCCTCCAGACCAGCAGGAGGCAGATGTCATCTTCTAGGTCTGATTGAAGCTTATGCAAAAGCAGAAAGTTTCCCCAGGTTTTTAAAACAATAAAAACATAACTTTCTTTTGTGAAAACTTTTCTTTTTGTGAAAAACTATTTAACTGATGCAAGATTTGTCTCGTGGAATCTGACAGTAAATATGTTTAAAATGTACCTCTGCCTAATCAGGTTTTTCACTAAAAGTCATCCACAGCCAGCCCCTGATGACGATATTTACGTCACATCCCCTCATCCGCAACTGAAAGTGCATGTAGAAAAGTGAAGTATGAATTGACCTTTACACTAGGGGTGTCTGATGAGAATGTTTTGGTGTATTTAGTTAGATGTTCATTTCTCTATGTCAATCTGTCCTTAAGAAACCTCAGACAATGTAGTCTATAAAGAGAGATGGATGATCCTTCCATCTCTATCATTGGGTAATTCAGGTTTGCTCACAGTCTACATGGATGGTCACCTTAGTCTGGAATGTGCAATAGAGGTGTGTGAGGTAAGGATGTTCCCAAGCCAGAGACAGGACCCTCCTCTCCACCATGGTACATTCCACATCATCATCCATGAGGACCACATCCTTTTTCAAAGCCTTCACTGCATAAAACTGATTGCCGGACTTCAGTTCAGCTAGAAACACCTGTAAAAGTAAAAACACAGATATTTTTTAACAAATGGCAGTAGATGTTTCTTGTTATTGAAATAGATGTGCTGTTTGTTAAAATTTCAAATCTATGTTTAAAATCAACATTATTCTTTATTTTCAGTCAAATTCAAACTCTGAAAATGCCTTGTGAACGATCTTGTAGGGGTTTGAAAATGACTGCAAATATATTTGTGCTAACATCAGTGGTCTGAAGAAGACCTTGCCAAAGCTGCCCTTTCCCAGCAGTTTGTGAAGGATGAAATCGTCAATGGCGATCTTGGCAGGCAGAGTGTGAGGAGGCAGCTGCTTCTTGTCTGTGGTGATTTTCCACAATGGGCTGAGCAGATCTAGTAGGAGGAAACCAGCACACATACTTTTGGCCACATCACTGTCCCCAGCTTCAGCAGCTTTCCTGATTTACTTTCTTGCCCACTGACAATGTGCACGCCAGTTTCCTTATTTGCACACTATCAATGTGCTTCACTTCAGATGACACCAGAAATGCTTCTGGTGTGACTCTGATACCTTTACACTCTGGAGTGACTGAAGGTGTGCTTGAGATACATCCAGATGGCTCTTGGATCACGCCAGGCTGGTCGATGCTAAGTGGCCCCTCTCGACCAATGATTTCATCACTACGGGAAGTTCTGGCCTGCTTTATATACAAAAAAACAAGTACTGTCAGTCCTGGTGATTAGAATATTGGTGAAGAATAAAATTGCCTTGCTGTGTGCTCTCAGTCTTCACTGGCACAAAGTAAAACCAACCTGTGCTGTTGTTTCTCATTGGCACTAAGGGTGCTTTTCCATTTCACCAGGTATAGCACTAGTACCAAAAGTATAGTACTTCAAGGTGTTGGTGTTGGTGGCATAAAACAAATTATAGCACTGTTATGTATATGCAGTTACATTGCTGGTCAGCTAGATTAAGATCTGGCTTTTTCAAACCTTTAGTTCTATATGAACATTATTGCCCAGGGTTTTAAGTTTCACTGAAACATCTCTTTCCTGTCTTCCCTTGTTGTCAGTCTGTAGCGGTGCCTCTGCTCCCTGTCGGCCCCATGACTCAATGAGCTGAGTGTGTGGCTACCTGTTATTCCCTCTGTTGTGTGTTTGAATCCTGCCTCCTCTGTTTTTGTTTCATCAGTTTCTCCTGTGATTTTGTGGTTTTCTGGACCCATTTGGTTTTGTGTTCCTACCTGGACCCATTTGTAATTAGTCTTTGTTCATCCCCTTTTGCTTTTGACCCCTCCTGGTTCTTTTTGTATTTTTGTAGTGTTCCCAATGGTTTCTGTTTTCATTAATAAACCCCTTCCGTCCTGTGAGCCGCAAGTGAGTCAGCCACCTCTGTTCTCCGCCTGCATGATGCGGCGCACCAAGTCCGCCCGGATCCCTGACGTTTCTTTTCAAGATTATCTAGTACATGTTTAAAACATCAGTTTAAAGTTTTCCTTCGCTACTTTTGCATGAGTTGCTGCCTACATTCTCCAAGACAATCATAACCATTGCTGTTTAAATCACTGCTTGATGGGTTTGTGAGAAATTTATGTTGAACTTCTTTTTTTGCTTTATAATTACTCTGATATTTATTACAATAAAATCACATTGTGATATTTGAAAAATTTTCAATACCATGCTGCCCTAGTTTATTATCTCTCGTTATACCATCCTCGTCTTGTTGTATCTGTTCTTCTGACCACAGACTGCAATTAAAGCTTGGATCTCTTCATTTCTCTGTGCATCCATTATTATTACTTTTATTTTTTTTTATTATGTTGTTTTCTGCGGCGTGTTGGCAACTGCCCAGGGTTGGTTCCCGCCTGCACTCATTGTTCCCAGGATGGGCTCCGCCCCCCCCCCCCCGCGACCCTAGTTGGCATTCAGCGGTTTCAGAAAATGGATGGATGGATGGATTGTTATTTTTTGCATTTGAAGATGACAGTTGTATTGTTTCAGAGGCAGGCTATTTGCCAATCCAGAAAAAAGTTCCGTTTGGCAATTTAGGTACTGGAATTTTTGGTACTGGTACATGACTGGAAGTCATGGAAAGTACCGAAAGTACTGTACCATAAGTATGGTACCTGGTACAATGGAAAAGTGCCCTAAGTAAACCTGACCTGCTGTGTGCCCTCAGTCCTCACTGGTACTAAATAAAGCCAACCTTCTGTGTGCTTTCAGTCCTTACTAGTACTAAATAAAACCAACCTCCTATGTGCTCTCAGTCCTCACTGGTGCTAACTAAACCCAATCTGCTTTGTGCCCTCAGTTTTCACCGGTACTAAATAAACCAACCTGTTGTGTGCTCTCAATCATAGCCAGGGCCTCCGCCATCAACTTCTGATTTACACCACACAAGTTAGCTACTTTCATCTGGCACTTGTGATGAACATTCATACAGCATTCTGTATGGACAGAAAATGCATCACAGAGGATTAGACATAACTGGGTATTAAAATTCCAACCAAAGCTATTTGAAATATGCTTTGATTCTTAGTGAAAGATGTTGAGTCTGTGAAAAATATCTGGTTTTGAGGTTATTAATATATATGAGGAGTGCTCAATAATTTTGCATTATGTTTCTGTATTCATTTACAAACAACAGCTTGATATTAGCTAACATCTTGTGACCAGCTCTTACCTTCAGACTTGAGGCCCTGCTTGATCAGCCCCCACAACAGCTTGATGTGCGCTGACAGCATGTGACCAGCTCTTACCTTCACATTTGAGGCCCTGTCTGGTCAGCCCCCACAGCAGGGTGCCACAGTGCTCACAGAATGTGGGGCTCTTGTAGTTGTAGACTTTAAAGCGGTGTGGCATGTCGATCTTAAACCTCTCCTTGTGTATCTGTAGGATAGTCGCATAAGTCATCTTGAGTGCTACACAAGTTCAAAATACAATTTCTATATTGATAATTATCCACCAGGGACAACCAATTTTGCATTAAAAATGATTTCATCATATAAATATCCAACAGTTCTGCAATAAAATATATAGTACTTCAGTGGTATACAAGTGATATGATTTCAGAGGTAGAATTCCAGGAAATGGTTTCATCTTTCTGCCTTCTTGATGCAATAGCCACTAAGATTTGTGGGTTGGAGAGTTACAACATTGAGGACTGGGTATCCCATCCCAACAGAACCGGGAAAATCCATACTACTATTAAGACTTAAGCAACATTGACTATAAATATGTCAGACGTAATATCAACAAAACCATTTCTGTAAGCCACTAAGGAGTCTGAAATAAAGGAACCACAATTCTCCAAACAAATGGATGTTTTCCATCATCAAGTGAGATAAAAGACCTTATGCAAACAGAAAATACTACAAACAAGGACGTGATCAAATAAAATACACATTGAATGAATATTGTGTCAGGATAGGGAAACAGGCAAAGGGAGCTGGGAATACTATAAAACGGGGTTTATTCAGGGTAAACAGACTCAAAACACGCAACGTTAATGACAGATCTGACAATACGGACTCAGACGTGGACTTAAATACACGAGACTAAGGGATGGAAATGCAAAA
>JAODKE010000068.1:28905859-28917549 GCA_026779605.1 Mormyrus hasselquistii
ATTACTAGCAAGTAAAAACATAAAATCATCAAATATTTTTCCAACTTATCATGGTGGAGGCGCTTGTGTGCCTCAATGATCCTAGGGGCTGTGTTGTAGGTGGCAATTACCCCTGGCAGGGACTTCCAAGGCAAATTGGTCCTAAGTGAGGAGGCAGACTAAATGCCATTCAGAAAACCCCCATGATGGAAAATTCAAGGGACCATATTACCCTGCCCAGATTGGGGAGACGGGGCGGGAGCTCAAAGGCGAGCGCCTGGTGGCCGGGCCCCTACCCAAGGGGCCTGGCCGGGCATAGCCCAAAGAGAAAACATGGGTCCATCCCCCTGTGGGCTTAGCATCTGCAGGGGGAACCGTGGGGTTAGGTGCTTTTGAAGTTGTTGGGCTGTCTTGGCTGACACACCTCTTCAACATTGCATGGACAGTGGGGACAGTGTTTTTCGATTGGCAGGAGAAACTAACTAGATATAGTCAGGCTCAACTCAATGCTCATGAGGAGGGGCTGGACTCTTCCACTCTGGATTTGATCATGGTGACAGGTGCTGAGCAGGGATGGGTCTACTTATAGCCCACCGGTTGGTGCCAGTGAGTTGAATGAGAGGGCCGCCTCCTTGGGGAATGGGCTCTGACTGTTGTCTGTGCATATGCACCGAACAGGAGTTCAGAGTATCTGGTCTTTTTGGAGACCTTGGGGGAGGAGTTCAAGTATCTTGGGGTATTATTCACAAGCGATGGAAGGAGGGAGCGGAAGAAAGGGCTGCACAATTAATCATAAAATCTCGATTCACAGCTCTATGCGATCTCATTTCTAAATTACAATGGTTCTTCTGCATTGTATTACATTGGCTGGATCAAAACAAGTGCTCCTGCTTTTCCCCAGAGAGTCTCGAGCGTTTCATAATTCTGCATTCTCTTTAAAGGGCGCTTTCCTACCACTGCAGGTACCTTACCGTTGACATATATATTAATGCCAACAATTACATTATTATTATTATTATTATTTATTTATTTATTTATTTACCTCATTTATCTTTGTTTTCTGAGGTCGCAACTGTTTTAACCTTTTTTGCTTACGCGATTTCATACGTGTTTATACGTGGTAAAATCCTTAAATCCACTTCTCTAACTTGTGCCAAATCCAGTCCGATAGTCTTCCATCACTGTAGCACAAAATGAATTACATTTAACTTAAAAGTGAATCTACAATTACATAAATCTCTCAAAAGACGAATAAACTAATTTTATTACAGATATAAATAAGTGAAAATATATCATTACATTCAATCCACAAACGAGGCTGAAAGAAATTCGCTTTCGCTTCGAGAAACGTAGCAAGGTCTCCGTATAATCTCACGAAGCCGCAAGTCAAGTTATCGCAGAGTGTGGCAGTTCTTGCTTTACTTTGTCTCCATGACAACGGAAGTACTTCCAGTTATAAGCTTCGGGTACTGGGCCAGAGATCGCTTGTTAAAGTCAGCTGATTGTATTTCTTTTCCGGGTGAAAACGGGTATCGCGCCTGCTAACAACCAGGCCGAAAGCCACCAAGAAAGTTCGTATTTATTATGAATTAGTATACAACTAGGTTCTAGCTAAGATTACCGGCGCTGGGCCTCGGGTCAGAAGAATATTAAATGTAGTTAGGTGGCCATCAGTTTCTTTAACTAAACATACCGAATTTATTGAACACGGTTAACTACCTGGCTAATTATTTTCGTGTAAACTATGTAGTGTTCTTTTCAAGTGTTTAACCTTAGATTTACGTCGAAATTCTTTTAGCGTATTTTTGTTTGTATTTATCTGTTTGGTAAGATTCTTTGCTGCTTCGTAAATATGTTTGAATGTACGATATCGTATACAGCAGGGTTTCCCATTTCCGGATTTGGAGGGCCAGTTTGCAACAGTTTCCAGATTTTCCTACTCCGATACACCTATTAAGTCTGGTAATGATCCAGGACCGGAATTGGGAAACATTGGTATACAGTATAGGTGATGTGTTAATATTTCTTGCGATTCAGCATAAGTCACACTAAGTAACTTACTAACAGATCAAATGTAGAGGTGTATTTTGTGACATTTTCGTACAATTAAATTGATCCAGCGTTAACAAGTAACCGTCTAATTTTGACTGTTTAATGCTTTCCCCCACAACAGGAATGACTTGCACAATAGAGAAAGTTTTGGCTGATGCCAAATTCCTAGTGGCGAGATTGCGGGACCATGACAATGCAGCCGAGGTGTTGATTGAACAGACAACCTACCTAAATAAGCGTGTTGAAGCAATGAAACAGGTGTAACTATTTGACACTATATTCAGCCTCCCATTCTTCATTAAATCAAAGCAACATATCTTGATAATTATGCATCTCTAAGGATATATTTTATTTTTCCAAATGTTTTATAGAAGCAGGTTTTGTTTAGCTCAAGCATTGTTTATCCATGCATTTCCAGTATCTAATCAAGGGCAAGTTGAACTTAATCTTGGGATAGACCGGGTATAATCACTCCCTTTCGTGCAAATATTCCTATTATTAAAGAAAATGAGGTTTGTTTTATGGCCACAAACTAGAGGACTCAGAGGCAAACCAATTCATACATTGAGACATGCAATCTGCCCAAATAGATTTGGGTTTAAATTTGAACGCATAACTTGTTGTAAAGTGATCATCCTACTCTATCATTCTCATATTTCTGTTATTTCGCATTTTGATTCTCCAAATGCTGTGGTTTGCGGTGAAAGGTTACTAGACCACACATACTTGTTTTCCCATGCTTCTAGTACCAGGAAGAGATCCAGGAACTCAATCAAGTTGCAAGACATCGGCCCAGATCTGCACTTGTCATGGGAATCCAACAGGAGAACCGGCAGATCCGGGAACTACAGCAGGAGAACAAAGGTGAGACTACATTCTCAGACAAGTTTCTCATTGTGAACATAGTGCTTCTTTATTTTGCATATTTCCTTAAGAAGGAAATAACAGTTGTGTGTCTGAATTAAAATACAAGCCAGGTTGAAGTAAAACACAAGCTTTAAACTTTCTGATTTCATCTCCAGTCTAATTTTCCCATTAACAGGATTCAATGAGGGAATTTTGTTTTCTTGTGCGAATAACGCTCACAAGAAAGCTGTATATGCCCTTTTACTTTCTGCAGAACTTCGCACTTCCCTGGAGGAGCACCAATCAGCTCTGGAGCTGATTATGAGCAAGTACAGGGAGCAGGTTTTTCGGCTGCTGATGGCCAGTAAGAAGGATGACCCCGTCATCATTACTAAGCTGAAGGAGCAGCACACAAGCGTGAGTAGCTCCTCAGCTGCAGGGATCTCCCTATAAGCTATGCGAGCATTGAACTATTCAGCACCTGTCTGCATAACTCAGTTTAGTGTTCATTTTTTCCCCTTATTCCTCAGTATTTGCCACACAGAGGAAAAACTCCCAATCATTTCCTAACCATCAATTGCCAACAGGAGTCTTTAAGTTGTTTTAGTGATGGACAAAATTACCGTAGTTGCTGTGATTGTCTCGATTGCAACAAAAATAATGTTTGGCATGAGACTTATAAATTAGGAAAATATTTTAAAAGTACCAAGATACTGTTGGCTCAGCTCTTTATTGACTGTCTTTGTAAATAATGAGGTGTAATATAATTGTCAGTTTAGTTTAAGATGCATTAATATCCGGGCCTCGTCTTTCTGACTTATACAAGTCAGTTATTGTACTATATGCAAAAGATGCAAAAAATCTGAAAAAGGTTTTTGTACTTTTCAATACATTTAGAATAATTCATTTTGTGATAAATGCAGTGATTGTTATTTACATTTTGAAGTTTATGTCCTGTTATATGTATCTCAGCTCTGGACATTGGGCCTACTTCCTAGTTTATTAGCAGAGGTACTGAAGATCATTCCCCATGGTATTATGCACTAACCCTAAAACAACCAATACAAGGTCCTTGATTGATTTAGCATTAGCAGAAATAGCATTTGATGTTCTCTCTCTCTCTCTCTCTCTCTCTCTCTCTCTCTCTCTCTCTCTAGGAGATGCAGTCACACATAGACAAGGTCAACGAAATGGCAACAGTAATGAGGAAGGCCATCGAGTTGGATGAGGGCAGAGTGTGTGTAGATGAAGAAAGAATTAAACAGCTAGAGGTAACTGTCCATTTGCTTGCAGCACTAACTATCTGAGGCTTAAGTGTCATTTATTTAAGGGTAATTATACAAAAATGTGCCATTTCCCACTCTTAAGGCTTCATTTTCAAATATCTGTTTTCAAATACTTAAACTTTTTATTGGATTTATAGATAGTATATGGGTTATACTGCTTGTTTAAATTATAGTTATGGGTGTAATTGAGTTATGAAGAGGCATAAAAAAAACTTTAATTCATTGTGTCATTGTTGTCCATGCTTGGTCTCAGTCAGCGTGCCTCATTCATATAGTCAAAATTTAGTAGAAAAGCACCACCTGAATAAGGGCATAGCAGTGCGAGCGATGAATCCGTTTAGCGACAATGCAGCGTCACATTTCCACAAAATCGAAAAGGAAAAGGCAAAAGCGGCTGTCATTGGATAGGTTCCTTGTTAAAGTCGCACAAAAAGAAAAAGATTCCAGTGAGCCAACAGAAAGCAGTGATTCCGTTAGTTATAGTGAAAGTCGTCCTACAAAATAACCCTCCTCTTCTCCTCTTTCGTCTCCCTCACACCATCCATGATTCTTTTTAAAGGTAAAGTGCAGGTTAATTTGTTTTATGTATTTTTACTTTATATTTTGTATTAATCATTTTTATATGAATATTTTTGGATTGTGGAACGAATCATCTGAGTTTCCTTTATTTCTAATAGGAAAATTCTCTTTGATATACGAGTGCTTTGGATTACGAGCACGTGTCCGAAACGAATCATGCTCGCAATCCGAGGTTTTACTGTATATAAATTGTATTATATGTATATAGTGAGTGTGTGTGTGTGTGTTTGTGTGTGTGTGTGAGTGAGAATATTATGAGTGAAAAAGAAATTTTCATTGAAATTTATATTTGTTGTGGGTGGCACTGTCTTGTCTCACCTGTGCTTTATGCATGGTGTTGCAGTTTTGTATATTTTCTGAGTTCTCTTCTGTAATGCAAAGTCATGTATTTAGGCTAATTGGCGTTTCTTCCCACAACTTTGGTTTTTCATCTCTTACAGCGGGAGAATGGGAATCTCCGGGAACTATTGAGCATTAGCCAAGATGCCTTTCTAGTCCTGAAGAAGGAGGACACTTCAGAGGGCACCTCACTGTCTGGCCTGTTGACCAGCACAGACCTGAGCCTGAGAAAGAGCTAACTGCTCCTTCAGCTGTGACCACCTCCTCCCTTGTTGTGGGGGGCACTTTTAATCCTCTAGCTACCACCATGGGGTCTGGCTCGCACTACTGAAACAAGTTGTACCCTCTCCATCCTAACTTTGATGTTTCTGTACAGCTCTATGAGTAAGACTATCCCAGTATCTCTCAGTTTACCAAGTGACATGAACTGGCAGACCCAGTGGATGAATAGATGATTGTTAGTTTAACTTGAAGGAACGATATGTCCATTCAGGTTGCTGGAATGCACATTACATTCACGGTGTCTGGAATTTATTCATTTGTGGTGCTTTGGTTGAATTATTTATATTATTGGTTATCAGTAAAGCTGGTGTTGTGCCATGAGTGGGGAAATTAGGTAAACTGGACACAAAGTATGATATGTTAATTCAAACTAAACATTCTGTTGGTGGTTTGTTTAGATTTCTGTGTATGTAAATAAAATGAGAAATCGCTGCAGCCCTGTAGCTGATGAACGGAGAACTGAAAATAAAACCTTAGTCATGTTATGATCTGTGACCTGTGCAAACTCGAGGTACTTCATTTTTAAAACCATGGATACCAACCAGCTCTGCTGTCTGATTACTTAATATAATATTGTGACCATTATACCAAATGTCACATGTTTCCACTGGTGCAAATTTTCACATTGCAAGTAGAAGTTCAAACTTCCCACTTCTTCTGTAGTAATAGAATAGTGATCAGTGGTCATTGTCAGCTCACCACACAACAGTGTACAACAACAAAATGTGTCCTCTGCATTTAACCCATATGTAACTTTTGTGACATAGCCTGGGGCAGCTAATTCAGCGCCCGGGGAGTAGTGCTTGGGGACAGTACCTTGCTCAGAGTACCTCAGTGGTGACTTGCTGGTGGGGGATTTGAACCTGCACTTTTTTGATTACAAGTGCACTTCTCTAACCATCAAGTCACCACTGCCCATGCCAGTTTCTTATATCAGGAATTCAATTAATACCTTGATTGCTTAAGTTTAGTCAGCATCCCGCACACACTCAAGTCAGCCCAGAGGCATAGGAGAGATTTTTGAAGTGGGATTGACCAAATGGTGAACATAAGTTCTCACACTGAACATTTTGATGGACACTTGCTGAAATACATACACTATAGACCGGGATTGAGTTGCCTATCACCCACAATTTTGGTATTGGACTATAGCTTGGACAACAGGTAGCCGCCTCTACAATTTGTTGAAAGTTGCTGAGCTTCAATATAGTGTAATGTTACGCATTATATACGGACCCAGTCAGAGATATATCGCTTTATTCCAATTGACATAATTTCACGCTAGGTCAAAGTTGTATGAAGTTAGGTTTGTTGCAGTCAGATAAATGGAAAAATGACATTGGCAATTATTGACATTGCATTCAGTATAGTATTCAGCTTGGTATAGATTTTATAGAATTTAAGTGTACTTGACTTGCTTATTGCTGTGATAGACCTTTGTTTTTTTGTGGATTGATTTTTTTTCTGTATTACATATCACTTTGTGTGACCAAAACTGTATCAGCCACAATTTAGGCATCTTAGCTGTCAACTTGATCAGTAAAAAAGCTGCAACGGTGGAACAAAACAGAATGCACAGATGCGGCAAGTATAGATATTTAGAAAGTGTCAATGAAATTAGTGTTTGAGTTGTTTGTCAGGGGCGGCACAGTCAGTGGTTAGCACTGTTGCCTCACACCTTTTGGTCCAGGGTTTGAGTTTCCGCTGAGGCTCCATGTGTGGAGTTTGTTCTTCCTGTGTCATTATGCGGTTTCCACCCACAGTCCAAAGAGATGCTGAAGGTAATGTTGCCAAATTGACCATAGGTGTACATGTGTGAGTAAATGGTGTGTGAGTGTGCCCTGCGACGGATTGGAACCCCATCCTATGTTCCCTGCCTTGTGCCTGTAGCCTCAGGGATAAGCTTCAGACACCCCTGCGACCCTGAATAAAACAAGTGGTTACAGGAAATGGATGGAGGTATTTATCATTAGAGTTATACGTCCATTGTGGAAGTGGAACACAATAACTAGTTAAAATACCAATTTTTGATATCAGGAATTCAGTTGTAACTAGTTATAATTCATTTTTAGTGGATTCAATTAGTGAAAATTGAATTCCTGATATTAGAAACTGGCGTTTTAACTAGCTGAACTTCTATCTAGCGTTTTTAATACAATTCTGTGTACTCAAATGTTGCGCATTGTATTGTTTCATTGTTGTCTTTTACTATATTGGTATGCTTTCCAACTAGAATTTCAACGAGTCCTTGGCGCGCTAACCGCCAACTCTATAAAAACGCCCAGAGTCAGTGGATGACGTGACGACGTTATATATTATTGGATACAGCGCTTGTAGTCGGATGAGCGGGAGGCCGGCGGAAGCGTGTCACTTATACTGCATCCAGTGTAAGCCTATCAAATCTTTACATCGTTATGTTAGCCAATCATGATCTACGGTGGGCGGGTAAAGGGAGCGGAACTGTCTGTACAAGATCTGGCCGGCGTTAGGCTGTTCAAAAATACTAATATCAAAAAAACCACAGTAGTATTTGTTTTGCTTTTAAAATTAAGCTAGGGGCAAAATATTATAAAAAGGACAACTACCGTGTTACATATACCCATAAAATATCAATCGTTACCCTGATTTCCTTGCATATTGCATAATGCATATTGTTACTAACTGACGCTCGATCAATCCAGCAAGATACAGTTCGAGTCAGGTATGATGTGTTTATATGCAATGCCTTCACGTATTACAATACTTATATTTAACTTCCATGTGTTTTAGTGTCTCACTGGCTAATGCACATAAAAAATGTTTCCGTTTGTACCATTGTAACACGCACGTCTTTCATTTTATGTGTTAATGTGTATTTGTGTTAATCCTTGAAAAGCTGTAATAGTATACCCACAGTACGAGGATGACTTGTCATTTGACGCCTTCACTTAATTGAATAACTTGATATAATTATGAGTAATGAAGTTTGATAGGTTGTTGAGCATTATTTTCAGAATCTTGTCAATTTAGTAGATGCCTGTCTTACATCAAGAGTGGTATTCATTGGTTAGAATTAAAACAGTTGAACGAAGGCAATCAGGCTCAGGAGGTTTCAGTTAATTCACCCTGTATTCCAGTGGCCCATACTAAGAAAAGCGGGGTTACTAACTTGTCGGATTTAAGGTACCACAGTTTAAATGGACTTCATTTTCGTTTTATTTACATTTTGCCCAGACTACCTTAAATCCAACAAGTTACCCCGATAAGCCAGTAACCCCGTTTCGTAGTACAGGCCACAGGTATAAAGGTTCCTCTGGCAATAGATACAGCAACTTTGTTTAAGGGGACATCTACAAGTCCCCCCCCCCCCATCACACTTGTAAGTATTGGTGCTCTCCTTGTTCTTTTTCAGGTAGGGCTGATTGCCATGCCAGTGAAGCTCCGAGGCATGTATGGCCACGCTGGTGCCCCCTGCTCCCCCAGCCGCTCCAGTGGCAGTGACAGCAGCATCAAGGAGCTGCTTGGAGCCCTGTGCAACACCTGCCTGTCTGGGGTCTCATGGAAGCGGAGGGCACTGGGCGCAGTCTCGCGAGAGAGGGCATGCAGAGTTTTGCGAAACCGTGCTTATGTGACCCTCCTGGCTAAGATCTTCCAGCGGGGAACTGCAGAAGGCTCCCCCAAACCCAGCCCTGTCACCACTATACCTCCCAGAAACAAGGTTCTGATGATCTCCTTCAACCTGCGGCTGTCTGGCTGCGCAGATAAGGCTGACAGGCTGGAGCAGCTGCTGGGGGAGCTGCCAAAAGGGCCAGCCTCTGGTGTCGGGGAGCTGGACTCTGTGCTTGAGCTTCTCGTCCAGCTGGCCGGCTTGGTACCCCCGCCTCCCCCCTCCTTCAGCTCGGACTATATGAACAGGGAGTTGCCAGTGCAGAGATACCCCCAGCTCACGGGCTACCAGTGCCAAGAGCTGTGGAGGCTGGAAGCCAGGATTTGGTCCCTCATTTGCAGGGAAGAGTGGTGGGCACTGGGGGCTTGTCAGGGGTCTCTGGGCGTGATGGATGCCCCACCAGGAACAGAACTGTTGACACTGGGGCGGGGGGATGAGTTAGAGGAGCGTTTTGAGAGGGAAACACGTCTGTCGCTGTTTGGAGCCCTTCAGCATACTCGTACCTCAGACCTGGACATAAGATTGGACTTGCCCCCAGTTCCCAGCAACATCGAGATCACTGGCCTGGCGATACGGGTAAGAGTGGGAAAAATCACACGTATACTTATCCTTCGTCGGTAGGGAATTGTGGAAGCAGAACATTTTAAGCTATGTGTAGGCTAATAGGAATGCACTTTAATATGTGTACCTAGAAATTGAGGGGAGACAGTGGGAACATGTGTGTAAGGGGGGAGAGATGTGTGTGAGAGAGTTCCAGCTTCTAACATTTAAATATCAACCTCCTTGCCCCCTGTCATCTGCACCCCTGAGCCCACTATCAGCTTCCCTGAAATCAGTTTACTTAAGGCGAGATGTCTGAGGACATTCGGTTTATTTGCATCTCAGATCTAAAAAGACGGCTTAATAAAAATTAACATTTGCCAGTGTAATTTAATTTAAATGTAATTTTTTCTGACCATTACTGTGGGTCGAAAGAAATATTGAGGAATAAAACCTGATCCGTTTATGGCTTTTCGAGGTTTGTAGCCTTGATATTTAAAAGTTCAAAACTATCATGATTCTGAATATGGTTCAAGTTGGTAAGCTGACCCTCAGTGTTTCATTTAGAAAATATTAACACACATCCACAAAGGAGGGGTGAGATTTTCAATACAACTCTGTAAACTCATGTTGTATATAATACATCTACTAAAAGTACCTATTTAAATATTCACAGTGGAGTCGATTTTTCTGTCCTAAGAACATAAGAAATTTACAGGCGAGAGGAGGCCATTCAGCCTATAAAGCTCGTTTGGGGAGAACTCGACTAATAGCTTGCATTATTAAAATCTTATCTAGCTCTGATTTAAAGATGCTCAAGGTTTTAGCTTCCTCTACACTCTCAGAAAGACTATTCCATACTCTGACTACACCCTGTATAAAGAAGTGCTTCCTCAAACCAAGTTTAAAATTTTCTCACGCTAATTTCCACCTATGGCCATGAGTTCTTGTATTTGAACTAATATTGAAGTAAATATTTGATTGAACAGCATCCATACCTGTTAGAATTTTCTATACCTGGATCATGTCCCCCCTTAATCTCCTTTGCTCGAGGCTGAACAGATTCAGCTCGATTTTCTGAATGGCCTCCTCTCGTTTTGTAAATTTATGTTCCTATGCTTCTAATCAGACGGTACCACACCAGCAGATAGGGATTTCTGAAATGGTAAAGCTAAAGGTTGGCAAATAATATCCCTATTAAAACTTCAGGTAAGATGCCGTCACGGCCCTGCGATTTATTTATTTTGAGTTTAGCTAGGCTTTGTAGCACATCAGCTTCTGGTATACATACATTAGTCATAGACAATGCTGGATGAGTAAAAAATTCGGTATGTTACTCATGTCCATCCTCATACTCATGTACATCAGTGAAAACCTGTGCGAAACAATCATTAAACTGATTAACTACATCAACTTCATTTTCAATTATAAAAACCTAATAAAATTACTATCCTGAAGATTTATAATTTCGGTTTAGAGCTCTTTTACAGTCAAATAATAATACTCATTAGCGTGGACACGCTCACTACACTTAACCTGAAAAAGAAGGGACAGCTGTGCAAAAAGAATAATACATAGAAGAGAAAAGGGTTTATGCCCTCAGTGATTCTGGCAACAAGCATTGAAATCTGCAGAAACACTTTTATTTTGAAAATAAAAGCATGGCGGCAGCTTTTGTTGTACTGTGTTGTACATTTGCTTTAATTGCTTCTCAGATCTAAAAAGACGGATGGTGTGGTGATGCTGTGGTTAGCCCTGTCACCTTATACCTCTGGGACCGGGGTTCAAGCCTCTGACTGGGTTCCATGTGTGTGGAGTTTGCAGGTTCTCCCTGTGTCTTTATGGGGTTTCCTCCGGGTACTCCGGTATCCCCCCCACAGTCCTAGACTAATTTGAGTTACCAATTTGTCTGTAGGTGTGCATGTCTAAGTGAATGGTGTGTGAGTGTGCCCTGTGATGGGTTGGTGCCCCTTCCTGGGCTGTTCCCTGCCTTGTGCCCTGTGATGGGTTGGTGCTCCTTCCTGGGCTGTTCCCTGCCTTGTGCCCTGTGATGGGTTGGTGTCTCTTCCTGGGCTGTTCCCTGCCTTGTGCCCTGTGATGGGTTGGTGCCCCTTCCTGGGCTGTTCCCTGCCTTGTGCCCT
>JAODKE010000068.1:28956385-28972618 GCA_026779605.1 Mormyrus hasselquistii
GCCTGCCAGAGCTCAAGCTCAAACAGGAGTGCATTACAAGGTGGAACTCAGCCTTTCACATGCTAAAACGGATTGTGAAGTCCAAGGATGCAGTCATCTCTACCCTGGCTGTTATCAGTGCCCCTGTTGATCCTCTGAGCCGAGAGGAATGGGAGGTGCTGCAGGAGGCATGCAGGGTTCTGGAGCCATTGGAGCAGGTCACTGTGGAGATCAGTGCAGACAGCTACAGTGTACAAATGCTATTACAGTATTATTGTTGTTATTAATATTATTATTCAATTATCATTTTTATTAGTTGTTGCATTAAGGGTATGACAAGTTTATATATAACTTAATATATACTGCTAAATAAAACAAAGCATAATTTTAACAGTTATTCTTCACATCCTTTCGCTTTGTAATTATTGCATGTTAGGCCCATTGCAATATTCCAATATACTGTACATCTCCCCCCAGCTACCACCACTGCAAATTTGGTCCCCTCAATGTCAAACTCCTTCCAACTCCACCCGTATGATCAACAGGAAAAAAATTTTATTTACAAATAGATTTACAATTACTTAACAATACTGTTATTTCATGTCCCAGCATGCATGCATTTGTTGAGGTGCATTAAAGACGCCTCAGCAAGAAAAGGACCTCCACCATCTCATTCTTACAGTCTTCTTATTTGCTACATGACTCATAAAAGGTGTATTTTCAATTTATGCTTGGAAAGACATACAGACTTCAGAACGGCGGTGAATTCCAGGCTGAAAATGTTGACAATGAAACAGGTTGTGCTGGTCTGGATCTATAAACCAGTCAATCAGTATGCACTCTGAGTGGACCTATAGTTTTTGGATATACGTAGCACCATTCATTATACATTAAATATGCAAATGAGACGTTCTCATATTCACACTGTTTCATCGTGTTTCCCTTTGAATCAGGTGATGTGCCCCACTGGGGGTGCTACATGTCCCAGATCTCACAGAGCAGCGGCGTGAGCTCCTGTTCGTTGGCACGCCAGGAGAGTAGCATCTCAGCATGGTGGTGGCTGAGCGTGCGCAGCTCCGTCAGCCTTCCCAGCAGACGCGCAAACTGCTGCGGGTCCTGTGGATGGTGCAGCTTGCAGAACTTGTGCAGGACCTCCAGTACAGGCTCCTGCAGCTGCTCCACAGCCCCCTGGTCCTTCACGTAGGGACGGTCTGCAGAGCAGGGTGACCATCAGAAATGTAATAATTCATGTGCATATATGTATGTCATACACTCTACCTTTTCTAGTATGTTTTGACACAAAACACAAAATAGGAATATTATAGTGAGTTGGTAATATCTGCATAGACAATTTACTGGGGTTTTTTCCTTTAGTAGATTTGTAAATTGCATATCCATCCATCTATCCATCCATTCATCCATCCAAATGTCTGATCACTTTCCCTGGTCATGGTTGTTGGGGGTTGGGAGTGTAGCTTATCCCAGGCAGCAAAAGTCTGGGGTATATGCTGAAAGCCAGCCAGTCACTGGACACATACACACAAAAAGGAATTTATAGACAGCAATTAGCCTAACTACAGGTCTGTGAACTGCTGGAGAAAACCCCCCAACCTTGGAGGTGTGTGGCTACTGTACCACCCTGTTTGTAAGGTAGTTACGGGAAATTCAGGGTGAGTAACCTTTTACCTGAAGACAGGATGGTGACAGCAGTGAGAAGAGCATACTCCTCTTGTAACATTTGGAGCTCCCTGATGCTTTTATAGAAGTTGAACATAGGGATTATATACTGTTCTGATATACCTGAAAGACAAACTCTCCATTAATATGAGAGTAAGTAAATGCAGCATTAGCCACCCCATATGCCACACATACTTGACTGGAATTTCAATCGTTATACACATCATAAACAGTGGGTATGAAAAGTGTACACATCCCTGTTAAAATGTCAGGTTTTGTAATGTAAAAAACCGCAGACCGATAAATAATTTCAAACTTTTCCGACCTTTACTGTTAATGGTTAAGGACGTGCACTTGTACTGTAATTGAAAGATTGCAGGTTCAAATCCTCGACCAACAAGACACTCTGGGCAAGGTCCCGCCGCCAAGCACTGCTCCCTGGGCGCTGAATTAGCTGCCCCCTGCTATGTCACATTGTCACATATGGGTTAAATACAGAGGACACATTTCGTTGTTGTGTGTTGTGGTGTGTCAACAATGACAATTAATCACTAAATCCTATAACCTGTACAATTAAATTGAAAAACAAATCTGCTAAGGAGAAAGATTTTTTAAAAATCATACAATAAGCTGGTTGCATAAATGTGCACACACATAAACTAATGCTTTATTGAAGCACCATTTGATTTATTGATCTTTTATGCACAGCCATCTTCAGGTCACCCCACAGATTTTCAACTGGATGTCTGGGCTCTGTCTGGGCCATTCCAAAACTTTAATTTTCTTCTGAGGAAGCCGTTCTTTTGTTGATTTGCATGCATTCATGGAGTCATTGTCATGCTTGAAAAGATGACACCTTCAGCTTTCTAGTACACACCCAAAGGTTTTGGGCCAGAATTGACTGATATTAGGAACTGTTCATTATTCCCTCCACCTTGACTAAAGCTCCAGTTCCAGCTGAAGAGAAACAACCCCAAAACATGGTGCTCCTGCTACCATGCTTCACCAGGCTACACCATGCTATGATGTTCTTTTGGTTATGCGCAGTGTTCTTTTTGCGCCAAACATACCTTTCAGAATTATGGCTAAAACGTTCAACCTTTATCATAACAGATCATAACACATTTCCCACATGCTTTTGGGAGACTTAATGTACTGCTTTGCTAAATGTAGCTGGGCCTGGATAATTTTCTTTGTAAGAAAAAATCTCACGAAACATCTTCCGTCTTGCGATTCTACCGCATAATCCAGACATTTGTAGAATACGGGAGACTGTTGTCATATGTAGTACACAACCGGTACTTGCCAGAAATTCCTGCAGCTCCTTCAGTGTTGCTGTAGGCCTCTGGGCAGCCTCCCTGATCAATTTTCATCTTGAATTTTCATCAGTTTTGGATGGATGTCCCGTTCTCAGTAACGTCACTGTTGTCCCATATTTTCTCCACTTTTTGATTACTGTCATCACTGTGTTCCATGGTATATCTAGTGTCTAATTTTTTGTACTTTCTCCTGACTGATACCTTTCAACAATGCCTGGTAAGTTCTCTGAGAACCATGGGTTTGCTGTAAGATGCAAATGAGTAAATGTTAGGAAAATCCTATTAGGACAGCTGTACTTTATTTGGGGTTAATCAGAGTCACTTTAAAGCATTATTTTACGGGTGTGCACACTTATGTAACCAGCTTTGTACTTAGTTTTTTTATATTTATATATTTTCCCCTGACAGGTTTGTTTGTTTTTCAATTGAATTGTACAGGATACACATTAGAGGTGGGAAAACTTTGAAATGATTTATCGTGGTTTCATTTGAACAAACTTTAAACAAAATTGTCTTTTATATATACACATATGCACAAACACATATACACTCAGTGACAAAAAGGTTAACCACCCAAAAGTGATGGTCCGATTTGGATGTAATTTGGTACACGTGCAGACCAGCGATGGACATACGAATGATTTAATTTACAAGGAGCTGGCACGTCTAGTCACCAGACACATAGAATGCCACATAGACACATTAGACAGCATTACAAACACAGCATTACAAAGTTTGATAGGGGTCGCATTGTGGGTTTGCAGAAGGTCGGATGATTGTATTGTGCAATTGCCTGGCATGTGGGGCATGCAGATATCACAGTCAACTGATGCTGAAGCCAATGGGCACATGAGGCCACCCACACACAGTGTGAAGGTTCTGGTCTCCCAAGACAGACCACACCAAAGGAGGATCGTCATATTATGTGGCAAGTACTACAGAACCACATGACATCTGCGCCTGCCATCTGGACACACATATTGGACTTTCTACAACACCTGGTGCCATCCCACACTGTGTGTCAACAACTGGCATCAGCCAGACTAGGGGTTCACCGTTCCACCAATCTTTCCCCATTTGAACATGTGTGGAATCACACATTAGAGTTTCTAACAATCAGAAAGCAGCAGTTTCTGTAAAATGCCTCCCTGGGGCCAGAGTTCCTGTCATCGAGGCAAAATTAAACTCCCTCTCCAGCTTGGTTGTTCAAGCTGGAACTAATGACATAAAGTCCCAACAATCCGAGGTATTAAAGAGGAGCTTCATTTCTATGTATGCAAAAGCTAAAACAAAAGGTTGGACTCTAAATGTCTCTGGTCCCCTACCAATTCTCTATAGAGGGGATGTGATCTATAGTAGGCTCCTCTCCCTAAACTGCTGGTTAGATCCTTGGTGTGCATCTCAAAACACTGCCTTTATTGATAATTGGGACTTTTTCTGTAAACGGCCTAGATTTTATAAATCACTCTAGTCTTCATTCTATCTGGAGAGGATCATTTATGTTACCCCATGTTATGATACTCTGTTTATTCTCCCACCTTTAGATCATACTTGACTTGACCCAGGTGCTCCATCACACGGCATCCCCTAAATCTAGCAACTATTTAGAAACACAGTTGAGTGAGCATAGAATGAATATTTTAAGTATTATTCAAGTATTACCAAAACTTGGATTTAGTTCCACTGGGGGCTCCTGTGCAGATAACTTAATATCAGTCCCATTAATAAGAATGAATGAATCACAACATAAACCCATCATAAAATGTGCACTATTGAAGGTTCGCTCTTTAGGAAGTAAATCGTTTCTTGTTAGTAATATGATGCCGGACACTGGTGCAAACCTGTGTTTGTTAATTGAAACCTGGCTCAGACCCACAGACACTATACCTTTTGCTGAAGCCTCACCTGATGGGTTTAGTTTCGTACAAACCATGTGGATCTGGGCATTGAACCCAAGATTATCAAAGATTTTGCAGCATTTGAGGCAATGCCCATCTATATTCTTGTAATATACAGACCACCAGAATCATACACTTCGTTTCTGACAGAAATTGGGGAACTTCCTTCTGTTATTAACTTAGAGAAGATTATAATACTTGGAGACTTCAATATACATAAGGTAGATTTTTTCTAACCCTTTTTACAAATTTTTACGTGGGGTGCCAATAATTGTGAAGGGAGCTGTAAGTGCAGTATTGAAGGCGTCCTTCCTACAGCTACCCCACCAAACTGCGATGATTTCTTACTATTCAAGACACAGCAAAATTGATACATGCCTTTGTATACAGTACATTAGGCTACTGTAATGGTCTGTTATCTGGGAGCACAGATTGCAGTTTTAATACCTTTAAATCTGTACTGATATGACAAGAAATTATTGTGCATTTTAAACGGTGTATGCTAATTCGTACTTTATTTGCGGTATAGAGGCTAAAATGCTTGATAATTTCTTGTCATATCAGCGCAGATGCACATAAAATACGTACGCATTTGCACTGTCGCAGTAATCGATTGCCGCACGTATTGCTTTTAAAGGTGAATGCGTACTTGCGCACCAGTTATCTGCAGCCCTACTAATAACATTACCTCATAGACTAAGAAGTCATAGCAGCATCTACCCTTCCTCTGCCGACTACAAGGAGCATGCGACCCCCTACCCCGCCCCCTGACCCCCAAACAAGCTGCACCACCACCTGTTATAGGAACTGCAAACCCTTAGTCCAAGGCTTAATGAAGGGAAATAATTGACTTAGGTTATTGGAGATCTGAGTAAGGGAGTCAGGTGGGCTGAAAAAAATAATTTCTGATTTGGTTTCACTGAATTAGAGAAAATTTTGGCCCGCCCAGAAAATCCTCAAGGCAACTCACTACGCTTTGTAAATGTGACCAAAGATTTTGTTTGACAAGGAGATGTGTGTGTCATCTGCATGGCAGTGGTAGGAAATATTGTGATTGGAGGATTTTGTCAGGCAAAAGCATGTGACTGTAAAAGAGAATGGGGCCCAGAATAGATCCCTGTTGAACCCTATATGTGAGACTAGCTGAGGATGGGGAGAAGTTGGCAAGTTTTACAAAAAAAGGATCTATTGCTAAGGTGGGAAATGAACTAATTTAGAGCAGTGTCCCAGACACCGACCTCATCCTCTGCAGATTTTTGAGGACAGCATGGTCTACAAGTACCAGAGTTAAGAATGAGGAACAAATAATTGTGTACCTTCCAAGAGAGCAGATTCTGTGCTAGGAGCAGCCATGAAGCATGACTGAAATTTAACTAGAACATCATATTGTTCTGAGCCACACATCACCGTACTAGATAACTCTACATGGATAAAGGCATGCCAAAGCAATCCCCTGACTTCACAGATCACTACAAACAGTACCTTAGCTCATCCTCACTTCACCTCAAGGGAGGGTAAGCTGGCCTGGTTTACACACAGTACGCCTGCTCCACTCTCCAGCATACCCAATTATACATTAAAGTGAACATTATAACTGCTAGTACTGTGGCATAATGCCACCTATTTGTAATGTCAAGTTATTACGGTTACCCAGCATGCCTTGTGCTGCGCTGGGGCAATGTACGATATATAAATGTAAATATAATGTAATGTAATGTGTGGGTCTGTTTATTAACGTTATAAATAATGACTTTGTGACCATTAAATGTTTTATTGTAGAATGTGTGTTTTCATTAGTCCTTGAGTGTGAGTGTTATCTTATCAACTTCCTTGTTTCTGCTGCTGGCGATTATCTTTAGTTTGCTAGTAATAAAGTGAAGTTGCTTCCTTTTTAAACAGAGAACATCTGTCTCACATGGTTTGCATCCCATGATCAGTTACACTGATGTCAGAAGTGGAATGCCAGGTCAACATTGAAACTAATTATTTAATTCGGAGATTCTAATGAGCACGGCTTTCAAGATGGCACCGAGGGGAATTGGCAGCAAACTGAAGGGGGAACCCCAGGAACTGAGCATGCAGTGATATCAAAGTCCTCCTCATTGAAATCCCTTTGCACATTCATCCTCCAAACCACAGGATAACCACCATAGCTATTCAGAATCACTTACCGCTATTTCGTATCCTCTCCTCCAGGACTTCAGTGTGTCTGTGAGGTAGCTTCTTGGTGAAGACTCGTGCAGACCTCAGGAACATGGCCTCTACTGCTGAGCCTTTAAGAAGAGCGATCTGGTCTTCTTGGTCCAGGGTCTGGAAACCTACCAGGGACATGGGAGATCGAAGCACACGCGAAACCCCTCTGACATTTATCTTCTAGCTGACATTTACAGCAATCATTAGTCATTAATACAGTGCCAATGCAAAAAGTTAATACAAACCTGGGATATTTTTGGTGAATTCGACAAGCACTTGTACATGACTAGTTGCCATCTCTGTCAATAAAATGAAGTTTTCTTCTGTACTGTAGTGTTCTTGAAGCTATATGGTAAAATGGAAGAAATACACGTCAGTTTTGAGATGGAATTGCAAAAAAAATTCATATTAAAATTTAAACTTAAATTCCAAACAATTTTAGTTTAGTTGTGTAAGTCAAGTAAATGCAAAATACTAATATTATTGCTGTTAAATGGGGAAAAATGTTAGTTCTTATTGATGATGTTGCTAAAACAAAATAATGGATAGACTTACAAGCTTTTTCGCCATATCCTGGGGTATACGGTGTTTATTATAAGCATGTACTATGTAGTTCAGCAGGGTCTGCTGATCTGGACTAAACTCAACTTTCTCCTGAAACCATGGAAACAACTGAAATTGTCACATAGAAAATGCCAGCGATGCCAGCTTCTTCCCAAATCTCTTTCACAGATGCTTTCGATTAATACAAAATGCAGGAAATGAAAATGACTCTTCTTGGAGGTCTACATTGAATTGGTCAATGATGTTTGAACCATTATTCTGATGATGGCACTGTATTACCCAACTTTACATAACCCATATAAAGGTGAAAATGTAACTGTACAGCAAATTACTTAATTGGACAAATTCTGGGAACTAACTTCTTGCACACTTGCTAAGAAATTTGCTTACCTTTGATATTTTTTAACAATAAACCAAAGAGATGATTATAAATAAAAGTGGAGATCATAGGTGTTAAAAAGGTATTGTCCATTAAAACAGGCGATAACCTTTGAAAGCTTTGTGGTGGAGGTGACCTGCTTGGTATCTCCACCACTTCCACCTTTGGTTTGATCCATGCCTGACTCTTCTGAAGAAGCCGTTGTATATTTCTTCAGTCGTTTAGATTTGCACTGGATTTCTGTAAGCAGACCTGTAATCGAGATCCGAGTGTGGACAAAACGTTTATGTCCATTAATTCAATCATTCAATGAGTTTATGTAACCAACAGAGCAATTCAGAAACTGCACTATATGTAAGATGCTCTGTATTTGAAAGGACAACTGATTATGCCTCAATGCAATCAATCAAAACTCTTGCTTCTGTATAATTTAAATCATAGTTAAACCCATAACAATGTTTTTTCATAATGTACAGTGAAGCAAAGTGTTTTTTCTAATGTCATCGTTTTTTAAATAGTCCGAAGCATATTTCACATGTTGCGCATAAACTCCCATAAACAAGATTCAAGGACAACAGGGTCTAAATTGTTATGCCCAGTAAAGCCAAATAGCATAATAGGATAATTAGTATTTGCCTCTCAGCTTCTACCCAGCTCCACTGCCTGTGCCAAGGTCCTGCTTGTTCGTAGCACGGCGCCCAATCCAGCCCGCTGCTCCCCGCTCCTGTGCAGCCGCCTAGCTCCCACTCCAGCTTGCTGCCTTCTCTCCACCCCCAAATCAGTGGTGTTCTGCCACCCGCATGTTGGCTGTATTTTTGTATTCTTCATTTCTTGTTATTCGGGGCTAAGGATTGCTTTCCATCTTTGTTTTTTTATTATTATTAATAAACTTTGTGAGCCCCGCATGTGCACCTTTCTTGCCTTCATCTGACTGGCATTATCAATGACCTTCAGACAGTAGTGCATTCCAGGAACATCAATATAGTGATTCAGTTTTATATTCTCATCAAATTATCTCTACTTCTGGGTGCTCTATGGCTGATAATCAGGCGGTCATTTAAAAACCCTGATCCGTGGAGAGGTCATCCCAAAAACCCACACCCAAAACGGCTATCCATGAATCAGTTTCGCCACCCCTGCTCTATACCTATAGAAGAGAAACCAAGAATGTTATCAGTCTCACAGCCACTATGCTACCTCTATGAAAATCTGCTGGAGATGTTGCCTCTCTATGTTGTTATCTTATCTATGGCCATGGCCTACAGCCAACCAGCCAACAGGCAGGCACTTAGTCATCCTTCATACCATGGACTGCAGGACTGGAGGGGGAGGCAAACAGCACTCACTGATGTTGCAATTTGAACCCACCAACTGTATCATGCGTACACAACAATGTGAGGCAAAAAATACATCATAATGTGAGCAGTCCTAAAATATTAAGAGGTAGAGGTTTTTCTAAAGCAATCAGACAAATGTACGTGACGATATGCCCCCCCCTCATCCCAAAGCATTCCACAGTCACACAGATTTCCCTAGAGGTCACACTGTTTTTGTTAGCTTTTGTCATTGTTGTGGCAGATGACAACACATTGATCCCGGCATATTCAGCATGTTCAAGGACAGAAACTGAAAGCGACACATAGAGTATCTTTCAATTTGGAAAAGAATGAAAATAAGGTATCACTTCTCTCCTCAGGGTCCATGTAAAAAAATTCTCTTTGTAAATACAGGAAATTGCTTGTTTTAAATACCAAATATAACACTCAACTCAAGTTTTAGTTTCATTTTATCTAGTTTAGTTTTATATTTTTAGTTCTTTTTTTTAATTCTTGGAAACAATTTACAGTTTATTAGTTAAGTTCTCCCCAAATGAGCTTGATGGACCGAATGGCCCCTCTCGTTTGTAAATTTCTTATGTTCTTATGTACATAAAAACCCATGAAACCAAGAATTCGAATATTTAAAAATACAATATAGAAATATAGTCCCAGGAGGCAATTTATGGCATCCAACACTATGGCCTGAATAAACGTTTTGGTCACATTCAACAGCAAATGTTCCATTACAATGGCTGCAAGTGAATGTATGTTAAGTATCGGCATCTGTACAGTGTGTATCCACTTATTCCATCCTGCAATTAGTGTGTTTGCTGCTTTTATTATTTATATTTTTTATATCATGTTATTTTATGTTTAAAAATTGATTTAACAAACGCCTCCTTATCTGGCCTCAGAGTCCACACAGCCATACTTCTCAGTTCCCAATACATCAAGTCATGCGATGCAACTCCTCGCGATAATATCCAGGGTGCCCTGTGAGATGAAGCACTGGGAACACTGGCAACACCAACAGTGCCCTTAGCAACCTTCAGTGTCTTATCAGGGAAGGTCTCCTGCATCACATTACAGTCAGCAGTCCCACCCAAGTCTGCAAGTTTCTCACACAAACTGCATGCAAACTCATCAGAAACAGCTTGATCTTGGAGTCTGGATAAGTCTCCTGGATAAGTCCAGTACACAAAATTTCATCTCTCTATATCCAATGGTTTTTGAGTTATAAACAATTTTGGGTTATGGCACTGCCTACTGAGTGATTTTTTCCAAATTTAGGGATTGGCTTTAGAATTTCGTACCAACTATGCACAGCAAATTTGGAGAGTTTTAGCTGTTCCATCAATGTGAAATCGGTCGAGAACAATTTGCCTGATCAATGGTATCAAGCTGCGGCAGTTAAAATTTGAATTGCATGAACGCTCTAAGAAGACTTTAAAAAAGTAAATTTTTCACATTATGTAAATTAATAAAAATCTAAATAGTCCTATTCTAATTTTTTGGCATGAACCAGAGAATGCCTGAAAAAAACAATTTTGTTTGTATAACTCAAGCTTCTGGAAATATAGGGCAAAAGGTGAAACATTGTGCTATAACACCACAATCAGGCTGATGGGTATGATTTTGGTTGACTACGTAGTGGGGTGATTTCTGAACCACTCCACCAAATTCGGGGTTTCTACACCTTACAGTCTCTGCTCCTCATATTGTTTTATTGCAAAATAATAACAATAACAATAATACAGAGTTTAGTTCAACACCTAGTCAATCCACCAAGGTGGATTGCCACCTTATCACGGTGGAGACGTTTGCATGTCTCAGTGACCCTGGGGGCTGTGTTGTAGGGGGCAATTGCTCCTGATAGGGTCTCCCAAGGCAAAAAGGTCGCAGGTGAGGGGTCAGATGAAGAACATTCCAAAAGAGTTATAACGAAAAACACAACAAGGTCTCGTTACCCTCGTCCGGACTAGGGTCACTGGGGCCCCTCCCTAGAGCCAGGCCTTGTGCATGAGGTTGAGAGATTCCGACTAGATATAGTCAGGCTCACCTCAATACATAGCTTAGGCACTGGAACCAATCTCCTGGAGAGGGGTTGGATACTCTTATCTTCTGGAGTTGCGGTGGGTGAGCAACACCGGGCCCACAGTGTGGCCTGAAGGGGGGTGACTGCGAGGAACAGACTCCCGAATCTGAACCTGAGAGGTCTTCTGTTGTTGGACAATGCATGGTTTTTCAATAACAAACACCATGTTCGAGCATAAGAGTCTCCATAGGTGGACATAATACGAACATCCCCGGGTTACAGGTCAATGATCGATTTTATGATCATATCAGCTGATCTGTGGCCTTCTCCACCTCTTAGTGAGTTGGCTCAGGTGGCAGGGGAGGAAATCAGTCAGACCTGGCAGGCCCAAACTTATAGTGAGGGTCTGCTGGGAACGCCTGACAGAGGCTCCTGTTCACCAGATCTTCAACTTGTACCTCCGGGAGAACTCCAACTGCGTACCTTTGGAGGTTGGGGACATCGAGTCTGAATGGACATTGTTCCGGACCTCCATCGTGGAAGCGGCGGTACGGAGCTGTGGCTGCAGGGTGGACGGCGGCAGTTGTGGCGGAAACCCCCGTATCCCATGGTGGACACCAGAGGTGAGGGGGGCTGTCAAGCTGAAGAAGGAGGTCTACCAGGAATTATTAGTCCAGGGGTCTCCGGAGGAAGCTGACGGGTACTGGCAGGACAGGTGGAATGCGGCTCGGGTGGTTGCAGAAGCAAAAACCTGGGTGTGGGAGGAGTTTGGTGAAGCCATAGAAAGTGACTTTCAGTCGGCCTCAAAAAGGTTCAAACCATCCGGAATATCAGGAGGGGGAAGCAGCTCCTGCTTCCTACTGTTTGCAGTGGGGATGGGGTGCTGTTGAATTCACCTGGGGACATCACCCGAAGGTGGAAGGGATACTTTGAGGACCTCCTCAACCCTGCCTCAGATACATCTATGTGCACCGCCTTCGAGACGTCGGAGGGCACGAGGCCAGTGAGGGCAGGGGCGAACTTGTCCATCACCGGGGCTGAGGTTGCCAGGCTGGTTAAATGGCCGGGCCTTGGGTGTGGACAAGATTCATCCAGAGTGCCTGAAGGCTCTAGATGTTATGGGGCTGTCATGGCTGATACGCCTTATCAACAATATGTGGAGGTCAGGGACAGTACCGCTGGATTAGCAGACCAGGGTGGTGGTCCCTTTATTTGGAAAGGGGACTGGAGAGTGTGTTCTCAACTCTCCTGGGAAAATTTATTCCGGGGTACTGGAGAGGAGGGTGAGATCGATAGTCCAATCTTGGATTCAGGAGGAACAATATGGTTTTTGTCCTGGCCGTGGAACACTGGACCAGCTTTATACCCTAGCACAGTTACTGGAGGGAGCCTGGAAGTTTACTCATACAGTCTGCATGTGTTTTGTGGACTTGGAGAAGGCTTATGACCAGGTTCCCCAAGGTGCTCTGTGGGGGGTGCGTCAGGAGTATGGGTGATTCGATTGATTTGAACACTGCAGGAGATTCGATCCCTATATGAACAGAGCAGAAGCTTGTTCCGCATTGCCAGTAATAAGTCAGACGTGTTCCCAGTGCGTGTTGGGCTCCGCCAGGACTGTCCTTTGTCTCTGGTCCCGTTTATAATATTTATGGACAGGATTTCTAGGCGCAGTCATGGTGTTGAGGGTGTCCAATTTGGTGACCTCAGGATTGCATCACTGCTTTTTAAGGATAACGTGGTCCTGTTGGCTTCATCTGCTGGGGACCTCCAGCAAGCTCTGGAGCGGTTCACAGCCAAGTGCGAAGCAGCAGGCATAAGGATTAGCATCTCCAAGTCTGAGATCATAGTTCTCAGCCAGAAACGGGTAGATTGCCCTCTTCAGGTCATGGTGGAGGTACCGCCTCAAGTAGAGTTCAAGTTTCTTGAGGTCTTGTTCACAAGTGATGGTAGAAGAGATCAAGAGCTGGATACAGATCAGAGTGGCGTCTGCAGTTTTGCAAGTGCTTAACCGGTCCATTGTGACCAAATAATAACTGCGCCTGAAAGCAAAGCTCTCGATCTATTGATCCATCTTCATTCCTACCCTCACCAAAGGTCATGAGCTGTGGGTAGTGACCAAAAGAATGAGATCATGGATGCAGGCGGTCGAAATGAGGTTTCTCCACAGGGTGTCTGTGCTCTCCCTTAGAGATAAGCTGAGAACACACCAGTGTTACTTCTGGCATCATGGTGTGGGGAGTCATATGATATGACTTCACGTTATCTCTGGTAGCGATTTGGGGGACCCTGTTGGCCCAGCGCTGCATCACTGACATCCTGTGCCTGCATGTCTTACCCCTCCTGAGACAGCATCCCGGTACAGTCTTTCAACAAGACAACCCCCTTCCACACATAGCATGTGTGTCTATGGACTGCCTGCATCATGTTGAGGTCCTCCCATAGCCTGCTAGGTCCCCTGATGTTTCCCCAATCAAACATGTGTGGGATCAGATTGAAAGTCAACTCAGACCCAGTGCAAATCCACAGGATTTCAAGATTAATATTTCACATAACAAGATGAATGAGTGTGGGACTATCCTAATAAGAGAGTGGGTCAAAGTTTGTCCCTCAATTGTGTATGTATATATCAATATTTGAAATAAACGACTGGATTATCTCGCTAGAAGAAAGTGGACTAAAGCCGACTCACATTCTGCCAGCATTCCCATCTCTTTACACTTCCGGAGCCGACATTCCTGGCACTTCCTACGCATGTACATGTCCATCTCGCAGCGCCCCCCAGTTTTGCACTTATAAATTGCGTTCTTCGTAATACTCCTTCTGAAGAAGCCTGTGAGGAACAGGAAGCAAGACAGCATTAGGCCTGAACTGACTGTGCAGTATTGCCTTTCATTCGGAGTAAGATGCATTTCGGGATATAGTATATGCTTTATGGCCTGCACTGCTGATTGATGATTAGTGGTATAATATAAAGTAATAAGTTAAAAACACACATTACCACGAACGTTATGGAATGTTCTGACCTAAATTCTTGGTCTTTACAGTATTTCAGTTAATTCGGGTCATTCTAACATTGACGCTTATCTGCTTGCGGTAAACTTGCCGCTGTTTCACTCTGGGCTGATGGAGTTTTAATGCATATAAGGACAGATAGCAGAACACATACAAAGGGATAATGGATGCTTTGACTGGATGTTTCACACTATTTCATATTTAGGTGAATTTTCCACAAGATTTTTCACGGTACTGATGTAAAAAGAGCTAAATCTTCATACATTTGTTCCGTTGTTAGATGAAGCTTTGAGAAAGAATATTTTAGCATATTCAGTCTACAGTACATCTGCAAGGTCCCCCCGGAATCATTTCAGTACCTTCACTTGAACCAACCTCATTAAAATTTCTAGCATTCATTCAGGGTAAAGATTCTACATCATTATAAAACTGGCAAGATACTCAAGAAGTCCAATTTGAATCAACTGATCATGGGAGAATTTTTTATTTAGTATTTTATTATTACTTCTTAATGATAACAACCCCCAATAAATATCAAATAACTATCGGAACCTGGCTGCTCTACTAATTCCTGCACTTCACTGATCACTACATCAAAAAAATCAGCCGTTTTGTTTAAAGCCTAAGCGTCTCATTTTCCTATGCAGTTACAGGAACACAATACACAACCACTGTATACCTCAGTTATTTCTGTGGAACTTCACATACCGACATGGGGAACAAACTGAAAATGACAAGTGGGAGAGAGTTCATTGTTAAGAAAAGTGTAGAGGAATATGGATCAGAGGGGGACATGGGGGGGACGTAATGGTAAACAGAACCTGACAGAGGAGAATTAAAATGTAGAAGAAGGGGTAAAACAAAGGCATTTGTATATGTTCATTTTCATACTTTAAATGTCTAGGACACCTGAGAAGGCCTGGGCAGAATGCAAATATATTCCAGTTTTTATTGTGTGAGAGCACCCCAGTAATTTACATGAAATAAACAGGCACACGTCAAACTTAAAGGGGTCATCACACATAGCTCGGCTAGAGCATCAGGCACTTCTCCCTACTTGAGCCGAGACTGCAGTCCACACTCCAGCAGGATAGCTGTGCGTTAAATTAGACCTTGTTTCAATTAAGGGTTTCATTTTAGCGAGTATTAGCAGCAAATTTGCGACAGATTAACTGTGTGGAGGTTGTGACAGTCAGGGATGAAAAAAGGGCTGAAATGGAAATTCAGTATTTAAAATACAGTGGTACCTCGAATTTCTTAAAAGTCGAACCAACCAGTTAAAAAAAAAATGACCTCGAGCTCAGTCTCAGAAGTCAAACCATGAACGCCGACCTGCCGACCTAAGATAACTTGTACGCGCCGGGAAACGAGTCTCTCAGCAGAAACAAAGGGTGACGCTGCAGTCTCAGCCTCGCATTTTTAATTGAAAATATCAAGTAATACACTGTACTTTATATCATTTTGGTAGCCATTGCACATTGTTTGGATACATTTATTTGCTTACTTTACATATTTGTCACGCCCGGTTTGTACGATCCTCCTGTGTGCCACGCCCCCCATGTTAACCTCGTGTGATAGCCCGATGTCATCAGCTGTTTCTCGTTATTTCCAATTAGTCATGTGTATTTAAGTCCACGTTCTGTTTACCCAGTCCTGTCATTGAAGTCCACTCCGTGTAGTGCCTTGTTTGCCAGTAATAAACTGTGTTCTTGGATTTCCGTCTGCCTGACCCTGATTCCGCGCTCCCTGCTCGCGAGTCCTGCGCGTGGTGTGACAAAATTACTGTTTTGATAAATGTGCTTAGACGTGTTTAGTATATGCTCTTCTTGTTTTATCATGTTCATTTTGTGTTTAGATA
>JAODKE010000068.1:28994971-29023054 GCA_026779605.1 Mormyrus hasselquistii
AATGCATTATAAAGGTATGTAAAATGCATTATACATGGGTGCTTTAAGAAAAGTGTTACCAACGCAATTTCTAAGATCCCTTGGAATCTTTTTTGATCAGTCCATATTGCACTTGAACTGAATTTTGTTGTGATTGCTAATAACATCTTTTCAAGACGTCAGTATCCAATGCTTTTTCTACCATTGAGTTAAAGCTGAGTGATACAACCTGCACCAGATTGGATAAAGTAACGGGTTACGCTTTACATTAACTAATGTAACAAATTATTGTCTGGCAATTCTTACATTAACCACACCTTTGGAATGCCTTTATAATGCATTCATAGAACATTCAGTTCAACCGCATAATGTATTCATTATGGATTCATAGAAAATTCACAAGTAGCAGGTAAGTATACCATAACAAATAATTTAACAGTTTAAAAAAACATTTATGATTTAAGAAACATGATATGATTAAACAAACATTGTAATCAAATCATTTTTGTTTTTGATACATAGTAAATCTGCTATGGTATAGTAACGTGAAGTTATACTTACTTGCTGCTTCTGAATGTTCTATGAATGCATTTTGAAGGTGCACTGAATTGAATGCATTATAAAGACATTCCAAAGGTGTGGTCAATGTAAAGCATTGCAAATAATGATTCATTTATTAATAATCATTTCTTTAATCGCCCCCCATGTTGGGGGCAGTGAGAAGTGTGTAGCTCATCCTGGCTCTTTTCTCTGGCTCTGTCTGCTCTGTGCCCCTAGCATGGATGAGTCGGCCACGGAGAGCATCCTGAAGGCAGAGATGGCCATGGCGTCACTGTGCGGGCGGCTGGGTTTGGTCACTCCGCGTGACGCCTTCATCACCGCCATCTGCAAGGCCTCTTTGCCGCCACATTATGCCCTGACCATGCTCAGCAGCTCTGGAATCAGCCTCTCCAACCAGTGTGAGTCCTACCCCAAGTCCTTCCTCAGTCAGCTCTTGCAACCTTAATATTAACTTTAAGTCAGCTCCTCCCCCCTCGGCAGCCCCACGATCTGTTCCTCAACCCTCATTGGCCCCTTGATCTGTCCCTCCCCCCTTACTGGCCCCTCAATTTCTCCCGTCAAGTCCATTGACGCTTTGACCAGCTCCTCTGTTTATGGTTAAAGTTAATCTTTTTTCATTTATAACTTTGGGTTAAATCAGTCAGTGGTTGACAGTCATTGTGTACTTGCCATTTTCATTTTTCCCCTTATATTCACAATTTTGTGATTGCCTCCACAAGCTAAGTGTTAAACAGATGAGATGAGATGAGATGAGATGAGATGAGAAGAACTTTATTCATCCCAAGGGAAATTCTTTTGTCATAAACATGCTCAGCGCAGCAAGAGAAATAAAGATGACACAGTAAAGAGCCTAAGAAGAACAGTAGCAATAGTGCAGAACAGAAGAACAAAATAAATCTAACAAAGAACTATAACAAATATAGTAAAATAACAGATAATTAGTGCAAGTGGTTATGAAAAGTGACTTAGTGTTTGTGCCGTGAATAAAACGAGACAGCAGCTTGTGGTGTGGGGATGAAACAAACATTCAAAAGCCTACAGGCTTATTCAGGCCTATTCTCATTTGGACACGGTTGGGAACACTGTGAGGGTCAGGCTTTTTGACTTCTCCGGTGCTTTTAACACAATCAGACCATCACTGCTGGGGAATGAACTCACAAAAATGCAGGTGGATGGTGCCCCGCTGGTAGCTTGGAACTATGTAAGCGATTGACCACGGCATATCCGGCTGAAGGGCTGCCGCTCCGATAGCATCCTGAGCAGCACGGGAGCACCGCAGGGATCCGTCCTATCACCATTCCTCTTCACCTTCTACACGTCTGATTTCAGGTCGCAGAGCTTGTGATCAGATCACAAGCTGCTATCTCATTTTATTCACGGCACGAACACTAAGTCACTTTTCATAACCGCTTGCACTAATTATTTATTATTTTATTATATGTTATAAGAATAAGCCGAGGTATCTGGGGTACTGACATGTACAGACAAATGTAGTTGTTTGTAAATGAGCTTAGTTGATGGTTATAAGCTTATAGTGCACTGTGCGCTATCATCTAATGGCTGCTTTGCTGAGCCCATGGTGTCTCCACAGCGCTGTCCACCCAGGGCCAGTGTGTGCAGATCCTCAGCCCCTCAAGCGAGTCCCATCAACAGGTGGTAGCAGTGGGCCAACCTCTGACTATGCAGTCGCAGGGCACAGTGGTGGTGAGGGACAAACCATGCAATCTGCGGGGGTGCAGCCACAGGCAGGATTTGTGCAGAACACCCACACGGGGGGGTCTAGTGCCAGGCCAACTTTGTACAAGGTTAAATGTACAGCTTTGCCTATATTTGGTTAGGCTGAGGAGAGGCATAGTCTAAAATGAAATCTTACAACACAGTCTGTTTGCATGCGCTTGTTTATTTAATGCTCGAAGCATCAGATAAACTACGGTGATCTTTTCATGAAAAGCACTGTGCTTCACTGGATGGCCGTACTTGGCAAGTGCTGCTCTGCGCTGATCTATTGTTTCCTGACCTCCACGCCCCATGCCCAGCTCACAGCAAAGAACCTGCAGTGCATGCGCACGCTACTGAGCCTGGTGCGTTGCCATGGTGCCATGCTTGGGACATCGTGGCAGCTGGTGCTGGCCACTCTGCAGGTGACACATTATTTTTTGATTACCTCACCCTGTTAGTGACACGTCACCCTCTGACTGCCTCACTCCCTTAGTAGCATGACACCCTGTCACCATTTTGCTTTTTTTCTCCCATCCAGCACCTGGTGTGGATCCTCGGCCTGAAGCCTGGGAATGGAGGTGCATTGAAGCCCGTGAGAGCAGCGGAGGGCCCAAGCACAGTGAGTATTCACTCTCCCCCACCCCTTAAGTACGCAGCCTGCTTTCCTCCTCCCCGCAATGACGACACGGCCACGCTTCATCCTGGCATCAGGTGCTGACCACAGCAGTGATGACGGATCTGCCTGTCATCTCCAACATTCTCTCCCAGCTCTTTGAGAGCTCCCAGTAAGTCCGTCTTCATGCGTTCGCTATATTTCCCTTTGGCCGTGAAATCTGCTTCATCTGCTTCATCTGCTTCATCTGCATGCGTGTCTGTCTGTAGGTACCTGGAAGATGATTCCCTCCATCACTTGATTAATGCTCTCTGCTCCCTCTCTGTGGAAGCCATGGACATGGCCTATGGCAATAACAAGGTGACCTTCAGCATGGACCTTATCACTTTCTAAAATGTTTTCTGTTAATCTGTCCTTCTACCCATCGACACTCCTGTATATGGCTGTACTGCATTTCTGCCGATGTTAATATTTATTGTTTGCGTGTCATTTTGGCAGAAGTAATTTAGATAAATAACTTGAAAGTTATGTAATCTATCAAAATCTATCAAAAGTAATTCATAAAGATGGCACTCAGGGAACTGTTCTTCTGGCATGGGTATTTTAGTTAAAATCACATGATAATAGTGCTAATAGTGATAGCTGTAGGCTGTGTATAGTGTAGTGTAGCTGTAATGCTGCCACAGGGTCATATGTGGCATGTGTTTTACACCTTATTTTCTTCTATACTGCAATGGTTTGTGTGTGATGCTGTGTCATGCTATGGATTGTTCTGGTTGTGTTCTGGTCATTGCATTCAGGAGCCCTCCCTATTTGCGGTTGCAAAGCTGCTAGAGACCGGCCTGGTCAACATGCACCGCATTGAGGTCCTCTGGAAGCCGCTTACCGGACACCTGCTGGAGGTGAGGGGGTCCTGCTCAGGGGGTGGTCTGTCATTCGTGCTGTCATTTAGCATATATCTATCTGCTCATGACCGGTACCCAACCTGGTTCACGTGCCATTCTTCACACTGTTTCTCTTTTCCCTCCTCTCCTTCTTCTGTTTATCTCTCAGAAGGTAAGGCTCATCTGCTGTCCTCAGCCGGAGTCCTTATTCCCGAGTTTAACAACCGAATTCTGCTCTGGCCAGCTTCATGATTAAGGGCGCGTGTTGTTAACCTGCTCTGCCATTTCTCCTGTGATCCTATGAGTCTTTGGTATTTACAAGCCATTTGCTGCGTGCCGGTGTTGCAGTTCAAGCACAATGAAAGTGTCTTTGCTGATGTTAAATTTGCCTGCCACTCTATTTACCATACTGGTATGTAAAATGAAAGTTACTTACTTAGGGTTTATTCAGAGTCATGTGTGGTGTGTGTATTCATCTGGATACTGCGTCACGTTTTTGTTCTTTGAGGGTAGAGGGGGATTTCTGGGATGTTTAGGAAGTACATGAGTGGTCCAACAGAGAGATGGTACAGATGCCAGCATGGGACTGAAGGATTCACTCTTATAATGTGTAGCATGTGGACGTGATGCGTGCACCTCTAGCTTCTGTAATGGAGGAGACTACTTGATGTTGGGAGAAAGCTGGCCAATCAGAGATGAGCATGGGTAATGACATCGCTGTCCAGGGGAATGCCTATGCAATTAGCTACATGGTACCTGCAGCAGGCGTCAGGGATGGTAGAAGCTTCCGGGTCCCTACACATGGACATGAGCTTAGCTGATGTCTCCCTCTGCCTCTCTGTCTTCTCTTTGCCTCATAGGTCTGCCAGCATCCCAACGCACGGATGAGGGAGTGGGGGGCCAAGGCAGTGACGTCCTTGATTAAAGCAGGCCTGGCATACAAGCATGACCCCCCGTTGTCCAAGAACCAGGTACAGGTGGACCCGGAAGTGCTGAAACTTTTCAGTCTATGCAAAATCAGAAAATGTCAGAATTTTAATGACTTGATAAAAGCTAAAATGGTCAGTTTTAGGTGCTGTTAAAGTAAAACTCCCAAGCATCATAACTGGATGACATGACTGGTGCCTTTGAAGTTGTCAGGGGTTCCTCATGTATATTTATGTATATTTATCTTTTAATATTAAAAACAGTGTGAACTGTGAAGCTTGTTAGGTGTAAAATGTTTATAAAAAATGTTGTGATAAGACTAAGCTAGTGGGTGCATATAACTGGCCAAGCCGTGTTGGCCTATAACAGCACCCTCTTGGGGTCCATCCCTGCCCCAGAGGCTACAGCTGCTGTTGCTGAACCCACTGCTGGAGCTGTCCAACATTGTGCACTCGGACATCCGGCAGAAGCAGCTGGAGAGTGTGCTGCAGATCCTGCAGAACCAGGGTGATAGCCTGGGTCCTGGCTGGCCCCTGGTTCTAGGTGTCATCGGGGCCATCCGCAATGATCAAGGGTAAGTGTGGAGCAGTAGATGAGGCTCTCCATGTCCAGAATAAGCAGGTAGATAAAAGGTCGTTTTTTATGTCTGACTCTGTTGCCTTCAAACATTTTTGGTAAAACAGCTGAATTATTTCATGATAATGCCTTTGTTTTGGTTAAGTGACAGCACTAACATACCAGAAACACACCTACAGTGTCCAGCATAAATAAGTACACCCCCATGGATAAAAAAATCAAGTTTTTTTATCCATTTCTCAGTGGCCACCAGAACAATTAAGAGGTTTTTGAAGAAACTGAATGTCATTAAACATTTGTTTCATTATCAACATAATAACAACATCATTAGGATAAGAAAATCATAAAATGTATTCAAATGAAGTGTTGCAAAAATGAATACTACAACAAAATGTACTAATATTTTGTATGGCCTTCATTATTTTTAAGAACGCCTCCAACTCTTCTAGACATGGAATGGCAACATGCTGCCACATCTTTTTCCATTTTTGGAGCACGAGCTCTTCCAGAACCTGGGTGCTAGATGGAGAGCGATGCTCAGCCTGTTCTTCCAGAACCCCCCACAGGTGCCCTCTGGGTTGAGGTCGGCTGATATGATTGGCCACAGAATCACTTTCATCCTGTTCTTCCTCAGAAATGCAGCGGTGGCCTTGGATGTATGTTTTTGGTCATCGTCTTGCTGAATGAGTGCCGGCAACCCAGAGCAGAGAGGGACGGTGCCATGCTCTCTCTCAGCATTTCACAGCATATCTGTGAACTCATGATGCCATCAGTGAAGTGCAATTCTCCAACACCTGCAGCATGTATGCACCCGCGCAGGAGAGCACTGCCGCTACCATGCTTTAGTGTGGGTATCATGCATTTTTCATCATATTCCTCGACTTCATAAAGTTTGGACGCCTTCCGTTCTGAGAACATTTACTTTTGTCTCATCGCTCCAAAGTATAGTCTCAGTAGTCTTCACCTTCATCACCATGAGCCCTGGCAGATGCCAAACCGGCTTTTTTGTGCATTGGCTTGAGCTTTGGCTTCCTTCATGGACCACACTCTTGCACGTCACTCCTCTGCGACGTGTCTTGTTTAATGCCACAGGGAACAATCACCTCTGTTTGGCTTTCTATTTTTTGAGCTAACTGTGACAAACTTGCACGGTGATTTTCCTCAACTCTTCACATCAAAAAATGCTCATGTCGAGGTATCAGCTTCCATAAAGCACCTGGATCTCAGGGGGCTTTGCCACAAGTCCATCTGTTTTAAATTTCTGAAGCACTTTTGCTACTGCAGTCTGACTGATTAGCAAACCTTTACTAATTTTCATGTAGCCCTAACCTTTTTTTGTGTAAAGAAATGACTTTCGTTATCAAGTCTTTTCTCTTTATTTCTTTTCCATGTTGCCATTATTGTCAACATTGAATGAGAAGGGATTTTATTTGTTAAAATACCACCATTAATTATCTAGTGGTCACCTATGTGATGATTGAGTGGACTGGTCTATTGTTGAGTTCCTCTTCATTTGCATTTTATCAAATTTTATTCCTAAGACCTTCACCGGGGTGTACTCATTTTTACAGCATGGTCTTAAATCGTTTTGTTAAAAAAGATCGCAGAAAAATCATACTTGCAGCTAATGAACCAGATTTGCCGGAATATTTTATGGATTAGGATCCCATAGGAAGTATAAATTTTAGAGACAGATGATTTTCTAAGACATATTTTGGGATGTACTCATTTACGCTGGGCACTTTACAGTATAATGCCGACTGTCTTAGAGTTCTAAAGGATCAGTGAAATCCTGTTTCTGGGTTTCCTGGGAATCCTGGTGATTGAACAACAGCCACTCTGCAATCATGTTAGGTAACAGGAATAAGCTGAATCCTCCCTGGATTTTCCCTCCCGCAGTGAAGCCTTGATCCGAACAGCTTTCCAGTGCCTGCAGCTAGTGGTGACAGACTTCCTACCCACAATGCCTTGCATGTGCCTCCATATCGTTGTGGACGTGGCCGGCAGCTTTGGACTGCAGAACCAAGAACTCAACATCAGCCTGACCTCCATCGGGCTCCTGGTGAGGACTTACCGAGGTGTTTATGGATATCTTTGTCTAAGTAACCATTCTAACTGATTCCTCCCCATCCCCTTTCCAGTGGAACATCTCGGACTACTTCTTCCAGCGGGCTGATGTCATCATGCAGGAACTGGACAGGGAGGAAGCACTGCTGAAGATGCAGGCCAGGGAGAAGGGAGTAGCGCTGCACCGACCCTTTCACCCAGCGTGCCCCTTCGACTGCCTGTGGCTGTGCCTGTACAACATGCTGGGAGAGCTATGCTTGGACCCTCGGCCAGCTGTACGCAAAAGCGCCGGGCAGACTCTCTTCTCCACCATCACGGCCCACGGCACCTTGCTGCAGCCCCCCACCTGGCACATGGTGGTCTGGAAGGTACTTCTCACACCCCGGGGCCTCTCCCCCATTTCCGTGGCCTGTTGCTGACCATGAATCCCCTCCTCTCATTGTGGCCTGTGGCTAGAGGCCAATGTAAATAAAAAATGCTGGCAGGAATGTTCTAAAAGCATTGACAATGATTGTTATCTTTGAGTAGAGAAGCTGTGTTTTGGTTTATGTGATGTAGAAGGTGCCAGTGTCCTTCTGCATCTCTGTGTCCCTCTGTGTCAGGTGCTCTTCCATCTCCTGGACTCTGTGAGAAAATTCTGTACTATGGCAGACAAGGAGAAGATTGAGTCTGGAGGCGGGAACATCCTCATCCACCACTCGCGGGACACCGCGGAGAAGCAGTGGGCAGAGACCTGGGTATTGACCCTAGCTGGAGTGGCCCGCATCATCAACACCAGGAGATACCTGCTGCAGCCTCTGGGTTGGTTAGAGTCACTAGTTTTTTTCTTTAAAGAGATGAAAGAGAAATTTAACTTAGCTTTATCGGTTGCTTAAGATGAAGTTTGGGCTGCACGTACTGTGTTCCAGGAAGAAGCCTACTCTGGCCCATGTTAACGGGGGTATCTCTGCAGGGGACTTTCCCAGGGCCTGGGAGGTGCTGTTGGACCACATCAAGTCAGCTGCCCTCAGCAAAAACAATGAGGTCTCTCTGGCTGCCCTTAAGAGCTTCCAGGAGATCCTGCAGATCATTACGCCTGTCAGGGACTGGGAGAGGCCCGATGCCCTCACCGACCCTGCCCGCTCCCCATGTGCCGGACCCCTGCTGGAGCAGTCCGAGCAGCAAAATGGAACCAAGCCACCTCTGGGCCGCGTGCCCGCAGATGAGCTGGAGGAGTCGGTGCTCTGGTGGGCTGCCTGGAACAGCTGGCACTGCATGGGCATAGAGAGCACGCGGGCATCTGCTCCTGACCAACAGCTGGCTTTCGTGCCCAGCCAGCCTTTTCTCACCACCCTAGTGCAAATCTTCCCCGCCCTCTACCAGCACATCAAGACCAGCTTCAGCATAGAGGACCTGCAGAAGCTGGGCGATGTTCTGCAGGGGGCCGTGGCCACGCCCATCGCCAATGACAGCTCGCCCTTCATCCTACCCTCCTACACAGAGGCCGTCCTCACCAGCTTGCAGGAGGCCGTGCTCACCGCCCTGGACGTGCTGCAGAAGGTGAGGCCTCTGCCGTGATACCCATCTCTCTCTGTTTCCTGGCTTTTAAGAGATATTCTTATGATCATTATTTAGTTTCCAGCCAGGATGAAATGTGCTGATTTTTGTGTATGTGTTTGTGCAGTCTTTCTAAGTGTGTGGAAGCCCACTCTCCTCTGGTGTCTGTCTCTGCCTGATCTTGGCAGGCCATTTGCCTGGGTCCTGAGAACATGCAGGTCATGTACCCTGCAATCTTCAAGCGGCTGCTGCGGTTTGTGGAGTTCTCCTGCAAGCCGCCTCAGTACGGAAAGCTGGAGACCAAGCATGCGGCCAATGCCAAATACAACCAGGTGAGCTGTGAGCTACCCACAGTTTGGCTGTGTCCTCTATCTAAGCTTGTCCCTCTCTGGCTGTGTCCTGTGTAATTTTCTTTCTGAAAGACTATAGTTCTATAGTTCTTCTGAAGCATATGAAGATCTTCCTTTTCTCTTTTGCAACATGGGGGAAGAAGGATTGGAAATCACTGTGGGGTGATATTACTGTGCAATGCTGTTCTCTGTCTAGGTTAACCCAAAAGAATTCCGTCAAATAAAGCTTTTTATTTTTGTTCAGGATCGTGTCCCCAGACATAGGTCTATGAAAATAGGCAGTGTCATAGTCTATCTGTCTCCTGCAAATAAAATAGTCTTTGGTGGCAGGTAGTGACATTTTGACATTTGACATTTTAGGCTTCTTTGTACTAACATCGTTGTCTATCTTCTGTTTTGGTTGAATGACCTCTGAACAGTGGTATTTATAATAATAATAATAACAACGTACATTTATTTTATATGGCGCTTTTGAAAAGATGGGTCTTAAGTGAATTTTTAAATGATAAGAGAGATGAGGAGCTCCTAATGTCACTAGGAAGGAAGTTCCATAGAGAGGGGGCAGTAACAGAAAAGGCCCTGTCACCCCAATAGCGGTAATTAGTGATTTTAGGAAGAGAATGGAGATTAGACTCAGCAGGACGAAGGCAACGTTTGGGGGAGTGTCTATGCAGTATATCAGCTAGATATGATGGGGCTAGATTATGAAGAGATTTGTAGATAAAGAGCAAAACCTTAATTGAAATAAGCTGCTGGATAAGAAGATGAAGTGAAGATCTTTGAGAATAGGAGTGAGAGCCGACGTGAGGAGACAAGCAGCTGAGTTTTGAACATACTGAAGTTTCTTTATAGTTTTGTCAGGGAGGCCATGTATAATGCTATTGCAGTAATCTAATCTAGATGCAATGAAGGCATAGATAAAAGTTTCAGCAGATGAAAATGACAGAAATGGACAAAGGCGACCAATGTTTTTGAGGTGGAAAAAAGCCGTTTTTACTTTGTGGTTTACATGGTGTTCAAAGGAGAGAGTTTGGCTAAAAAGATTACCTAAATTTCGGATGAAAGAGGAGGAATAGAAAGTGACACCATCAATAGTAATAGAGAAATTTTGACAAGGTTCAATGACAGATTTTGGACCAACAATAATAACTTCAGTTTTACTAGAGTTCAATTTTAAGAGATTTGCTTGCATCCAAAGTCTTAATTCAGTGAGACAATTTGAAAGGGGGGAGTGAATGGCACTCGAAATGGATTTGGTGGAGATATAGAGCTGAATGTCTTCTGCAAAACAATGGAACTGCAAGCCATACTTACGACTAGACAATGGACAATACATGAATATGACCAAGAGATAAAATATAGATGATAAAAATCAAGGGACGAAGAACAGAACCTTGTGGAACACCATGAGAGACAGGAACAATAGAAGATTTACAGTTATTTATGCTGATAAACTGAGACCTATCTGAGAGATAGGACTTAAACAAGAGAGCACAGATCCAGTGATACCAAGAGACTTTTCTAGGCGAATAAGAAGAATGGAATGATTGATAGTGTCAAAAGCAGCAGTTAAATCTAAGAGAGTGAGAACAGTGAGAGAACCAGCATCAGCAGAAAGGAGAATGTCATTGGAAACTCTAAGGAGAGCAGATTCCGTACTATGTTGTGTTTCAGCCAGACTGAAACTCCTCAAACAGGTTATTAACATGAGATATGTTTTGAGTTGATCTGCACCAACACGTTCCACAATTTTGGACAAAAAAGGGAGAGTAGAAATGGGGCAAAACTGCTCAATTCATCTGGGCTGAGACCAGGCTTTTTCAGAATGGAGGTGACAGCTGCGAGTTTAAGTGCCAGCAGAACAGAACCAGAAATAATTGACGGGTTTACTATAGATGTAATGAGTGGGCATAGTGAAGAGAGACAATTTTTGACAAGACTAGTAGGAATAGGGTCCAGAACACAAGTGATGGACTTCATACCAGATATCAGTACAGAGAGATTGTGGGACAGGACTGGAGAAAACTTGTTCGTTGTGGACTTATTTGTTAGAGGAGAAAATAAAGACAACTGATTAAGGTTAGAGGATGTAAGATCACTGTAAATAGTTGTTTTAAAAATAACAAAAACATATTGTATTTATCCTCAATAAATGACAGAGTAATATTGTCCATAGGTTGAACCAGTTTAAAAACAGTGGAGAACAAAATTTTAGTATGTCTAGATCCAGACTGAATGGGATTTGTATAGTAAGTAGTCCGAGCAGCATTTAGAGTGTCTTGGTATTTCAACAAGTGGATTTTGTAGGCATCCATATGGGCTAGAGGGCTGGTTTTCTTGTGAAGTCTTTCCAGTTGTCGTCCTTTAGATTTCATCTGACGGAGCTCAGTATTGTACCAGGGGGCAGAGTTTGTAAAAGACACAAGCTTAGTTTTAAGTAGGGATGTAACAATGCACTCAACTCACGATTTGATACGATTCACAATACAATTTTCTCACAATTTTTTTATCAGAATGAGCTGCAGACAAATTTATTGAAAAATATTCCTTTTTTATTTTTCTAAACTGTGCAAAATGTGTCCTCTTCTTAACAGTGCAACTGAAACTGAATAAAATACTGTTTTTAAAAAATCCCCAATCAAATTAAGTGAATTAAAAAAAAATTAAAATCTTCAAATAAATAAACTAAGGCTTGCATGTACAGCTTTTTAGCGTGGTTTGCCCTTTTAATAATCTTCGCTCAGTTCACTGTGGTGCTGCTGGACATGCTGAAGCATGTTTTTGTGCTATTTGTGTATGTTATCAGTGTTTTACAATGTTTGCACGCAGTTTTTGTCTTGTCTGTGCTTTGCTTGCCGTTTTCGCTTGTGATTACCGGAAAGCTAAAATGCTGCCACACCACCGATTTAAGATCGGCCCGCTTACAGTAATCCCAGTATTAATGACAGTTATAACTAGTGGTTCAGGACCAGACAGTTTAAAAGTCAAATGTTCAAAAGATGCTGGAGATGGAATGGGTAAAGCAGAAGTCTTGATTTTCCGACAATCAGCAATCCCACCACCACGTGGACATGTAGGTGTAGCCATTTGAGGTTGTCTGATTTAAAGAAAAATAGTCCACAGGCCTCTTCCAGGTTTTGGTAATAGAGAAAATATCCAGATACTTGTTGGTTATAAAGTCATTTATGAGCCTTTTATTGTTTAGAGACTGTCTATTTAATAAGACCAGTTTTAAACAGGTTGAAGGAACAGTAATATCCAGATAGCATAGGCGGATTTCGAGATTGCTCATTACGATGGAACTTGATGATCAGTGCAGCATGGACCAAACAGATGGAATCTCATTTTTTGTGTCATTAATATTTATACTCCAGGAGCGCCACGAGCCACTGTGTAAGTAACGAGGTCCCAATACCCAAAAAGCTAACAAGAGCGTAGGTATCGGGTGCAAGCCATCTTGACTATTTATTAGGATAGTACAGGGATATTTAAATCACGGTCCTCAAGGCCTGAGCGCTGATGATTTTCCAGTCTTCCTTTAGCTGTGAGCCTGGTCTGAAGCCTCTGTGGCCAATTAGAGCCAGTAATCATCAAACTAACTACCTGGCAGAACTGAAAACAAGGCCTGGGTTTGGAATCGAGGTCCAGATCTGAAGAGCTCGTGATAATGTTAGCCACATATTCAATTTATTGTGAGGAATACTGTCTATGCCTGTGCCCTGTTGCTTGGTTTTAGTGATACAGTATGCACCGCTCATGCATGACAGCATTGAATGAAGATGTCACTCCTCCGGTTACCACAGACTTCCTTCACCCGATTGATTCACAGGCGGAGTGGGTGGCTTTAAATTACGTCCCCTTCGCTGAGAGGTCCCTGGTGGTGGTGGTGGAACTGTACCAGAAGACCGCCTGCCACAAGGCTGTGGTCAGCGAGAAGATTCTGCAGAATATTATCAAGGTACTGTCTATCATAGACAGGCAAAGCTAATTGTCCTGCAATGCCTGTGCCAGATTGGCCAGCTTCTGAAAAATAAGCAGGTGATTAGTCAATCATCTTCCATGTTAAAGCAGTCCCTCTCACTTTTGCCTTGCAGGAGTCTCTTTTTGTTTAGCAGCATTATGAGCAGCCTTTACTGGACCGCTTAATACATAAACATGATTTTGAAAGCAACATGATTTTACATATGAAACACCTACAGGACATTTAGTGACACAAAGAAAAGTATAATTACTAATTACTTTCCACATAACAGACCGATTAACTAGGCACTTGCAATTTTCAGAGAAATACATTTTTTGATACAACAATAACAACAATTTATTTTTGTATAGCGCGTTAACACAACATTACATCATCTCATAGCGCTTTACAGCATCCCCACCCAAAGCCCCCAGTGAGTATCCATAGGCGACAGTGACAAGGAAAAACTCCTGAGAAGGAAGAAACCTTGGGAGGGACCAGACTCAAAGGGGGAGCCCATCCTCCAGGGGGCGGCACAAATTAGTATTTGTTCTGTAATATGTAATGTGTTTGTGTGTGACATTTAATTGTCTTCTGTTCTTGAGCTAGGCTTCACTTCAATGCAATTCACGTCAAACAAAAGTTATGCACACCTTATGCACAACTATTGTGCCTGTCTGTAGTGACATAAAATCCCTTTATCTCAACAATCTGTATGCTTATTGGTCAATTTTTGTCACTGCTGGATTATGGGTATAGCTCGTGTATATCGTTTGAATTCGCTTTTTTGATTGGCTGCCATTCACTCCCACCACCCACAGACTCTGAGGTTGCCCCTTGGCCTGAAGTACACCTGTCCAGCAGAGAGCACCTGGAGGCTGGCTGTCTCCTCCTTGTTGAAAGTGCTGTCCACAGGCCTTCCAGTGGCGCGCCAACATGCCTCCCTTGGGAAATTTGACACCATGTGGCCTGAGCTGGCCTGCGCCTTTGAGGACTTCCTGTTCACTAAAAGGTCAGAGCAATACCTGACCCCCACCATAATGCAGCCATTCTGCCATTTCTTGTTCAGCTCGATCTTTCCAGTAACAACCCACAGTGTGTCTAGTGCAGGGGTGATACTAGGATTTAAGGTGAGGGATGTAAGAGGAGCCAGAGTGCATACAGTGGGGCTAACCTTGTCATTAGCCCAAGGTTCATCCCTGAACCCACTACCCTGCTATACACACATGTTCCTACTGTCCAAACTCAAATCTACGCCCTTGCATTAGCCAGTGATATACTTTGAATCTTTGAGTGACAGGAGAGGGGACACTCTATTGGCCAGTCAGCTTTCAGCTGGGGTCCAGTGCCCCTGTGGCCCCACCCCTGTATATGACCCTGGTCTAACTACTGCATCTTTGGGGTTATTGGTTGTTCTCTGTCTTGCAATGGCTTCTGCTCATTGACATATACACATAGTGATATTAGATGCTTTAAGATGGAAGCAGTTTAGAACAGGGCACCCCAATTCCAGTCCTGAAGGCCAGAATCCAGCACAGTTTGAAGTTTTCCCTGCTCGGACAGCCCTGGTTTAGAACTTTAAATATAGGTATTTACATACGCTATATTGCTAAAAGCACTGGGACACATGCCTTTGCACACACATGAACTTTAATGACATCCCATTCTTAATTCATAGGCTTTAATATGGAGTTGGCTCACCCTTTGCTGCTATAACAGCTTCAGCTTTTCTGTCCACAAGGTTTTTATGGCAATTTATGACCATTCTTCCAGAAGCATTTGTGCAGCTAGGTAATGATGTTGGTTAAGAAGGCCTGGCTCAGAGTCTCCACTCTAATTCATCCCAAAGGTGTTCTATCGGGTTGAGGTCAGGTCTCTCTGCAGGCCAATCAAATTCCTCCACACCAGACTCACTCATCCATGTCCTTATGAACCTTGTTTTGTGCAATGGTGTGCAGTCATGCTGGAACAGGAAGGGACCATCCCCAATCTGTTCCCACTGACTTTTTGATCTGGTCAGTCTGACAGCTGCCATACTCAGGTAGTAGTCATTGGTGTAGCGGGTGGGCTTCTTCCGATGGTGTCTGATGTCAATCCTTTCAACGAGTGTATCAAGAGACTTAAGTTAAGGCACTCCTTGGGTGTCTTGTCTTTTGTCTCAGTGTGACTGCGGTGACTGATGTCCATTGAGGGAGACATTTTACTCGCAACTTCGCTCGGTGGTCGAAGGGTGCCCTTGAGGTAACACTCCTCTGGTCATGGATGACTTCAATGCAACCACTGGCACTGACAGGGCTGACTATGATGATTGTGTCAGTCCCCATAGGTCTGGAGACTGGGGTCGAAGTGGCTTCATGGTCCTTGCAAAAGGTCAGGGGCTGCAGGTCGCCGGATCCTGGTTCCAATGCCCTGAACCACATCGTTGGACTTTGGATGACACTGCAGTTGTGACCCGCTAGACCAGCTACTTTGAGCAGTTGTTTAAAGTTGACCCTCCAGCTAGGATGTTGGACATCTCTGGGACTATGGTTCTCGAAGCTGATCCCCCAGTCAGCTGTGAACCACCCAATCTCACTGTGATTGCATGGATGGTGAATCAGCTGGGGGTAGGGAAAGCCTCAGGGATCTGTTCTCCTGATATTGCAGGCAATCTTTGCTTCCATTTGGAAGTCAGGAGTCATCCCAAATGACTGGAAAACGGACTTGTAGTCCCTATCTGGAAAGGGAAGGGTAATTTCCTGGATTGCGGCAGCTACATGGGGATTACACTGCTTTCAGTGCCAGGTAAGATCCTTGCTAGGGTCATCCTTAACAGGATCCGTGATCTCTTGCTTGCCTGTCAGCGACCGGAGCAGTCTGGTTTTACGCCTAACAAGTCTACAATTGACCGCATCCTTGCACTGAGGGCTCTCATTCAGCTCAAGTTAGGGCTGCACGATATATCGTTTCAGCACCGTCATTGTGATGTATGCATGTGCAATAGTCACATCGCAGGATGTGCGATGTTAAGTGACGCAAATTAAATTAAGCGGCATGGACAATGCTTTTGGTGTTTTTGCTAAACTAACAAATGTCAAGTTGTTTTTATTCTTAAACAATCCACAAAAGTCTGTCAAATAATTTAGGTTAATTTAAAGGTCTTTGGATACAAGGCCAACACGCAGCTTTGCACCGACAGCTAACAGACATTACAGAACGAACCACCAGTCACAAACATTCTCAATCCCAGCACTAAACATTTAACCCAGCGCTATTTTGTCACTCGTGTTAACTCCCATATGCGATAAGCTTCCTTAGTTTAATGCCCATGCACTGTTTAGTACTGATTAAATAATCATTACCATTATATTTGGGCAAAATTAGCTCAATCTTTCTAGAGTGATTAATTATAGCAATAGAGCAGCAGTCACTAACAGGCGGACCGCGGTCGGGGTCCGGACCCAGAAGCTGTCCCATACGGACCCAGACCGATTGACAAAACATAAAGTTATTTTTCAAAACCTGACGAGGCGCTTCTATTTTAACCGGCGCAGCGTTTGTAGTCTTTTCGGTAGTGGTTTAGCACTAGAACTGTCGCTTCCCACGCCAATGAACGTCAAATGCCTTTAACCCCGAAGTGTAGTTAGGCGTATGCAGCCCTTTGTTTTCACTAACGTGCCGTTAGTGTTAATAGCAGCAGCAAAGCTAACATCCACAACCAAAAAGCCGTAATGGTCCTAACAGAGTGGGTGATCTGTCCTGAAATCATACGGCTGAAAAGTTTTTTCAAGCACAGTATGTATCATATAACATGTTGGATAAATAGACATAGTTTATTGGTGATTTCATGTTTGTGGAAGTTTCCGATTTTTAACAACTGTATAAAGTAATGTAATCTTATATAAATCAATCCAGGTGAAATCAAAATTGTACGTTTTCAGCATCTGGCAAACCAGCCACGATTTCATGCACAGGAAATCTTACGGCAATTCTGTATTATTCCATTATAAACCTAAAATAAGCTATGTCAAAAGTGTATTTACATAGCTAAATACAAAAGCAGACTATTTACAAGGTAAGAACTGTTACATATGTATGCAGACATCTCGAATTGAATTGTACTGAATTAACTTGATTTGACAGTCAGGTACTGATTACATACAAAGTTGATACAACTGATAGACTAATTAAATATACATCACACTAAATAGTTAGACATTATGATCTTCTGAACCTTTGCTTCAAGAAATGTTCTCTAACTGGACCTCTTTAAATTTTAGTTTATTTAGCAAAATATATCACAGAAAGAATAAATATTGCAATGTGATTTTTTTTCCAAATATCGTGCAGCCTAGCGCAAGTGCAAATATCGGCCTTTGTTGATTTTCGTAAAACTCACTTGATCGAGTGAGACATTGAGTGAGACCTGTGGGACATTCTGAGACTTCACGAGATCCCCCCGAAGTTACTGGACGTTATGGCCCGGCCTGTACACTGGTACTGTGAGTGCTGTGCAGAGTGGAGGGAGAACCTCTGCGTTCTTCCCAGTTGATTCTGGGGTTCACCAGGGGTGTGTTCTTGCTCCTACTCTGTTTAATGCTTGTATGGACTGGGTGTTGGGCAGAGTGTTGGGGTCCAGTGACTGTGCAGTGTCCGTTAGTGTAAAAAGATTTACTGATCTTGACTTTGCCGATGATGTTGTGATCTTAGCGGAGTTAATGGAGGCTCTGACTGGGGCTCTCGAGAGAGACTGAGCGAGGAGTCTGAGTGTCTGGAATTGTGGGTGTCCAAGATAAAGACCAAGATCCAGGCATTTAATGACTTCTTAGGCACAGCCTAAGGGAGATTGTCTACAGATTTACTTACCTTGGCAGCGACATTCATGTGTATGGTGACTCTTCCTATGAAGTCAGTAGATGGATTGGAAGAGCATGGGAGGTCTTTAGGTCGCTAGAAAGGGGTGTGTGATGCTCCCGATGTCTTTGCAAGAGGATGAAGATCCAAGTCTTTAGAGTCCTGGCGATCCATGTCTTGCTGTATGGCTGTGAGACATAGATGCTATCCCGTGAGGTGAGATGAAGACTGGACTCCTTCGGTAGTGTCTCTTAAGAGAATCCTTGGGTACTGCTGGTTTTAATATGTGTTGAATGAGCGGTTGCTAGAGGATTCCCGAATGAGGCACATTACTTGCATCGTGAGGGAGCGTCAGTTATGGCAGTATGGCTATGTGACGCATTTCTCTGAGGGTGAGCCGGCTTGCAGGATCCTCATTGCTGAGGACCCAAGTGGCTGGACCGGGCTAAGGGGACGCTCACGTAACACCTGGCTGCAGCAGATGAATGGCCATTCCCGGAGTGTGGGACTGGACCATGTATCTGCCTGGGGGGATCGCCAGCTGGGATGCCGAGGAGTTTCGCTTTGTGGTGGGTGTGGCAACGAGCTGCATCAGCGCATGCTCCCCAACCTGACTTGACCTGACCTGACAGGAGTGGAGATGGGTTTATCAAAGACTATGCATAGGATGGAAAACAAAATATATCACCGATTCCCCCCCATCACCTCGCCCCAATAGCTCCATGTACCCTCCAATCAATATATACATGGATTTGTCATGCTGGCTGAAAGCTGGTTTCGTCCGATACCATAAATAGTTGTACAAAAATTGCATCTAAACACAAAACTCTCTGTACTTAGTGCAACTTACATAAGAGGTATGGATGTACAGTATCAGTCAAAGGTCCATTTGTTTCATGAACTGCGGATGTTTTATTAAGCACTGGAAAGTTTAGTGAACAACTTTAAATGAAAATATGTCACATTAAACACGTTTACTTTATAACATGGATAGAGTATGTAACATTGCATTTCTGACATTCTCTTAACTGGTTGTGTGATGACAGCATAATCAAATTCTAGGCTGTCCTTTAACTTTAAATGCAATAGTTAACTGTTTTATTCAGTGAAACAGAGCAGTGTGTCCCTTGCAGAAAGAATGCCTCAAATTTTACATACTCACACAGCCGCAGAAAAACTTAAGAGACCACAACACATTTTTTCTTTCACTAATTTCTCAACTTATGGATGTGAGTCTGTGAAAAAAAATGTAACATTTGCAGCCTGGTTCTTCCTGGTTACCCATTAATTAAGGGCTTCTTTACTTTATGGGACTTCAGTCCTGTTTCTGGGAGCCTGATGTAAAATGTCCTGGCAGTGCACTTCACACCTGCACTTAATATTTCTTGTTCCTTTTGAAGGTCACTTAAAAATGTCATCCTTTGATTCATGAGAAACTGTCAGGTAACTTAACGGTCATCTCTGGCAATAGAATATTACTTTTACCCTTTACCCGGCTGGTTTCCTGTCATTTCCAGTGTCTCCTGCTTCACTTTATTCTTGTGCACTGCTGTCTTAGAAATTTTCTTAGCCTTCTGCCAGGAGAACCAAGATTAAACCCTGATTTAAAAATGCAGATTTATTAAAAAACATGGAGTGGTCTCTTAATATTTTCTGTGTGTGTGTCTGTGTGTGTATATATATATACTTTTTTCTGTAGTAAAGTATTTTACTACAGAAGTGTAGTATTTTTCTGTAGTAAAGGTCTGTTTGGATTTGTCCTTCTTTCCCTTAGCACACCCCCTGATAATTTATCCATTGAGGAATTCCAGAAGAATGAGCGCCTAGACATTGAGGTAAAACTCCACCAATGCTTCTAAAAACCGCCATTGTCCATTACTAAAGCAGCACAGCTTACCTTGGGGTCACTGGCTTCATAGGTGGTCCAGCTGATCAGCACTGAGATCTTGCCGTTTGCCAACTTCATCCCCAAAGACTTCGTTGGGCAGATCATGGCGATGCTCAATAAAGGATCCATTCATTCTCAGTCCTCAGTGTCCTTCATAGGTGAGCATCGATGAAATGTACGGTGTTGTCTTGAATTTGTTTGTTTACTTATGGTAATGCTTAGGGCTGCTTAAGGTTAGCATTATTAGGATTAGAGTTTTGCTAATAGAAATGAATGGATGATCTCCTCATAGGTATGAATACAATTTCATGCGTGTGTATTTGTGTATGGGTCATGTATATATTTCATTATGGGGACCGAATGTCCCCACAGTGTGATATAAACGTTATTTTTGTGTGATAGGGACCATTTTTTCAGTCCCCAGAAGGGGAAAGTCAATTTTATATGAAAGTGCGACTGCAATAAAAAAAACTAAAATTGTCAAAAGTCCTGCATTTTGTTTGGTTACTTATGGTTAACATTTAGGCTGGGTTGGAGTTAAGCTTGTCATTCTTAGGATTAGAGTTTTGCCCATAGAAATGAATAGATGGTCTCCACACAGACATGAGTTCAGCTCTGTGTGCGTGCGTGTTTGTGTTCATGCATGTTTGCGTGTGTGACCCAACCGTCCCCCAGAGGCAGAGATGGATGCGCGACTGCGTGAGGACTTCTCAAAAGTGTGCTTCCAGACGTTGCTGCACTTCTCCTTCAGTAGCAAAGTGCTTACACCTCAGGAGGGCTTCATATCCCATGTAGCCCTGTCTGTGCTCCTTAAGAGATCCCAGGACGTCCTGTACCGCTACGTAGAAGATCAGCGCGCGAGTGGACACTGCCCGTTGCCCAGGTGAGCTCAGGTGTATCCTTCATGAGTCCCCGAACAGATGCAGGTACTGCAGCGCGAGCCTGTGTTCAGGTGCCACTCGGGCCATGTTAGCTGGACCTCAGTATTATTTTATTTAACTGCGCTGGTGTCCCCATGGCTTAGAACCTCTGAACCTACGTCTACCGAACAATTTACCTGCATCGTACTGCTCATCCTTACTTTAATACTTAGCAGATGGCGAAAAGAATTGCATTTATTCCCTGTCTTTATTCCACGAATGAGCAAATGAATGTTTGATTCGAACTGTATCACAGCTGAAGATTGTGTTTTCACATTGGGTCCAGGCAACAGGTGACTGAGATCATCTTCATCCTTAAAGCCATCAGTATACTGATGGACTCCCTGAAGAGGACCCAGTCAGAGCGCGGTCAGTTAACATTAGCTGCTTGCAGGTCCACTTGAATGGCAGAACAGTTAATCACACAAACCTGTAGCAGGTCATTGTTCAGTGGAATAAGTCAAAATTCAGTTCTGTTCTTGTATAAAATGCTTATGTTATGTATTATTCGCACTGATTTGCAGCTTAATTTGGTGAAGAGTCCAGTGCAGGGAATAGTTCCTGTACACATTGTGTTTCCCTAGTGCCTAATGGCAGTGTTTTCTTTACTGTCCTAACAAAACTGTAGTGATTTATCATTTAGTGTAACTAGCACAAATTATACTGAACTGTACTTTAATCAGTACATTTAAAATGACAGTTACACAGTATATACATAGTATTGGGTATTAACTGCTTCAGTGAGAAATACAGATTCTTTTCTAAAATTGCATAATAATTTTCACAGTGATTGTTTGTCAGGTACAGTTATTGCTGCCTCAATTGTACTGCCATTTGTTGACCTATCTGAAATGACCTTCCTCTTCCGTCCGTCTCCTTCCAGTGGACAGGAACACTTGGGCACAGGTGATTGCTCTCTATCCGACCCTCGTGGAATGCATAACATGCTCCTCCTCGGAGGTCAGTGCCGCCCTCAAGGAGGCCCTGTGCCCATTCAAAGACTTAATGCAGCCACCAGTGGCCAAAGTGCAGAATGGAGAGTCATGACAGTTTACGCATGCCATTCATAGGAGAACCTTTTTCTTCCCTGAAACGAACACAGCACACCATGTCCATCCAGTAAGTCGAACACGGACTCACTGGAGTGTGAACGCACCGTCAAATTAAAACAATAAAACGTCAAACTAATCACAGCGTAAATTTCTTCCTGGAGTAAAAAAAACTATTCTTTAACATGAAACAAGATCATCATGCTTTTATTTCCTCCTTCCCCTTAAGGTATTTTTTGCTGTGTGGTTGTTGTGTGTTTTGTTGAGTGGAAAAACACAAACAACATGCAGAGAGGATAAACTACAAAGAGAAAACATCTTTAATGAGCAAGGATGGATTCCCACAAGAACATTCCATGTCATCTTTAGCTTGCTTACATAGGATGTGTCAGAACAAACGGCACAGTTTATAAATGAATGAAGGAATGATACACTTCTGTGTCGGGCTCTTTTTATGAACATTTGTATTTTATTTGCATTCTCCATGACTCTGGATATTTTACCTCAAGGTTGCCAACTTTGGTCAGCTGGCTGCCGTGAGATTTTCAATCCGAGACGAGTCTGCACATACATGCACATACATGCACACACATTTACACGTATGTAACAGTTTTATTACCTTGTACATAGTTTGTAGAGTTTGCAAGCTACTCCAAATTAGCTGCAGCTAATTTTAGGTTTATAATGGAATAATACAGAATTGCCATAAGATTTCTTGCGTGAGCGTGAGAACCTTAAAGCGTGTCACACCAGATGCATGACAGATGGAAACCCTGTTTCCTCAGACTTCAGTAATGGAGTTATTCCAGATAGCATGGGGCGATCAGCTGGGGTAAACCCTGGGTGATATAAGCTTGGTAGGCATTCATTTGAATGACCAAGTTATCTGATTACAATAGTGGATTTTGTTGTTAGAGAATGCATTTAGTTTAGACGAAGGTTAAGAAACCTGTGCTCAATTGTAGTAGTAATAATAATAATTATTATTACTACTACTAAATTATTATTATTACTATTAGTATTATTACTATTATTATTATTATTATACTACAGGCCACAGCAAGCATCCCTGTGCATTTTTTGTGATATTGCTTTACCCTTGTTAGCGATAGTGCACCTGAAAAACTACCCCTCTTCATCTAAAGTCCTGTTAACTTATCCACATCAAATAATTTTAGTCTGCCTGGGGTTTTCTGCTTTGACTATATAGTACCCATGTAGGCTCAACATGCAATTGCCAAGATTGTTTTATTGGCTGCTCTAACCTGTCAATATGGGCACCGAAATGGAAATCAGTACTTCCGCAGCCGCGATTCACATGGCATACGGCCGGTGTGTTCTGTGCCTCTGCTCCCTGGACCGACAAAAGCCTGTTTTATCTTTTTTTTAACAAGACATAGAGACAAACAGAGATCATTCCAGCATATGGATAATTCCATCCCAGCAAAAGCACAGAATAAGAGCCTTGAGCACTAGAGGACAAACTGTCACCTTAACAGCTTCTTCCCCCAGGCCATCCCCCTTCTAAATAAGGACCCAAGAGAAACGGCGCCAAAATCTAACCACCCAATGTACAAGTTTCATTAACTAGAAATCATTTGCACCATACCCAGGCTGTTTGCACATCACATCCATCCATTTATCTATTTATTTTTTTATTTATATTGTCTACCTGTTTGCGTTGTCTTTGTACATCTCCTGTAAAATATTTATTTTTTGCCTTTTTCTGCTTATTTGTACTTATTTGACTTATTTATCTTTACTTTTAGATGTTTAGTTGGATGTTTAATTTTGCTTATCATGACATCATGACACCACCCGCATCAAAAGAAATTCCTTATACTTCTCTGTACTTGCCGAAAAAAACGATTCAGTATTCAGAATTGGGAATGGAAAAACGTTTGCATTTTATAAGCCGAATCGTGTCCAGTAAATATGAATCGAAGACCAAATGAAGTTCTGAAGTGAGCCTCGCTAAATGAGCCCCCCTACAGGCGCAATCGCGTCATTGCATTCGGCCGCGCAGCATTTAAGGTGGAGCGGAAAATCCGAATAAGGAGCCACCTTCAGCCTCATGGGGATGGACATCATCGTGAGAAGGCGGAAACTGCGGCACGGAACGGCGCACATGATTCACCCAGATTTAAATGAGTGCAGTTGATGGAGGCGCTCGTGGGATTACCTGATATATTAATAAATGCAAGTTGCCAGTCAGAGGAAGGGGATGTCTCAGGGAGTATAATTTCGGGATGGAACTCACGTTATTGTACGTTATTATTATTATTATTACACGTTATTTTCATTGTTGTCTCGTAACGAAAACGATCGGCATAACATTGAGAAAGATTGTGTTTTGTTTTCCATGTCGATGTTATTATTATTATTATTATTGTTATTATTGTTATATCGACTACCTGCATGGGTAGCTTTTGCATTAATGTTCCGAATAGGCCGCTGCGAAACGGTGACTGATATTTCAAACCAATAACCAGATCATAACGTGACTCGAGCTACATTTCATCCGTGCCAGCGCGCCTCGCGCTTTGCTTTCTCGGAGTATTCTGAGAATTCAGCAAACCAGATGACTTATTTATATAGCCATAAAGTGATAATAATGGGTGGCTTATTTTTTGGTGCTCATTTCACCCAACAAATGATGGCAAATATTTGTTTGCATGCGTGTGAGATACAGACTGTACCTGTATAGATATAAGCAGTGTTTTATATATAAATCTGTATATCAGGCATGTGGTCATTGTGATTTACTTTTTAAATTATAAGAAATAGGACATCCTAAAGTGTTTTCGTGTTTCTGTCCACATTCACGTGTTCCATTTGTATTCGTTTGTTAAATATAATGCTTAGCTGTGTCGTTAGGCTGTTTAATATCTGGACACCCAGAGGGTAATTTTAATCGTATTCTGGACGCAACATTGTATGCATTTTCTGATCATTTTAAGGTTCCGATGTTTACCAACATCGTAGTACACCTACACACTATATACGGCCTGTGATAGAACCGATATTTATATAGCATAAAAATAATTACAGAAATTCTTAATCGGTTGCAAATATTTCAAAGGGTGCTTATCGTGTCATCGCAGGTCATGTGAGAAGAAACGTGTTTGGGGGCGTATGGGCGAGGTTTTCCTGCTTCTTCAACAGGCGGTGGTCGACCGGAGTCTAGCGATATCTTTTCAACCGTCCGCCTGTGCGATCACGGGGGTGTTTTAAGCAGGAGTCATCAAAGTGATGTCGCATCAAGCTCTGGCTGAGGTAGTAGTTTGTGCTGTTGGTTGGGTTGTGACATTGCCCGCTATGGAGATGACTGCGCAAGCTACTGCCTTGCCGGCGCTGGTGATCTGCTTCAGACAAAGACACGACCTGGGAGTTCATGGTCAGCGGGCTCTTTGGTGATACAACGGCATTAAAGTTTGCGGGTATCCCCCTCAAACTGGCTTTTGGCAGTGATATTGAAATGGTTTTTAATTACGGTTTATTCTATTAAATGCTCTAAATAAAACGTCAATGTGTCTGACATCTTTTAATCGCATTATAAAATGCTTGTTTTTAAATGCATCGTTTATATGGAGTCAGTAGCCTGCAACAGTCTGCGAAAATTTGAAATAGTTTTTAATCTAGCTCTCATGTGAATTTGGGGGGAAAAAAACTAATGCCTTGTTCTCATGGATAAAGCCTGCTAAAATGAGTTATGTATGTAGATACTGGTGAATTTACAATGTTAATAGGTAAGGTAAACGTCTAGCAATTTTAAATCCGTCTAGAGATAAACGACGTCAGTGGAGTGGGAATAAAAAGAAAACCCTATTCACAGGCAATGTAGCTAAATGCCCAAACAGTACAGCATGTACTAAACAGCTGTTAAGAAGAGGATGCCGGAATGTGCCTCTTCTCTGCCTGTGACTTTATGATGAAAATGCTGCGAGTCACTGTTGTATTGTCATAGTTTCCACAACTGTGGACCACATTGCAGTCTAGTGCAGTCTTGAACTCCAACTATGGATCGAAAGTGGTTTGATCTTCACAGTATCATTTTTGGATGTCCAGTTGGACACAGCTTACATTTTCTATATATCATGGAAAGGTTCCTGGCCAGTGTGAGTTAGTCGATATTGAAATTTGACATTGGCCCCATGTATAGTGTCCTCTATGTGGAAACACCAGCTATATACTTTGGAAACATAATCTGCTAAGTATGGTGCCTGCACTGATATTTAGGTGATGTGCACCGACCATTAAATGCAGCAGCTGATCAACTGCTATCAGAATCAAACATGGCTAACTTAAGTTTGAATGAATGGCTTGAAGCTGTGAAAAGTGTGGACTGTGGTTCTGCCCGTCTGACATATGGTGGGTAGGCTGGTTGTGTGTTACAGCTCATCTTCTTCCTAATCCTGGCTGGTTTTTATGCTGTTGGAGACAGTTATTTCATTCTTCTGTTATCTAATACACTGTAACACTGATACTGATCTGACTGGTGTTTACCCTTGATCAAGGTAATTTACTGATCTGACTGGTGTTTACCCTTGACCAAGGTCATTTGTACCTTCATGTTTTAGGGTAAATGCCGCTACCAGTCAATCTCAGAAATGGCAAATCATTTCTGGATGTAACAAGAATGTGTATCTTGGTTGAAAAGGCTAAAAATACAAGCAGCCGTCTTACACAAGAATAAGGAAAGTTATTAGCATGAAATGAAACGATAACTGTGTTTTCATATAATTGATAAGAAATGTAAACTGTATTGAGGAGATAAATTGAAACAGATTGTCCATCCAACCCTTCAGAATGGCACTTGATAAACATGGGGGTGTTTGAGAAAGCATTTGACCTGTCTGTCATGTTTTTTCTGTTAGCGATATTTTAGTCAGTACTGAAACTGAAATTATTTTTTGGCTGCATCCTCCTGTGGCAGTAAATTCGGGCAGGGTGTTCACAAGCTAAAACTAAAAAAAAAAAACCCTATCAACTAGTTTGGCATAATCATCCATTAGAACTATTTAACAGGAAATATAAGTAATGGAACATCATTGTTCTGAATGTTATAATTAATTTGGGGATTCACATTAGTCATGTCAACTTCCTTTTGTGTCAGGATGGTGGTTACCATTCAAGGAACCATTTTGTTCATATTGTGCAAGAAATCCGTGTGACACAGAGACGAACCCCTGATGACCCTGCTGCATGCCATGGTTAGTAACTCTCTTTAAAATATCAGACCATTTTTACGGTATGGTCAGGTATGCTTATGTTTACATGTCAAACGGTATGACCAGAGGAAAACATCAGCGCGTCATCATGATTATGAAAATAAGTATTTATTTTAACAATTGCTTGAAACATTCACACCAAGGCCATGTGCTTACATTAGTGTCCGTGATAATGCCTGTCGAATTTGATTTTAATTTGAAACGTCAAATGCTGTAACCAGTTAAACCATTTGACTCTTATAACAAGCCTTTCTGTTGCAGGCTAATTTTGTCAAATATTAGTGGTTTATGATTCTAATTAAAGCTGTAATATGAACTGACTTAATATGGCAAACTATTTTCGGTGCTATATTTTTGGAAAAAGTGATCTATCCAAAACATTGATCACCATAGCCATTGAATATGAATAGCAGTTTTAAAAGACTTACTGTAAAACCCAAATAATTCAAGATTCAAGATTCTTTATATACTGTAGCTGGTATAACATAGTGAATTTTTTTTTCCTGGCTAATAAAAGTACACTCCAACTGTGCTAAAACATACTAAAAAATGAGAGAAAAGAAATAAGTACTAACAGAGGATAAGTATAAAATAAGAGAAAAATTGTAAAGTGTAAAAAAGAAAAAAAAAAGACAAGGAAATCTATATATAAAAAATGTAGCAGCCATATGTATAAAATATAAATTACCTGAGGTATTGCACTGAAGGGTATAGAGAAAACTAAAATATATACATATTTATACATAAATAGATGCATTTACTATGGTAATAAATAGTGCTGTCGTAAGGTGCAGACAAGGTAAGGTGCAGATGTGCCATGAGATACAGATATTTTTAGAATTTCCAGAAGGAAAATTGAAGTTATGTTATATAAAAAAAAAATTATGTTATGACTGTGAGGTTGTCCGTTACGTGCTGTGTGTGTAGTTGTCTTTTATGTGCTGTGTGTGTAGTTGTCCATCATGTTGTCCAGTTTTGTGCTGTGGTTG
>JAODKE010000068.1:29054268-29077321 GCA_026779605.1 Mormyrus hasselquistii
ATAATTTCAATAGTGCGGATGTGTGATTTAATGCACTAATCTAGCCGTGTGTATGAATTGACTATACCCTGAATATATGGTTATGCACAAGCAAGAACAGGGGTGATGTAGTGAGCTGTTAGCCTTTATTCCTCCTCTTCCTAGATTGTCCCCAAAAGCAGGACTCGTTCGTCGGTGTGGTGCCGCTGCCCTCTTGTGGTAATAAGCGTACAGCTGTTCCCTGTGGACACTCGCTGCTTCTGATCAGTGCTGTGTCAATGAAATCGGTTAAAGAAGGTTCTCTAGTTCTACAAGACTCAGTTTCATAGTCAACAGTCAGACAGGCTTGAGCTGTGTTACATCTTCATGAAAATATGGAGATAAAATACACATTAAGAGGTGCAGATATGCTTTTGGGAATAAAGTATGACGACAAATCTTTTTTTTATAATATAAAAAGTTTCCATTCGCCTCGCCGAAATGGCGATTTGTGGATGTTGTGTAAAAGGATTATTTGTTCCTAATTATATATGAAAAAGACTTTATTCTGCGGTCATTCAGAAATTCCTGTGATCTCCCAGATTGTGTGTGTGTGTTCATCTGGTCCTCCAGCTGTGCAATACAGACCCCTGCTGCACTAAATAATGTGCAGGTATCATAACCTGCGCACTAAATAATGTGCAGGTATCATAACCTGCGCACTAAATAATGTGCAGGTATCATAACCTGCACATCTGGTTTTCATCAGAACTGAATGGGAAAACTGGAACACCTTGGTAAATTCAAGCAGTCAGCTGCCTGAGGAAATTAAGAGTGTCTGTATGCGCCCAGCACCCAGTGAGGTAGTAAAATGACAGGTGTTTGCCTTCCCCCATCTCTTCGTTTCATCCACCAGCCATCTGTACCGTAAGCCACCCAGACATCTAGCCAAGGACATCATTTTGTTTGGTTTTGGGTTTTGCCTGTCTTTTCCAATAATCTTCAGCCACGAGGTTATCCTTTTCTGGAGCACATGTCTACATGAGCCAGTCAGACATAAGATATAAGAGAAGACTTTATACTACAGCACATATGCCCCTGTAATGTTAAAAACAAACAGATTTCAACTGCCTTTCCTGATTATCTGGGAAAGTCCAGCTTATCTATGGGATAAACACTTAGGAAATCACACTCTGTAAAACCAGGTAAATTCACATCTCATACAAAATTTGGTAATCGAATGGCATTGTAGGGCTAGACAGGTAGTGATATGCTGTCTTTCACTTTTTGTTTTAATGCTGTATATGGTTCAGCAGAGGTGATATTACAATGCGTTGGAGAGTCACTACATGTAAGATACTAAGAGAAGCTTATATGTTCGGCTGCACAACATGCCTTTGTAACATAGAGAATCTGCCAGGAGAGCCTCCAGTTGAGAGCTGGGGTGATGAATCTGATTAATGGCGCGCCACTGTGAGTGCAGGTCTTTTGGATGACCTCTCAATCGGCCAGTAATAAAGCAGGTTCTCAACTCCAGACTTGGGGACCCCCTGTTACTGGTTGACTGAGAGCTCATCCCAGAAACCGCCCCCACAGCGGCGTTCCGTGGATCAGGTTCCCCACCCTTGGCCAAGAGGATCAAAAGCAAAACTTTGATGCCTCTGACTATATGTTATGGTTCTGTTTCAAATGACCAAAGCAATCATGATTACCTCACCTGTCTGTCTCCATCCCACCCTGGTCCTTTTCCAAGAGGAAAAAATAGCTTTTGCGAAGTTCAACCTTTCATCAGAGGAATACACCAGAAACACATTTATGTGCTCAGGTTATGTCACCTATCAAATGAAGGTCACATCTCTCTCACTTGTCCAGTGAACAAGCATTTGTGTTTTGGTGGGTTTGCGGTTTTAACTTGGTCTGACCTTCATTAAAATTAAGCACCAAAAGGATAAAAAAAAAATGTACCCTATTATTAAAACTACAGAAAAAACTCATATCAAAGCAAATTTTCCCTTTAAAAATAATGGAAACTTGCTTATCAAGTTAAAATTTATTAACTTTTTGCTCGTCTTGCAAAACACTCGGAAACCAAGTTACTCGCAGTCCGAGGTCTGACTGCAATTTTAAATGTAGTTTAAGAGTACTACTAATAGTCAGATATATTGATTAAAAGTGTTAAAATGAAAGCGTGTATTTACTAAAGTGTCATGCATACAGTAAAAATATCCTTTTACACCACTGAAGCTGAAGTTGTAATGAAGCTCGGGTGTTTGCCTCAATGAGGATTCTCTGTCTGCCTGACAATGCTGGTAGCCAGCTTCAGTAAACAAAAGATTACTTGCTGTTTCTATTCCAAAGTCTCATAAATTAAATATGAGTGGGGAAAGTTCATTTTCATTTAAGACACCCAGCTAGTTCCCTTCGATAAAGGAAGTGTGGCAAACCGAAAATAAAAACATTTCCATCCCTCACAGATTAAGAGGCATGGGGTTTTGGGTTTGAGAATAACACATTGTCTGAGGCTTGGGGGGGTGGGGGGGGTTCTGAAGGGATGACAAGAACACAGAATGACAGGGATTTCGATGGCTTGCGGGTTCCTCTAGCATATTTATGGACAGTCATGAGCTGCTAGTAAATCTCTCACCTATGTACTACAACCCCAGTTTTTACACAGGCCCAGCTGTGGTCCAGGGCCACCTTCCTTTGGACACAGCCCACATAGTGCTGGTCCTCAATGGGCATGAGGAACAGAAGATCCCCTACGCCACCCAGTGGCTGGAGCACGTAGGTGCATTGTCGCGGGCTGGCTCTGTGTTGGGTGTGGCCATCGTTCTGCTTGGTGACGAGCGCTGCACCAACGACTGGATCCGCCCCTACTTGCGCAGCCACGGCGGCTTTGTGGACTGCCTCTTCCTGGTGTATGACAGCCCCTGGGTCAACAAGCATGACATCTTCCAGTGGCCTCTGGGCGTGGCCACGTGAGTGCCACACTTTTATCCATTGCTTTTTTTTTTGACTTACTGGTTAAATAGAAGTAAACTGATGATAATGCATAACATTAACTTAATTATATTACTTTTTTTAAAAAATTCAGTCCCGTCTATGTTTTTAAGCTGCTTCTCTCAGTAAGGGTTGACAGCTGGTACACAGTTATACTGCATGTTTGGTTATCCAGGTACAGGGATTTCCCAGTGGTCGTGCCAAACAGTCAGCTGGTGAACACCGCCAGACCGTACCTCTGTAACTTCATGGGCACAGTCTACAAGAACTCCTCCAGGGAGACCATGATGAGGATCTTGAAGCAGGGCTGGGAGAGGGAATGTCTGACTGCCACGAGAGACAAGTATGACACGCACTCGTCCAGCACAGCACACTCAAGTCCCTTCATTCACCAGTACTGTAGCTCAGTGATTCAGGAGCAGAAAATTACACATTTTGTCCGGTGATGTCACAAGAACTAATATTTTTGGTGGCAAATTGGTACTAATGTTCAGAAAATGTAACAATACCAGTGTCAGTAGTACCAAGCTAAATGTCACACATGATTACAGGATGCAAAAGGAAAAAAAAAATTTCATGATGTTACTCAATTTTCTTGCCGTTCTGTGCTGAACTGCTTATTTTAAAATAATCTTTTAAACTAGTTTTGATACAGTGTTCTAATTTTCTAACTTTTTTTCTTTTCACTGCCTCAGTTAAAGATTATATAAAACTACCATTTAAAGCCACTATTAATGTTAATTTGTAAGTTTACTACTGTTCGATATTTTTTATTTATAGTATGATGATTCTTTTAGTTTTAACCAAGAAAAGTTTTTTCATTAAAATGAAAACTTTTTGCTGAAGTTCTGAGAATTGAGTGATTTCAGTGGTATCTGTATCAACAACTAATGTTGGTATTGTGACGTCCCGACAAACCACATGCCCTTCACTGTTGTAAATATTACACTGAGTGATTGTACTGGTATGATATGGTAAATGATGATTTACTAGTGGGTAATTAATGCAGATAGGAAGACGTGCCCATGTGTCCTTATTGCACTCTCATGGCCCCACTGTGGCAGGTGGCTCCCCCTAGAGACGGCCGAGAGCCTCCAGCAGTACCATGACATGCTAGCGCAGAGCGACCTGACGCTGTGCCCAGTGGGCATCAACGCAGAAAGCTATCGCATCTTCGAGGCCTGCTCCCTGGGCTCCGTGCCAGTGGTAGAGGATGTGGCTGCTCCTGGGAGCTGTGTGGGGGGACCTGCTGGCCCTCTGCGCCTTCTCAAGGCACAGGGGGCACCCTTCCTCTTCCTCAGGAACTGGCAGGACCTGCCTGGCCTGCTGGAGCATGAGCGAACCAGGAGTGAGGTTGAGAAGGCGGAGCGACGGCGCCACCTGCTTGAGTGGTACACAGGTTTTCGGGAGGTGATGAGGGAGCGCTTCACTGATACCCTAGAGCGAGCCTTCTTTAGACATGGCTAAGGGAAGGGGTCTGCCCAGGACACTCAGTCTGGAATAAAACTGCCTTGTAGGGACTGTCAGGAATAACAAATATGATATAATCATTAACACTACAAAAACCTCCCTCGTTCTGTATTTGTTTCTAAGCAGAAGGCTGATGCGTATTTAGTAATCCTTGTGATTGTTCCTCATGTACAAAGCCAGGTCCTACATCAGCTACTGTATAGTTTTACCGACAAAAGTCATTTACTACCATCTTGGTAGCTTCCAAAAATGTATGATGTTTGGTGTAAATAAAGGATTGATGTTGTGTAAATAAAAACCTATAGACTCTTAAAAAGCCTGATGTCATTTATTATAGGGGAGGTGAGGTTTAGTGAAAGCAATAACACCCTGTGGTTGGTGAATTGCTGAAGTGGACAAAGTGATTCCATAGAAATGGTGACCATCACCAGGAGGAGTGCTCTATGGTTCGATGGCTCAAAAGGAAAAGTAAGAGTTCTAAAAACATGCTGAAAACACTACTGTACAGCACTTTGACACAAAATTCCGTGTCATAAACAAATGCCTGCATATCAGTCATACTGTTCTAGTATCAATCAGCATGTACTCATTAATTGCATGACCATTGATTTACATTAACTACTTTTTTCTACATATTGTCCATCTATGTTCCAACAAATTATCTAGTAGAGTTATGAGCCTAATCTCCATGGTCAGGGGTTCAAATCTTGCCCATGGCCTTTTTTGATAGATTCTTTGGCAACTACTAATGGCCGTCCTCTGCGTTGTGTCTGACAACAAAGAGACATGGATTGAGGGTTTATGGCTTTATTTGCTCCTTATAAAGCACAGGATACAAAGATGTCATACACTGACTCTGAATCCCTTTTCTGCCCTCTCAGGGTTTCCCACTCTCTCTATATAATCATCTATATTTAATATCTATACAATATCCATCATATACAAGTACTCACAATACAAAACATGTATCACATTGATATCAATATTATACTATTATATTCATATTTTTTTAATAGATTTTTCTATATATAAACTAATATGCAATCATGTTGTACTTATTTTTCAAAAATATGGTGTATAATGTGTTATTAAATTATGCAATACAATCGATCATTGGCTAATACACGGGTCTAACAAGACTAGGAGACTTTCAGTATCATGATCAGAGGTTATTAAATGGAGCCCATACCTTGTGTAACAGAACATGTACTGTAGCTGCCATACACACACTGAATCCCTCCTGCTTTACTCACATGATGTCCTATTCATCAATCAATCAATCAATCAATTGTAATGTCACTCTTACGTCCAGTGTGGTATCCATAAAAATAATTATGCTACACAGCTCAATCAGTTGCGTCCAGAAGAGGTGTTTTTAAAGAAATATTTATAATTGATTTGTCTCCATTTGTTTATCTGTTTTGTAGTTGAATGAATAATTTTTCCTCATCATAATCTGTGAGGTGTATGTAAAGTGCATTTAGTGTCATGACAAACCACAGTTATAATACACAGGCAAAATAAGTAAGGTAAACTTATACGAACATCTGTCGCTTGATTATTTTATTCATTGCACTTGCCACTGAATTAACAGCCAAACAAAACGAAAATTATGTGTATATTCTCCCAGACATAGGACATAACAAGACTTTAGTCGGAAAGTCTCGGTAGTTAAAGTTAACTTCGTCTATTAAGTGACGTTCTTAATGTAAGTGTCTAGACCGTGTCTAGTACAGTGATGATGAGAGCAGTATTTCTGACAGTTCTCTTTCTATTCCGTATCTCTAAATCCCTACTGAGATGTAAACACGTACATATATACACATACATATATAATCTTATGTAGGAACACCTTAGTAACATGATACCGAAAAACTGTTACAGTTACAATGTGCGTCAAACTACATTCAAGAGTAGCTAACAGGATAAAGCGGTGTCAAGTCCATCCAACCAAACTCGATAGGGTGCCCAGACTAAGCCACATACTTCTAGCTCAGTAGATACCAACTCTCTGTCCAGAAATGGTGATAAGCGTGGATAGAAAGAGTCCTGCACATGCAAGAATGTAGATGCTGTCTGAGAATGAGTCATGCTTGTTTCACGCTGGATTCCGAAATGATCGATGTGGAATATAAGACTCTCTGCAAGTAATATCTTTTCCACATGGTGGATAACTGTGGAAGCATACTGGACCGTGGTCTCCTGGAGTTGTTGTCTTGCATAGGAGCCAATCTCTTTTAGCTCAGTGACAATCGCTCTGGACAGATGGTGAGAGGTCGGGGAAGTGTCTATCATTTTCTTTAAGTCGGGAGGAAGTCCAGCCACCCCCGTGAGTCTCTGAATATAGCCAGGTCGGCGATAAGGTTTGTACCGTCTCAGGTATGACATGTATGGTTGCCAGCAGATTGTTAGAGTTAACTTTCTTGGAGGCAAAATTGCTTCATACTGTAGGATTCTCTGATCCGTTTCAGGATTCCGGAGACAATTCGTACTAGTCTAGGGTTGAGATTAGCTGTAGTTGGGATGGCTCTGGTGGAAGATTATGTGATATCTGGTACCACCTTACCAACTCCATGGCATGTTTGCATAATGTCATGTCCGGACTCGCTTGTGAGTCACATGTTTCTGTCCTTCTAGTGGAGATCCTCCTGGTGGAGGTCTGCAGCCAGACCCTTCTTGCAAACAAAGCTCCTTTCACATCTTACTTGCACACTTTACGGATCCTTGTCCCCTGCTCTGCTGAATTTTGTTGTTGTGCCGTCACGTGATTCAGTGGCGCTGAGCATCACTGTTGCCAACTCCTCAGCAAGGAAAGTCGCTATTGGCTGTCCCAAAAGTCCCAATAAATGATGCAATCGCCTCATTTGCATAATGTGCATGTTAATTGTAATGGACGTTGTAGGAGGGAGGTAGAATGTCATGGGAGAGGCAGATACATTTAGAACTACAAATGAACTTTATTCTGTTATATATATATATATATCACAATTCCAACCCTCCTCCTATATCCGGGCTTGGGACTGGCGAAAGTGACCCCAAAGAGACACTCTGGCGAAGTTACTAATTATTTTTCGCAATAGTGCAGGATCAGCCAGCTGCGGATTCGCGCATGCGCGGTTCATTTACAGTCTCGACGCGGAGGGGCGAACATCTCCTGCTCTGACTGTAGCTGGGCGGGGCTGCTGTGCGAGGACCGGCCGCCTGTGAGTGCTTTGGGACTGGAGAGGAGCCCACGGCAGCACCCGCTGCTCAGGGAGAAGAGTAAGAACGATACGTGCTTTAAAAAGTCTCCAATAGCACCAGAAAAAGTCGCTAGATTTGTCGCTAGTCTTTTTTTTTGAAAACGAGTCGATAGAGGGGTCTAAAAACTCGCTAAATATAGCGACAAACTCGCTAAGTTGGGAACACTACTGAGCATACGTGTGTAAAAAGCTGCAGTAAGTGAGAGCTGATGGCATGGCGGAAAGAGGAACGTCATGTCGAGATATTTTACGGCTGTAAATGAAAATAATGCACAGTATAAACTCTTGCCAGTACCACTACCAAAGCCTTCATCGCTTCATATTACTCACCTCTCCTCGGATTCATGCGCCCTTGAAAAAACCGGTTCAGTACCTGTATGCAGGGGCGTAGTCAGGGTTTGAAAAATATCGTCATTTATATTTTTGATATCGTCCCCTTCATAATCTGATTATTTTTTAAAAAAGTAATTAGTTATGTGAAACGTTGGTTAGCCTATTTTTTTATTCAGGTGAATATTTAGCTTCAATATTTTTAGCTCTTGAAAGATTACCGAGGTCCAGGCCTCGGTGACTGGCTACGGCCCTGCCTGTATGGAGTAGAAAGAAATTGGAAACACTTGAGATTGTGTATACTATATAGCAAATGATTTGTCTGCAGGAGGTTGCTGTAAGCTGGCGCTCCTAATAGTGTAACGAAAGGGAGACGTTTTATTTTGTCACTGTATTATTTTTGAAGAGAAACTAAACAAAAATTGTAACTGCAATAAAAGAAACTAAGTTTTAACACATTCGTTCTCCAGTAATAATTTTGTGCAGATTTTATGTTTGCAAATTTGGATAATTACAGTAATATTTGTTTTTATATTTGCCTAAAAGCTTAAAATGTGGCATGAGTTTTAACATGCACATGGTTAATATCAGTGGAAAAGCAAAATTATTTATTGGTTATGAAACTGTATTCAGATTTAACATTTTGATGATACATTCACACACTGCTCTCCTCTGCATGAAAGTACATAAGCTGCACCACTAGTGAGTGTGCACACGGCCGTGAGTATGACGTGTAGTGCATGTGTTAAACGGACTGGTTCGGTATCGGAAATACCTGAGACTGAACGGTCGGTCTCCGGTCTAGGCCGAGCAAGCTGAAAATCGGCTGATTCCGGTCCATGGCCGATCGATTGGTGTATCTCTATATAAACTACCAAATTACACAAACATCGGTTTCCAGCCATTAATTTCATTCCATTTTCCATACTATTTCCATTGAACTTCCAAATGTTTATCGTAATCATGGTGTCCTAGAGCCTACCCCACACTCAGAACAGCCTACAAGGCTGGGGTAGAGTCTGAATAGGATGCCAGTACATCACAGGGCACAAAACACAGTCCAATTTGCCAAACTGAATGTCTTTGGACTGCAGGAAGAAACCCACCCGCCACAAAAATAAAATGCATACTGCACACACAGCGGAGGTGGAATTAAAACCCATAGCTGATTATGAAACATAATATATAAAATAATCAACCTTGGATGGTGTTGACTTAGAGAAAAACTCTGGCATTTTACTAATCCTTTCTAGAACAAGAGATTATTGCTGTGAGGTACTTTACATAAAATACACAGAATATTATATAAAAGTTATAACTCTTTAACAGCATGATCCCACAGAAGTGATGAAAAACAGCTCATTAACTGGAACATCCTTAGGCCTATGTCTCGGACCCTCGCACCCATGCAGGCGACTATGGAAAACAATGAATGAATGAATGAACTAACAAAAGGTGTATGTTCTTTTATACATTAAATAATATACCACTAGATGGGAGTATGTGCGCGTGTTTGTAGCCATTAGAAATAGTGGAATTAGCCTACAGATCCTGCTGTTACGCCCATCCATATATCCATCTCATAGCATTTATCTAATAAAAATAATATTACTGTATCAGGTCATACAGATCGAACAAATCCAGTTAACATTTATCTCTAATCCCTGTTACTTTAGCTTTGTAAAACAGAGGTAAAACTCTCCAAGACATTCGTGAACACTGTTTATTTATGTATACAGGCGAAAGTGAGAGAGAACACCAATATACATGATAATATATAAGTAAAATGCACATTGTATTGCATTCTCATTTTAGAATTTGAATCAAATTCAGGCACGCATAAATATGTGATCACAAACCAAAGCCCGGTTGCTTTACATAAACTTGAATTTGCTCAATATGTAAACATTGTAAATCAGTATTTGACGTTATTGTTGCGCTCAGGCTTCTCCAATCTGCCTTCCCCGTTACGCTGTTCCTCTCCCCCGGTGACCCGGTCGATAGTCCGGATGGTGAGGGCGCCTGTCAATCCGCTGCACGCTTCCGCCAGACGAACCTCGGCAATCCCACCCTCCCCGTCTGTGTCTGAGAGACCAGCCAGTGCGAGCCGTACTGTGGCCGCCAGTCTACGTGTGATTCGGGAAACACACGGCAGCGCTCCAGTTCTTTTGCCGGCTGTGACATCTGCTTCGTCGTCGAGTCGAATACATGCTGAAAACGAAGATCTCCACAAGGCTGAATGCTCTTTCGCTGTATTGCCGCTCGCAGTCCTGGTATTCCTTTGGTTAGGCATTGCCTTCCCTGCGATCTGTGACTTAATCGTCAGATACTGCGACTGTTTTTGTAATTCGCGGATTTAGACGCGGGGAGGGCAGGAAAGATGTAAACCTCCCTTGGCTTTTAGTGTACTCGCATATCGCCGTGGTCTCCAGCCTGCTTTCACCGGGAGCACTGAGATGCGCTACGCTGCGTGAGTCCGCACCGGCAGCCGGACCGGACCGTGCCGATCTCTGCTGAATTACACCAACTCTAAACAGCCGTGTGAGGTATCCAAGATGTCAAATCAAACCAGGTTCAAAAAAGACAAGGAAATAATTGCGGAGTACGAGGGTCAAGTGAAAGGTAAGTGAAAGTCAAAGTGCTCATTTAATTGTTATTACGTGTATTCTTAGTTATTATATCCGTTATTAGTACATTCAGTGTAACTTTTCCCACAGTGTGAATTTATTACAGTGTGTTTGTGTTTATGTGTTTGTGTGCTGAATTCTGGTACATGTTCACAATTCCCGGTTGTGTTTTTTTAATGTCCTCTGGAACCTGTATGTTTTAATCCTTGGTTTTGTGTCATTCTTCGTATTTTATTGGTTATTCGCTTTGCAGTTGGATGCGTTTCATGCATGTGTGCAGTGTGTTGAATGTCGGTGTCCTTAGGACAGAGCAGCCATGGGTATATTTTGCTCCCTGCCTCTGCTGTCCCTTACCTGACCGGTTTAACTGTTTCCATAAGGATATGAGTAAGTAGAAGGGCTACTTCCCCCGGACTGAGACTGCGGTGCCTCACGCTGTTTACACTGACGCTGCCCCCCCCCGCTTATACTTTCTCTGGCCGGTCGTTCGTCAACTTTTGTGCTCCTCTGTAGACCGAAGTTGTACCTTAGGCTAGACGTTCTTTATAAAGCGTCTGTATGCAGATGTTTATAACCACCATAAGTATTTTATGGCGTCGTCAGTAAAAGGTCTATTGTTACATATGTGTGAATTCATTTTTCGCGTGTCAGTATTTGCCAGTCTGGTTAATACCCACACAGAATTTCCTTATGATTTATAATATATTCACTAATATGTGCAGTTTTATATTGTCTTGGAGGGTTCTGAAAACAATGTAGGTCTGCACCATATATGGTTATACTGGAATTTAAACCGTTGCAGTTTGAAAAGATGACAGTAACAGATTTCAGCAATCTAACTTCACAACTTCACTGTGAGGTGATGGGGCAGGCAAACCCAATGTTGGCCTCTGGTTCAAATTTCTATGGCTCTATCCAGATCGCACTTTTCTTTGAGCTAGCACAAGCCATCCTTTGGCCTTGATGTTTGACAGCCAACTGGCCCATACACAATTTCTGCTACCATTTAAAAAACACCAAATGGATTTAATATAACACTGTAGAAACAGTACCAATTTATGGCCTTACTGACCAATGACTCTTAACAGCAAGCAATTGTTTTAACTGTTTTTACACAGTTTGCAGTTCTTTGTCTTAATAGCCATTAATGAAGTTGCTCTGTTACTCGAGTTATGTCTCTATTTTAATGGGGGATTGGACCTACAACCCTGGTGGTCAGAAATGACTCCTTACTTGCCAGGTATATTTTGGTTCTGCGGCTGGATTATGTGAGCAAGCATCTTCCTGTGACCCAGGTGGTTGTCTCTCGGATGCCTCCACAGTGGTCACCATCCCGTCCTCAGGGGCTGGTGTATGGGGTGGGGTGCTCACCTCCTGGAGTAACCATGGAGATTTGGCTCACAGACAGGATATGCCTCATCAAGGCTGCTGGCACACTGGCATATCCACTGTTTATCACTGCGTAGCAAACCCACAACGCACGCCAAGGGCTGGGACGGGAATGGGCGGGGGGTCCCAGATCGATTTGCACAGACATTAGAGGGCTTGGAGGGCTTGTCACTCGTCAGGAATGTGTAACTTCTTCCCATTGGTGAGTAAGGCCTTTCCACCCCCCACAGCCTGGTGTGTCACTTGGGATGCAGCAGGGGCGCTTCTCAGAGCTTGAACGGCTACTGCTAACATCCTGGTGTGGTTGCTGTGTGGATATCAGTCACTGTGGGGTCCCCTTCAGTGTGCTTCTAGGTTCCTGGAGTGCGGGCCGAACCCAGGGCTGGGTAATGGCAAGGTCTCATTCAATTTGCACTGCCTCCTGGAGGACGGCTGGACCAAGGTCTGTTAGCCTGTACTGTTAGCCTGCTGTAGTGTGGGCTTACCCTGAGCCTTTTAGGCTGTACGATTAACCCATACTGTAAGTCACAGTGTCACAACACGCACATAAATGATGCTGAGTAAATTCCAAGACAGTTACGTGAATGAGAAACAATATTATCGGCCATGTTAACACACAGAATTAGAGTCTGGTTTTCAATGGCTCGCAAAAATGCATTAGATACATACACATCTCTGCTAGGGTTTACAAAAGTAAAGTCCACAAATCTATTTTACGAAACCACAGAATTGTTACAATAATCACTCCATAAATAATAGGACCTTTCTGTAAACAATTTGACCAAGAAATAGGTAGGTAATTCACTTGTAGCTCAGCAGCAGAACCAGCATTTTTTTTTTTTGCACCGGGAATGTAACATTTTTATTGGGTTTCACGTGTTTGCTGTTTGGGGGTGGCTTTGGGCCAATTCTGTTTTGGTAAGCATGAGCACGCGAGAAGCATTGCACTTCTGATTGGTGAGAATGACTGTCCCGCAAGGAGGACAGCGTTAATTTGTAAAATTGTTCTTACAACGGTTTTAAACCCTGGGCCAGACTGTATAATGCATATCCTAAATCGCAGCTTTTGCGATTTGCTAACCGTGTTGTTTCAAATCACGATTACATTTTCAAATTGATTAAACATTCAGCCCTAGTTCTGACTGCTGAATTTGTACTCTTACACTATACTAGTATGTCTGTGGGAATTTTAGCCCATTCATCCAGAAGACATTTGTGAGGTCAGGCACTTGCTCAAATTCTCCATTCTAGTTCATCCCAGGTGTGCGTTGGGTTCAGGTCAGGACTCTGTGCGGCCCAGTCAAGTTCTTCTACACCAAACCATGTCTTTATAGGCTTTGCTTTGTGCACCGGGGCACAATCATGGTGAAACAGGAATGTGCCTTCCCCAAGCCATTCCCTCAAAGTTGTAAGCACAAATGTCTTTGTTTGCTGAATCATTAAAAGTTTCCTTCACTGGAACTAAGTGGGCTAGACCAAGCCCTGAATAATAACCCCATACCATTATCCTTTCTCCACCAAACTCCACCTCAATACAGTTAGGTATGTAACATTCTCCTGGCATCTGCCAAACCCAGAGCCATCCATCCAAATGCCAAACCAAGAAGAGTGATCTGTGACTCTATAGAACACGTTTGTCATTGCGCTTGGAGACGTAAGGCTTGCATGTAACTGTTCGCCTGTTGAAGCCCATTCCATGACCCTCACAGTGCATAGTTTTTGGGCTGGGGTTAATGCCAGAGGAAGTTTGGAACTCTGTAGTTACTGAGTCGACAGAACAGCACTCTGCTACACATACTCTGTTACTTTACGTTATCTGCCTCTTCTTGGCTGAGTTTCTTTTGTTGCTAAGTACTTCCACTTTGCAATAATACCACGTAAAGCTGACGTGGAATATCTAACAGGGAAGAAATTACCAAGGTGGCATCCTGTTACAGTACCCAGTGCCTGAATTCACTTACGTCTTCAGAACGATTCATGCTTTCACAAATGGTTGTAAAGCTGACTACATGGGTAGGTGCTTTAAGTTATATACCTGTGACAGTAGGTCTGAATGAAACACCTGAATTCAGTGAATAAGAGGTGTGTCCCAATACTGTTGTTCATGTATTGTACCTTATGAATGTTGAGAGGACTGCTGATGAGGACTCCTCAGTTGTGTCCTTGTCCTACAGAGTGGTGTGAGAATCAGCTGGTTTGGAAAGTGGACCCGGATACTGTGGAGATGCTTTGACGGATGGGTTGTGGGAGCTCTCATTAGCAGTGCATCTCCTGAGCTGCTGGAGGTTCCACCTTTCCAGGATCCTAACTGGAAAGGTGGTGTGTCAGTCCCTGACGAATCCTCACTGTCCTTTGTCTGCAAAACCCTTTTTAGCTTAATTCTGGGCACTTCTGCGGGGTCCTGCTCAGCTGTTACGGTGTTGGGTGCCTCTGGAGCCAGCTGGAAGTGATGACTAATCCAACTGTCCAAGACACACGTTGATGACTCACCCACGGCTCACTGGTGGACGCCGGGTCCTTGTTTGGCCAAGCAGTAGGGCTGAGTGTAGATGGAACTACATGGATGCTGACCAATGTGGAAAGACCGTGGGGGCCGTGAGAGCTTCAGCATGGAGCCAGAGTCATGTTTGACTCACTCATGTTCCACATTTACCTTCCTTGTCACTACTATGTTCATTTTTTGGGAATCAAAATGGTATCACTGAACTGGAGGAAGACCGTTATATTAACGGTAGAGGGAAATATACCCATTATCCTCACTTTATTCTGAGCACTATCAATCTGCCGTAGCACTTAATTAAATTGATTGCAGTACTTTAACTGTAGTACTTTTTTTTTTTTTTTTGCTGAGCTCCCGGTATTGCTAAGAGAACTGAAAAAATGTGGTCGACCCAGACAATCTCATTTGATGTTCTGGTATAGTAAAATGCAAAATTCAAAGGACTTCAGGATCAAATGAAGATTTTTTTTTTTATTGCATCCATTAACCTATTTTAAGCTGTTCACTTTAAATGCAGCTCAGATATGGGCAGCCCACCATGCTGGCAGCGTTTGGTGTTTAAACCCCCAAAAGGTTTTTTTGGAATGTATCCTATTAAGGGTCTGAATAGTGTGGTTCCTTCACTGAAACGACAGTATTCCTCCACGTACAGTAATTTTTCCTGGTCTCCCTCCCCACTGAAACACGATACACCTTTGCTTCTTAACAACGTTGGTTGACTGTTCTGTTGTCTGCTCAAAGCTCTAAAGCCTCCTTTGGTGTTCAGGTTTCAGGAGGAGAGCTGGAGGCGCTTTCTGCTTTTCTGATGGTTCTGTGAGCTTTTTTCTCTGACTGTGAGTATTACAAGCAAGAAGACTGGCTTCTAGCATCTTGCCGTAGGAGCTTCTGAAGCACACAGGGGAGAGACATTTAGTATCAGGGTCAGCCTGGGAAGATGGAAGCAGGCAGAGCTCACACCCTGGGACAGCTATGATGTTGTAGCCACTCCCTTGTATAGTACATGTACCTGCAGGCATAGTGCTGTAATGCTCCGCCCTCTTCCATAAACAGCCTATGGGACAGCCTGCAAACAGAGTTCTGTGATGCTCCACCCACTTTCTTGAACAGTCCATGGGACAAACTGTAAGCAGAGACCTATGATGCCCTCCCCACTCCCTAGGACGACCTGCAAGTGCCTGAGTCGACCCAGTGCCCCTGGGATGACCTGCAAGCATTGAGCTGTGAGGCCCCGCCCTCTCCTTGGCATGGCCCCTGGCACAGTCAGTAAGCAGAGACTTGTGAGGTCAATGGACAGCCTGCAAGCATACCTGAAAGCCCCCCCCCCCACACTCCCTTGGATGGCTTGCAGTGCTGTGAGGGGTCTCTCACTCCTTATAGCCCCCTGAGTGGCTCTCATTGCAAGCTGTGCTGCTGGCTAGCAGAGCTCTTCTGTAAGCCACAGTACAGTTCAGGGCTGCTATTTCAGAGGGTTTCTCTGAAATACAAAGTGTGTTAATAGAGACTAAGTAATGAGCTGAATATGGAGCTGAATTCAAAAATTGGACGGTGCTGAACTCCACCCTGCTGGACTGCATTCATGTATGTCTGCTCTTACACTAGCATTTTACCTTAATGACGTTGTTTAGTACTGCTAGTACTTATTGATGTTATTTATACTGTACGAGAAGTACCTTAGAAAAATGGCAGGAAATGCTTATTTAAATGCAAAACAGATGAAATTGTATTAATCAATCAGATAATTATATACTAATTGCAGGAGCTAAGCTGTGGAAATTTAAAACCAGGAGATGTTTTGTTCAGAATCATGCTTGATCACGTTTTTGTACAGAAGTTCATGTAGCCTCACGAAGGGCTTGATTTCCATCTTTCGTGAAACACCTTTGTGCCAGTTTGTCACGTTCCCAGGCATGAACTCGCACAAGTGTGAATCGGCACATGTTGGGTTTGAGTAACCGAGTTGCTTTATCTGTTCCTGCTCCCCTGGCTTTATGCTGTTTTAGGACATGGGCACTGACATCAGTATGCTGCCCTACATACGTTACTTATCTACCCAGACAGAACAGGCTGTGGTCAGCGCCCACCTGGCCGGGTACCGGGGGCACTCGGTGCACGCTGAGCCCCGACGTTCAGGGTGTTAACGGCCGCCTGGCTGGAGAGCACTCATGGGATCCCCCCTTGCCTGCCCCTCTATCTACCACCTCACCTGCCATCTGCTCATACCCCCACCATGCCTCACACACATTAACAGAGCCATCTGGGCTGTCAGCTCCTTTAATTAATCAAGAGCTGAAGTGCTCTGGGAGGGTGAGGTTGGGTTGGTTGTGGAGGGGTGCACTGAGAGAGTGCGATCAGTCTGGTCATTGACAGGGATCAGGTGAATCACCTTGGGGGTTTTTCTAAGTTAGTGGGGTGAAATCGGTCATTTTGGGGGTGGGGGGGTGGGTAGCACACCCTGGATGCGGGTGATTGGGTTGATCCGTAGGGGGTGCTCTGGATGAATGGGATTGGGTTACACATAGGATTAAGTAAGCACTTCCTCCACTGGAACTTGAACTGTACAGTCATGGCCAAATGTTTTGAGAATGACTCAAGTATTGGTTTTCACAAACTTAGCTGTTTCAGTATTTGTAGATGCTTTTGTCAGATGTTTCTATGGTATACTGAAATACAATTACAAGCATCTCGGGCATCTGCTTAGGATGCCTCCTGGACGTCTCCCTGGTGAGGTATTCCAGGCATGTCCAACTGGGAGGAGGCCCCAGGGAAGACCCAGGACGCGCTGGAGGGAATATGTCTCCTGCCTGACCTGGGAACACCTCGGGGTTCCCCCAGAGGAGCTGGATGAAGTGGCCGGGGAGAGGGAAGTCTGGGTTTCCCTGCTTAGTCTGCTGCCCCCGTGACCTGACCTCGAATAAGCGGTGGATGATGGATGGATGGATGGATGGATGGCAGTTACAAGCATTACATAAGTGTCAAAGCTTTTATTGACAATTACATTAAGTTTATGCAAAGAGTCAATATTTGCAGCGTTGGCCCTTCTTTTTTAAGACATCCTGGCATGCTGTCAATCAACTTTTGGGCCAAATCCTGACTGATGGTAGCCCATTCTTGCATAATCAATGCTTGGAGTTTGTCAGAATTTGTGGGTTTTTGTTTGTCCACCACTTCAGGAGGTTTGACCACAAGTTCTCAATGGGATTAAGGTCTTGAAAAGGCATTGTTCATCAATCTGTTTTTGGATGGTTGGGAGAAGTTGCTCTCAGGGGATGTTTTGGTACCATTCTTTATTCATGGTTGTGTTCTTAGGCAAAATTGTGAGTGAGCCCACTCCCTTGGCTGAGAAGCAACCCCACACACGAATGGTCTCAGGATGCTTTACTGCTGGCATGACACAGGACTGATGGTAGCGCTCACCTTTTCTTCTCCCAACAATCTTTTTTCCGGATGCCCCAAACAGTCAGAAAGGGGATGTATCAGAGAAAATGACCTGATCAGTCTAATCGCTGTATCTTTTGCAGAATATCTGTCTGTCCCTGATGTTTTTCTTGGAGAGAAGTGGCTTCTTTGATGCCCTTCTTGACACCAGGCCATCCTCCATAAGTCTTCACCTCACTGTGCATGCATATGCACTCACACCTGTCTGCTGCCATTCCTGAGGGAACTCTGCACTGGTGGTGCCCCAATCCTGCAGCTGAATCAACTTTAGGAGAAGGTCCTGGCGCTTGCTGGACTTTCTTGGGCGCACTCAGGCCTTCTTCACAAGAACTGAACCTCTCTCCTTGAAGTTCTTGATGATCCAATAAATGGTTGATTTAGGTGCAATCTTACTAGCAGCAATATCCCTGCCTGTGAAGCCCTTTTTGTCTAAGGTAATGATGACTGCATGTGCCACATTGCAGGTAACCATGGTTAACAAAGGAAGAACAATGATTTCAAGCACCATGTTCCTCTTTAAGCATCCAATCTGCTATTCTAACTCAATAAGCATGACAGAGTGATCTCCAGCCTTCACTCTAAAACGAAATACTGCATATTACTTAATTTAATTAGTGTAACATTTTTACACTTACAAAAAATTGAGTTGATTTGAAAGCCCTCAAATTGATTATAACAAAGCAGGAGTTTAAGTAAATTTAAGTAATATTTTCCATCTGCATCTGAATGAACTGTCTTTCTGTCTATAAATTGAGTAAATGTAACTAAAATACTTTGTGAACCAGATGGAATACATGAGAAGAAGGCTTTAAAGGAAATAAGCAAATATAATTGAAAACATTTGTGGTAGTTAAGTTCAAATTTACCAATGACTTACTAAAAAAATGTTGTACTGTTTTTTTTAACTTAATTGGCTAGATTTGACATTATTCAGTAAAAAAGCCAAACAATATAACCAACATCTCACAAAGCATGAAAACTTTAATTGAAAACATTTTTGCTATAGAAAATTACATTTATTTTTAGCAAATGGAACTACCAGTAGTAACATTCTTTCTGGCGTATATTGCACATAACCAAAAAGTGCATTTCGATAGGGATTTTTTCCACTAACACTTCTCTAAAAGAACAGATATATATTACGAAAGAGATATTAGACTCTTGAAATTTGAGCCATTACAAACTGTCCCTCTGACTTTAGTACTTAAATTACCTTGATACAACTTAGAACAAGGCATGTTTACCCAGAATGAAGGACCTTTGAACTAAAATGCTTCTTGCCAATGGCAACAACTAAAAAAACACTTGCATGACATTTATACAGTTTGCATATAAATGCTAGGCATTCTCCTTACACTAAAACAATTTGTGACTAATAGCCAGAAATATCATAATCTGTAAGTATAAGGGCAAAAAAACATCTGTTGTGTTTTTGGCTTTACATTAGATTGTACAATACACTCTCCAACTCGTGCTTTTTTACACACTAAAATTTCTCACAGTGACAGAAAATACAAACCTTTCTCCTTAAAAACTATAACATTCAAGTAACTGTGTGTCAATACTTTCTTGAAACTTAATTCAAAATTGGATGGCTCATAGCTCACAGGAATGATCAAAGAAAAAACAAAATGCATATCAATGCCAAATAGAAAAGTGCATTAAGAAGATCATCAGATCACACAATCAGAGAACACTTGGAGATGATTTGACAAAACAAACCCATAGACTGTCCACGTTTCTGCCCTGAAGAGCCTTTGCCGTGCACAAATGATCAAATTGGGTGTGAGTCTCATCTGTGCTCCTCCACCCAACTGCCAACTATGTCATTAAAATGTTTTTCAGTCTTTGCATCTTTGTTGACAGGTTTCCAAGATCCAGTTCCACAAGCACCTTTAGAAATACTTCAAAAATATATCTTAGAGTTTTGGGGTATTTCAGGTCTAATGCATAAGTTACTCCAAGCAAGTAGCAGCCGGCTCTGCCGAGATCCCCGAGGTGGTGGAGTGCGATGGGAGCCCTCAGTGACGAGTCCCACATTCCTCGCTTGTCCGTTTTCATTACGCACGAGGTAAACAGCCATCACCTCTGCTGCCAGCTCTTCTTCCACATTCGAATCATCCTAATTCTGTAGACACTGTAAAGGAAACATTATTAATGCGGGCAGAATGTCACCAAAAGAAAATATAAACTAACTATAAAATTAGCTATATTAATATCAACTTGTAACTATTTTTTGGGTGTGTGTGTGTGTATATATATACATACATATATACACACATACACACTTCGTCAAAGTAAAAAGGAATGAATTCCTCATGGATCTGGAAAGTGTCCTTCACAGTCTTGTGTCATTGCTCCACTGTGTCCGGCATCCCTGAGGACAATGTGAGCTTCTCACTATGATGATCTATAATCACCTTCAAAACAACAGGGTCCATCTGAAAACAAATCCTAACTGGAAATCAGAGTTGAGTGTTGTACAGTCACTCACAGATGTGCATTTAGCCTTTTCACCTAATGTTGGACAATAATGTGCCTTTTCAAACTGACCATGCATTTTCCTCCCACAAAGTATGCTGCCAAGGGGTATGTATCAGTAAGCTGCTTTATGTGCAGCAGAGTCACCTTCCCAGTGTGCACCAAAATACCAGCTGTCGAGCAACTTAACAATGAAATTAACATCACTGCCTACAATCACTATCTGTGAAATCTCACACAACACAGCACAGCACAGCACACAACAAGGAAATGTGTCCTCTGCATTTAACCCATATGTGACTTTTGTGACATAGCTGGGGGCAGCTAATTCAGCGCCCGGGGAGCAGTGCTTGGGGACGGTACTTTGCTCAGGGTACCTCAGTGGTGACTTGCTGGTGGGGGATTAGAACCTGCAACCTTTCGATTACAAGTGTGCGTCCCTAACCATCAAGCCAGCACTGCCTAGTAGTTACTTTGCTCACACATAATGGAGTATCAGCATGAAAATGATATGCCATCATCATTTGGTGCTTCGTGGTGAGAGTGAGTAGAACGTTTTTGAAACTGCTTGTATGTCTAACAACACGCTTGAAAGAATTGTGCTTTGCCTCAAAACACATAGTGTTTGACACAAACCAATGGTCCAAAGCATTTTGTCATTCTGGATAATGTTCCAAGAATTGATGCTTAGGTGTTAACTTAAAGTCAGGAAAAACTTCCAAAAGTCTGTGACGATGTTCAGATATCGATGTATCAAGGTAACTAATACTGTCCTCAGTAGGAACAGGGGACACCACAAGCTCAGTAATATCTTTTAATGTCATAAGGACTTGCCATGTGGGGTCATTGAATGGCACCTTTGCACCAATTATAAATGGTAATAATCTTAGCAATGTCCAACTCTCATGTGCGTTTCCACCAATGGATCTTCGAGGAGAAAGATTTAGTTGGATGGGTTGAGGACAGTCAGTTTTATCAGTCCAATTATATGGAAACTCAGTAATTAAATCATTCAGTTGTAAAACTGTGAAATATTGCTTTTTTACAAACACGTTAAAGCATAGTCCCAACCCCAAAGGTATTATTCCTTCTGAGAGGTCAGGGAGCACTTCCGGTGGGTACCCTGTCACAAAAAGGAAACGCTTCAATTTCTCAGTTAAGGTACAAACCTTTTTTACACCAAAACAATGTGACAGATCAGGGTTTTCCTTTACAGATTGAACGTGTATAGTATAATTCTCCTTTGTTCTTGGTAGAAAAGACCCAGAATGCACCTCTTTTTGCTGGTAGTCTGAATGATCCCCAATACAAAATCTACATATGTAATTTCCAGTAAAACCTTCTACCAGGCCACTCAAAGAATGAGCACCAAGAATATTTGCTGAAACACAAAAGACTGAACCTCTGATATGTTTGCCAATGGCAGGGAAAAAATTGCCCTCTTCCTCCAATGTAATAAGGTCTTTAAAGAGAGGCTCCAGGACGGTTTCATATCCGAATTTCTTAACATCATTTGCGTTTTGTAGAAAAAGAAGGGCCAAATTAATTGATGTTAAATGATCTTAATTCTGATGGCACATCTGCAAGTACCCAATACACAGCTGTCGCTTTATTTTTTTTCCGTGAAGTTCCAAGTGGATTGCATATTTCAAAATCATCCACATAAAGTAGTTTTCAGTTCTGATCGGATTCCAATACACAACTGCCGATACAGATTCCGATACAAGAGCTCTTTTTACTTTGTTATATTTTATATATTATTTTTTTAAGCTAGTAAATAAAGATGGAAAAAATGTATTGTAAAAAATATATAATTAGGCTACTACAAACACACATAACGTACTGTTCCACCTTTGTTTGTTTTAAGCGTTTTTGAGGCATTTTCAATTCAATATGAATATCTTCAAAGCAAGTATACAAAAGTGGCATACGCTTAAAATTTTAAAATTTTCTCCCATTGGCGTCAGCACTCATTCTTTCAGGGAGTAGAAAACTGGTCTGGCAAAATAGCATGTTGGCTATAAAATTTATATTTAATTAAAATTGTTCAAATGTACCCAGACATTAGCCCATACATAAATATTTTGCTTGTTAAATAAATAAATGATTATAAATTATTATGTAATAAATAAATATAATAAATAAATAAATATAAATAACTTGCACACACTCCTGGACACACTCTTGAATACTCACACACAGACACACACACATAAATCCTAAAACTAATAGGATTTACCTCAAAATTACAAGGAAAAAATGCTACCTTTTTAATATGGTCAAAATGCTTTTTCAAAACTCTCCCAGAATAACGACATCATGTGTTCCGTTTCCTTGACCATGTCTCTAAAAAAATTGAGTACATTTCTATAATTTCACTTATCGAAATGACTTGCTTTTTGTAATGTATTCTAAAGTAAAATAGTTTGAAAATACAGAAATTATTACTCATATTTAAACCATTTTATCTTAGTCAAATCTTTATTTATTTTAAAGAATTTAACTTAATATAAATATGCTTGCTTCACACAAATATTTCTCATTGAGTTCCACTAATGAAAATTGATGTAGTCAACTCAAATACTCAACACAACAACATTCAACATTTTTATTAAGCATGC
>JAODKE010000068.1:29106247-29123905 GCA_026779605.1 Mormyrus hasselquistii
CCTGTCACTGGGGCTGTGCTCCTGACTGCCCCTCACTGCTCCCTGTCACTGGGAGTGGGGCTGTGCTCCTGTCTGCTTCTCACTGCTCCCTGTCACTGGGAGTGGTGCTGTGCTCCTGTCTGCTCCTCACTGCTCTCTGTCACTGGGAGTGGGGCTGTGCTCCTGACTGCTTCTCACTGCTCCCTGTCACTGGGAGTGGGGCTGTGCTCCTGACTGCCCCTCACTGCTACCTGTCACTGGGAGTGGGGCTGTGCTCCTGTCTGCTTATTGCCGTGGGGGAAGCTGGCAATCCTTACACAAAAATGGTCGAAATTTGTGAAAAATGGGGGGGCAAGTAGTATTACTTATACCATTAAATTAGATTTGTAAAATGGTTCATTTGTATAATGGTCAGGTCCTGCACTGCAGAGATTTCCACTAGGCCAGGGGTCGGCAGTCTTTTGCTTGGGTTGTTTTGGCCTCACATTGAGCTTATTTGGCACTGCTGTGCAGTTATTCAATTATTCCGTTTTGTCTGCCTGTCATATTTCTGAAAGGACATATGGAGAATGCATGCTGTAGAAGGCTGTGGAAGACTGTGACTTAAAGACCACTAAGAACATGGAAGAATGTGACTTAAAGACCACTAAGAACATGGAAGACTGTGACCATTTCCCCATTTTCTGCCCTCTTCTGTGACACCGAGTACAAAGCGCGTTTGGGATCAGCTTGCTGGACCTGTAGTGCCTGTAGTGCAGTGCATTAATTGCAGTTCTTGAGAGCCTGTAAGGAATGTAGGATCAAGGGCATCCATTCCCTCTCTGTGTCACGGTACATGCCATGTCCCTTGACCTTTCCTTTGGTTTTTAATGAATTACATCAGCTGAGGTGGTGGTGGGGGGGGGGAGTCTTTATCTGTGTGTTAGTTGTGAGCAGAAGCCTCTCTCATTTCTGCATTTGCTTCTTAGGTTTTCCGGTCACTGTGATTGATGGGCAGTGTGGCCACTTCTTTCTGGCTTAATGCAATTGCTTAGTAACCTGTGAATCGGTGAAGTCTAAGACAGAAAATAGGCATATTTATGCATCAACTCCCTCCCCCCCATGACAAAGTTAAAATTCAGAATATAGGTTTTAACTATTTTTTAACATTTCTTTTATAGATTTTTGGGTAAAAATCAAAGTTATGTCAAGTGGAGCTACTGTAATATTACAGTAATCTCCCGCTATATTGCTTTTCAGCTATAGTTATAGTTCAGTTATAGTTTTCAGCTATATCGAAAACTTTTCCCAGACGCATCACAGTTCTCTGCGTATCGCGTACCTTGCTTGTGGTCTGATTGTTGTGAGCAAACATTTAAAGAAATTTTCGTTTTGTTTTAAGCCCTACAATTTAAGGCTTACACTATAAAAAAAAAATATTTATTTATATGGTCTTTCTACATCGCAGATTTTCATCGCTGACGGGTCTGGAATGTAACTTTCGCAATAGGCGGGGGATCAGTGTAACATCAAGAGCTGAGTTCAACATTATGTTGCCGCAATGCCATTATCAGAGGGATAAAGTGAACTTGTATATTGGCTTGCAGACAAAAATATTGGAAGCTCCTCACATTCTTCGCATTGGATGAGGTTGTGTCACCAACAGTTTTGTGTTGGCTACAGCCTGAGTGCCCCCTAGAGGCCTGCCAGGTGCCTGCAGTTTCCCAGGTGGCCTGCTTTGTGACCTGAACATTATAAGCAAAGCCAGCCTCCTGACAGGAAGCATCCTTTAGTCTGTCCAGCCTGTGGACCTAGGATGTTGGTGTGTCTCTTATTTGCTCGCCAGGAATAGCCTTTTTGTTCCTATTGTATGTTTATGCTGTTGATATAAACCTGTAATGCTCAGACTTTTTCGTTTTCGTTTCAGGGTCAGTGACTGGCTGCTAGCAGATGGTTTCAGGTTACGGAACAGGACTTGAGATCCTGAGGGGGACCTGCTGCTGGCTTTAGAACTTATAACCTTAGAAAACTTAGAAATGTTTGTTGTTCTTGTGTGAATTTTATTTGTCTCTCTGTGGAATGTGATTTGATTTCACAGAAGCTCGACAGACTGGAGTGTTTTTTTCCTCAGAAAACGGTCAGAGGAAGATGTTGCTGCTGAATCTGATTCAGATTCCCCTGGAGTATTCTCAGTTCTGTGCTGTAGGGTGCTCCGTTCATATGCAGTCTTTAGCTACTGATTCCAATCAAGGTACCCCTGGGCTTTTGGCCTGGGCTGTTTTATTCACCCACCTTTTAAAACACGCTTTCAAACCCATTGAGCTGGAGCGGTTACCTTGTCAATCTCTGCTGCCTAAGCCTGTTTCCTGAGCTGTGTGCAGTGAATATCTTCCCGAAACTGCTTATTTAATGAACTGTTATAAGGCTGTTATATTTACTGTTGGCACCCTGAGGCTTATGTGAAAAGTGTCTGCAACATCTGCTTGAAAGTAAAAGAACTGCATCTACTATGAAGAACCACTTCTGAGGTGGAGCTGGGGTATGTCTCACTGAAGACAGTGTCCCAGTACACGATGTTGGTTTTGCATTCCAGTTTCAGCACCCCCATCTTCCCTCACTGTCTGACACCGAGAACCTCTCCATCTGTGCCCTAGAAATGTCTTTGCTGCAAACCCCAAATCAAAGGTTTGCAGCATAATCTCTTTATAGCACTGTGTTCCACCTCAGTGATGTAGACCAACTCTCGCTTGGGAGGGATAAGACTGATCTGATCTGATCTGCCGCTCTTCCAACCAATATGGGCAGTGGTGGCTTGATGGTTAGGGAAGCGCACTTGTAATTGAAAGATTGCAGGTTTGAATCCCCCACCAGCCTGTCACTACTGAGGTACCCTGGCAAGGTACCGTCCCCAAGCACTGCTCCCCGGGCGCTGAATTAGCTGCCCCCTGCTATGTCACAAAAGTCACATATGGGTTAACTGCAGAGGACTCATTTCGTTGTTGCGCACTGTGTGCTTTGCTGCGGTGTGTTGACAATGACTACTAATCACCTAATTCTAAATTCAAGACATCCACTATCCACTTCACAAACTAGTGAGCACCCTACTCCAGAAGCTGTTGATGGTAGGACTTTTTTTGGGGCTGGTTGGCATCAATTGCTTCATGATATCTGATGACCTTGATTATGCTTGACAGTCAGTTTCCCTCTTTGTTCCCAAACCCATCCATCCCAGGAAAGACCAGAACCTGCTGTCCCCAGTTAACTGCTGGTACCTCCTGCTGAACCAGGTGAGGCGGGAGAGCAAGGACCATGCCACCCTCAGTGACCTGTACCTGAACAATGTCATCATCCGTTTCATGCAGATCAGTGAGGACTCCACTCGACTCCTCAAGAAGGTGAGGCCTGCCCACCATCTAGCAACTCCCAGCTTTTGCTTCTTAAGTTATTAACAGTGTTTCCTACTGTGTGTTTGCTGCTGGTAGCTATGTGTGATACAGTACATTGCACATTGCTATCGTTGCGTAGTATCTTGGTATTTTTTTGCAAAAAAGAAATTCTTGTATCTGGGTGAAAGTGTGGATGTAGTTGAATGATATGACAGCTTACTCTGTTTATTGTGTGCATTATTTATAGAGCTTATACACACTGGTGTTTTGTCTCAAGTATCTATGCGTTTCTGGGAAACCAGAGGACCCAAATGTTTTAAGCTTGCTGTAGCTTGTGAATGTCTCACATGGGGAAGGAAGGGCTTGTTTGAAATCACTCTTTATGGTGTGACTGTCCCCGGGCGGATGCTCCCCCGCTTTCTCAGGCTGATGAATAGGCTTGCTTCTGTGCTACTTGATGGTTCTTCTTCTGATTCTGGCTTTTGAAAAACAGGATGACCCTTCGGTGATGTTGTGTCTGGAAGTGATAATGATGCGTGACTTTGTCTTAGGTAGCATAAGTGTATGACTTCTACGGCAGCTCCTTCAGAGTTCACCGGGTCTCCTGATGCATGGGGTTAGAAAAATGCCCTTTACTGAGTTTATCCTCGGCATTTAACAAAATTGAATCTGTGAATCTGATGAATGAGCGTGACGCTTTAATTTCTCATCTAGACTGAGCCATTATTGCCTCCTGCCCTCATTACAGTAAGTCTCCAGCTCAAACAGGCTACGTTACGTCATCATCTGAGATCCCATGTCCTTGGTCTTTCTCTGAGCTGGGGTTGGCCCTCTTGTAGTCACAGCTGAGTCACAGTGTGGGGGTCCATGATTAAAGCATCTCCTCGTGAAACCACAATGATCTGTCAGGAGTAATGGCTACTCAGACTTAGTAGACTCCAATCATGTTATTATGTGAGTAGCAAATAAATGCCAAAGTTCCTGAAAACCCCTGGATTACTATGATTTAGCAAGCATTAGTTTTGCAGGCACCACTGAGCAGGCATCTCACAGCAATGGACAGGCTAATGAAGCCCTAAGACCCAGCTGACTACAAGAATACAATGCTCTGGCCAAAACTTGTATAAAGCACGTGAAATGTATTTACAAGTACAGGTTGATGACTTTGAATGCTTCATCGCAGGTTGCTCATCCAAGGTCTGGTCCGCCATGGGGCGCATTGTATGTCAATGGACTTAAGAGCCAATCCCAGATATTGGCATGCACATAGATGATGACCCTGCGCATAGGGAGCTCTTTGCTCTACATGTGTCATAGCTTTGACAGTAATATGAAAGGTGTAAGAACAGATTATGACTGCAAGAATCAGCATGACTGATGTTTCAACTAACATTTTCACAGTCTTGGCTGGTTTTGCCATGGAGGCAACGAAATATCAAAGTTCTCCCCACATTTCAGTTAAATGAAAAAAAAAATCTCCACTATGAACTATGAGATAAAGCCTCCTACAGAGATACTGCTAGCTAGTGACAGAAATGAAGCCGCAAACATATGGTGGGTGAGAATACTAAACTGTCCAATCACTGCTTGATTTTATCAATTAAGAACCCGCAACCCATTGTAAGTGGGTTCCAGTCAGTGACTGATCAAGCAGTGTAATCTCGCCCACCTTGCGTACAGAAGCCTCACTGCAGCCTTTGATACTCTGAAAGGAGTGCAGAACTCAAAGCAAGCAGTTCCATCAGCAGCTGCCCTGCTGCTGCAGCAATGGGAGTGTGGGAACAAGGTGCTGGAGTAAGCAGCATTAATTATAGGCTGACAGAAGCAGGCCATAGGAAAGGTCCGCTGAGGGCTGCTCATATAGGCCCGGTGTAGTCTTCTCACTGCCCCATGAGTGCTACAGACACGACTGGCCCTTCTTATGCTGAATAAGATGGTTTCTCAGCAGAAAAGGACATTGGAAATTTAGTTGAAATACTTGGGAAAATGCAGTGATAGAAAATGCTGCCATGATAACAGTGATGCTATACACAAGTTAAGCAGAATCTTAGCAATGAGGACCTTCAATCCTGATGTGTTTGGGCCACCTCGGAAGGGACCAAAATCTGACAGTGGAGGGTCATCTCCATGGGTGGGAAGCTTTGTAATTTGTAGTTTACAAATGAGTGCATTACCTGGTACTTCATCTGTGTCATGCAGGTCTTAGAACAAACATCTGAATTTGAAGATCACATCTGCTCTGCAATATATCCATCCGTCTTCCATATTTCCAACACAGGGTCAGGGTGGGATCCTGCATCTTGTATTAGGAAGTACAGAGCAGACGTAGTGGCGGGCGATATGGCATAATTTATTGCGACCAGTGGCAATTGTATCCACGTTACGCATTTCAAAATTATTGCAAGAATTGTGATACAGTACTACATTTACATGTACTTTAATTTAGCAGATGCTAAATAAATGAGTGAGGCAAATAGCACATTGCAAACCATGTGTGCTGTCAAGGAGTCAGTTAGCCATAAGTGCAATTAGGCTGAGATTCCAGAGAATGCCCATTTAGAAGTGCACTACTTATTTTCCCATAAGTAAAATAAATAATAATAGTAAAACTATTATTATGATGGAATAAACCAGTAAGCACATATCACACGCCTGTGTGTTTGGAACCTGCATCAGTACTACAACAAAAACAAAACAATTTCAGCCATCTCACTTTGTCAATTGCCTGACTAAGAAGATCTTTGTTTAGCAACTAGTGAACTAAAAATGTATTTGATCTTTTATAACCAGTCAGCTAACTTGGCAATACTCAAATGAACAAATAAACAAATAAATAAAAACACTTCAAAATATAATGGAACTTTTAAAATTATTGCATTTGTGTCACACATAAAACAACACACGGTCCATAGATGGTTCCAAAAAAATTGGTTCCAGAAAAGGTTCTACTTTGTTTGAAAATGGTTTGGATTAACAAAATCTACTGTAATTTGCATAACATGTAAAGATTTTGTTCATACTACAGGTAGTAACACAAACAGTTTTATTTATCTGTCATTGCTTGTTTGTATTTGTTGTTAACTGGGTTCAGAAGTGCAATTCTAAATTCACAATTGAATTCACAATTTTTGAGACTTTATTACTTAAAAAAATGAAAGCACTGTCGCTATAATGAGTTACCTTAATAGTTAATTACATTTATTATTATAACAGCTGCCACTGTTATGGGAAGGCTTGCCACAAGATTTTTGTGTGTCTGTGGGATGGAGATAGTCAGACCACTCTTCATAAATATTTGCAAATAATTTTGCTACAATAATAGCCGCGTACAATTAGCTAAAGTAACAACAGATGCGGTGTCATTAGGCAAAACTGAAATGTATATTTGAATGTTATCGACATAGGAGTGATAATTAACATAATGTTTTCTCATTATGTTCCCTAATGGCAGCATGTCCAGAAAAAAACAATAAAGGTCCAAGAACTGATCCCTGTAGTACTCAGTTTTGACCAGTGGCATTGATGGCAGTACATGACCATTTGATATTGAGTAGTAAAAAATCAAATTCAGGTCTTTGTAACAGAGTAAGATGGTCAATCATGTCAAAGGCTGCGCTAAGGTAAAAAAAGCATTAGCACAATCGCATCGCCAGCATCATTTATGACTTTTGTGTCAGTGCTGTGTTCCTGGCAGAAGCCCGACTGGAATCCATCCTGGATGTTGAACTATGACTAAAGTTGAGTAGCGACTATCTTCTCCAAAAACAATGGTACAATACAGGCAGGTCTGTAATTGCTGAGCTCCTGTGGATGCAAATTTAATTTCTTCAATAGAGGTCTAATTACTGGTCCTTTAAATTGGTTAGGCATATTGCCGGGTTGGAGCCCAGCCTCGACAGAAGAGTCACATCTGTGGGTCCTTGAGGAAAGTCCTTAACCTCCAGCCCCATGGGCATCAATGTGGGCTGCTGCCCTTCACTGCCAACCTTTTTCTCACTATACGCTATATAGTACACCTGCTTATTCATGCAGCTGTCTAAAAAGCCTAATAGCATTTCTGACTATCAAGTCTCCAATCATGAGCACATTTTCTGCTATGGCAGACGAACTGCTGAGAGCAGAGAACTTGCTGCGAAATGCAACACCTGACTGGTATGCAAGAGCTCTCGTCTCAGAGCTCCTAGGACCACGTCTGACCATGACCCAGGACTCGCGTGTGCTGGCTGCTGGTGTTGCCTTCGAGGAACGAGGGACTACAGCCAAATCTAAGCTGGCTGTGTGCTCGAGTTGAAAATCCCTGTCTGGTTAATCTTCACTTAAGGTACTAATGTGCCCCTCCAATGCGCACATCCTGTCCTCCAACTATACTGTGACTATTCACTTCTGGCATACAATGCTATCAGAAACCTTCGAAGGACAATCTATGCTGTACTTGACACAGGTGCAGAAGACAATCACAACTTTCCCTTTTGATTACAAGTGATTGTCGGAGGTCGTCTGTGGCCAGGGAAGGTGGTTAGTCTGAGTTTGGAAATTAGCTTTCGGAAGATTATTTAACTTGTCAAGATCTTCTGATTAATACCTGTATTAATATATATGTAATATATACGCGATCCACACACACACACACAATTCCATTCAGGGTCACCACGTTTTTCAAATGTAGTTATTATAGCCCAGAGAACCCCAAGGATGCTCCTGCAAATCCAGGGTGAATATGCACATAAAATGCAGGCAGGATTCAAAATCGGTATACGTGTAGTTTGTTGTTCATTTGAAGAATTTTGGCTAGTGAAGTGATGATGTATCTGAAGCAATAATTTCAATGTTTTTCAGCCTGTCTGTATACAAAGAAAACCACATCGTTGCTTTGTCATTGAGTGCTTAATGAAATGGCCTGGAAGGTGAGGTGTGACATGAAGAGATGCTTAACAGCACATGCTTAATGCTGGGTTTATGGCTTAGTTCTAGATCAGTGGGGTTCCTTTCCACTGAATTGTTTTCTTGGTAGATTCATTTTCAGCTCACTCTTATGATATCTGTGCTGATTTAAGTGGGTTAGCAAGATAAGTGGCGCATAGGACTTAACCTCTAAAAATTGAAACCAATAACAGAGTTTTAGGCCAGAGTTGGGGCATAAGGAGAGAGATCTCAGAATTCTCCCATACCTAAAATACTGCTTAACTATTAGATGCCATAGTGAAGGCCAATGAGAGAATAGGTCTGGAGAATGTGATCTGATTAGATGACATTTTGACTAATGATCATGGGCTGATTTCATGCATTGATTGTTTTGAAATAAAAGTTGACCACCACCCAGTTTTTATTTTAATTCGCTTGTCATCAAATGGCTGTTGTATATGTAATTTGATTCCATTTGATGTTTACCCAAGATGCATTCATAGTAATATAGTTCTCTCTGTTCCCAGAGCAAGGAGATCGTCTTTCAGCTCCAGGAGGACTTGATGAAAGTTTTAAATGAGCTGTACACCGTAAGTGCTGTTCTTTTCCCTGTTTTCAGTGGGTTCCCAGAAAAAAAAAAAATCTTCTTGGATTGTTTGTGTGATGTTCATGTCATTTTTAGTAGGTCATCTAGGTTACCTGTACAAAAGTGAGCAAACTTGAACTGGGTAAGCTGGAAAATAGCGTTTGATCACAAGTGGCAAATTCAAGGCCTCATTCAGCCCGTGATATTGTATCCAGCCTGTGCGATAAAATCTTAAATCTATCAGAACTGGCCCTCCAGTATATAGCACACACGTCAATGGCATTACAAATCGCAGATTGCACAGTAGTCTGTCTGTCAGTCAAGGTAGGGCTGCACGATTTCACTTCTTGAGCTGCACTCACAATTATATGGCGCATGCTCAATAATCACCAGGGCTTTAGATGACGGCCGAAACGTTTGTCCGGATGCCAGCATTTCAGTACTATGTGAACATTTATTTATGCACACAATTTGGTAAGCAGATTAGTAGCGCACCTAAAATGTTAGTACTCTGTATAAATTCTGCATATTCTTATGTTTAATAAAGCATGGGACTTTAAAGTGCTCAAAGTACTGCAACACCGCCAACATCTTTTTAGATATTTTTTTGGCTTGGTCTTACATCCATGGAAATTCATGTTTGTTATTGGCCCCTATGAATGGGATGCAAAAGGTTAACCTTCTCGAAGGCATATGTGAGCTTTTCTGCATTAGGACCTAAGAATGAGGCTCACATAGCTGAGATTTTCACCAGGTAATCCTTGCAAGGCATCCATTAGTCATTTAGCTACGCAACTGCTAGGAGGGCCAGATGGCCAGATAATTTATTTATTTATTGAAAGAGGTTTTTTTTTTTTGCTAATTCATTCATTTTCCCCTACAAAAACTGCCTCACAAGCTTCACAAGAAAGAGCATTCATCAGTTCTCAGAGTTTGGAGTCAGAGCCCAGGTGTCAAGGTGCTTCATAGCAGAGATGGGGACACAAGTTTGTGAATCGACTTCGAGTCGCTCTTTTTAAATTGATTTCGGACTCTACTTGCAGCTCATTACTCGGACTTGACTCTGACTCCTTGATAGCGACTTATGAACAACAAGAGGCTTTAAAGCTCTGTTGAAATTTCTACACATGAGGTGTTAAACACGCTAGCTGGTGTCAACAATCTCTAACACAATCTTTCTGCTTTGCCACTAGTTCAAAATATGGACCTGATATGACGAAGTACGGGATATTCCGAGTGTTATTTTACATTAGATGGCACCGCTTAGAAATAGGCATTGCTTAACATGTGTCATAAATTATATACAACTTATATTGTGTGGTCATATAGTGACACAGAATGATATAGATTGCCATAAATCTCATGATTTAGCTGGTACTGTATGTCCCAAAAAGTTTCTGACTTCCCCATCAAATCAAGCTGTATCTTTTTACAAATTAAAAAGTGCCCGCACCTCTTCATCTTGCTCTACACAATGTAGTGTTGTGTCTTAAATTATTCAGAGTTCTGTCATGCATTCAAATGTAACAATTTTTAATAAAGAAAAAACATCTTGCCTGCAAATAATTTGGTTGAACAGTAATATCACTGACTGGTCCCCCATGACTAAAAGAGCAGCACGACTGCACACACTAATTTAACTTTTTAACATGGAGTTGTGTGCGTGTGTGTGTGCGCGCACATATCTGAATGTTGTTCAAATTTGGACCTTCTTTGGACTATGTTTTGCTCAAGGGATTTCTTCATCATAGCATTTTTTTTGGGAAAGTATTAGTTTACATCTAATCTACATTACAAACGTACTTGGGTTCTTACAAAAATGTTATTGCTTCAAAGCCATTTGAAATAGCGATTACTTTGAAAATGTATATAAACCTAAGGAACTATGAGACAAGTCATTATTTAAACTGTTGTGGTGATTCCCATTTAATCGCATCACTTACTAACAGAAAAAAAGAATGGGAGGTTACATTTTTGAAAATATAGCACCATGTAATTAAAAGAGCAGTTGTGTAAGTTGGATTCAAATATAAGGAATGATAATGCAGCTGTGTGGCTCTATTGTACTGATACCCAGAGGTGGGTATCGAGTGACATGGGGACAGCAGAGTACAGCATTAAAATTCTGCGGCTTTTCAGGTCCTCAGCCACCCTGTTCCAGCTGGCTGAATGTCACAGAATACATGACTACCTTTTTCTAGCTAGCTGATTCTTGATTACTTTTATCTTGCTTTAGACTAGCAATTTTACCTTTGCATGCTAGAGTACAGGCATGTAATCCAGGGTGTCTGCTAGCTTTACCAGCTGATTCCTGGGTTGGGCTACTAGTCGACCGCCATACAACGAATCTGCAAAACAGATCAATTAATAGATTTGACTGTCCTTCTGAAACAGATCACGTAGTCATGCAATCATCAGGGTACCGCGGTCATGGAAAACCTGGAAAAGTTTTGGAATTTTCAAATAATTTTTCCAGGCCCTGGATAAGTTTTGGAATTCTTGGATAGAGAGGAAAAGTTTCGGAAACTAGCCTCGTTCATTTTTGTTTCCCGCTTTTGTAAATGTAAAAAACAACCCCAAGGTTGTTAGGTTTTGTTGGAGAGGATTGTTGTGATTTGGTCCAGACCAAGTCAGGTATATATTTTCTGTAGTTTAGCATAGTGGTTCTCGATGTTTTTTGCACCGTGACCCAATTTTTAACATGCCGGCTCAGTCGCGACCCTATATCAAGTATCGGTTTAAATGAATGCTATGATCAATTCTATGATCTGCAATTTTACCAATCAATTCCTATCCCACAAATTTGATTGGATGTGTCAGTGAATTTTAAATTAAGCATCTTTGGTTTGGCTTCTTGTGAACTAGTTTTGTGCTTGGCATTTGCAGACCCAAGACCCGTTTACATAGGTTAATTACTGGGGAATAAGGAGAGAAGTTAATAGGTTAAACTACCCATTTTGGGAAATCTGATCGTGGATGGGCATAGGAGCTTACATTTGCTTACATTTGCTTACTCTACCTTGCGACTCTTTCGGAACTTGCTGACCCATGGGTTGAGAATCGCTGGTTTAGCAAATAAACTAGTTCAGCATTTAAACTACTAGATAAACTATTTCAATTGTTAAACAACTGCAGGGAAATAAAGAGGATAATGCCCCCCTTAATGGCTCTGTCTGGGGGTTCTTTACTGGTCAGCCTACAGCTCATATATCCCAAAATGAACTGAACTGAATTCCCAAATATTGAAGGGGAGATCTCTTGTGTTGGACACATCCATCCATTTTCTGTAGCCGCTTGACCCATTTTGCTCGTCCCAGAGGCTACGGGCGCAAGGCAGGGAACAACCCAAGTTGGGGCGCCAGCCCATCACAGGGCACACTCACACACCGTTCACTCATACAGTCACACATAAGTACTATTTGGTAACTCCAATGCACCTCTGCACATTTTGGACCTCAGGTGGGAAAACTGGAGTTTAAAACCCCATGATGACACAGGGAGAATATGCACACTCCATACACATGGAACCCTGGTGGAGACACCCAGAGGTGTGAGGCAACAGTGCTAAACACTGCATCACCATGCTGCCTCCTAATTATCCATCCATATTCCATTATCAGTCATGTAGTGCAGGATCATGGAGAGTTCAGAGCAAATCCTGGAAAGCACATGACTTGACCTCCTGGATCAGGTGCTACATCATCACTGTAGGGGATGTCATCATGGAGAAAACTCCAAGAGTATCAAGTTACTAATATTAAAAACTCATAATGAAAACGATTAAAAAAGCACTGGACATTCTGCCTTGTAGCCGAATGTAGGGTATCTAAACATTCCCTGTGTTTGTTTCTTTTTTAATGCAGCTGCTCCACTTACTTGCCCATTGTGTGTTATAAATAACATTTGTTGAGCTCCAGTTAGCCTGCCGTGTGATAACATCATACTTCATGGTGACTGCCTGCTTCCTGGAGTCCCGCAGCCAGCTTCTGAAGCACGTTAAAGTAATTCGAAGCACCCTAATGAATTGGAGCTTTCAGAGACACGCAAATAGCGAGGTTACCTTGCTTTCCAGTCACCTAAGTCCATGTAAAGGTGGAGGCCAGGGGGTGGTGTGCTAACAGTCTTAACAAAGGACACTGAAAGCGGTATGTGGAAATGGTTTCGCTTACAGCTTCTTTTGAATGGAAGTGGCTTGGCAATGCCTTGATTCAGTGGACCTGGGTTATAAGTAGGTTTGAATCAGCAGCCTTTTACCAAGCTCTGATTTGAGGAGTTTGGCAGTTTTCATTATACTGGGGATTTTAAACCACTCAGGCGTTAATGTAAAACTTTTAGACTATACCTGGAGTGGCCTGTAGTTCTGTCGGCTAAGACTTTACATCTTTGATTGGAAGGTAACTGGTTCAAATCCCGTGGTTGGTAGAGTGGTTTCTCTGTTGGGTCAATGAGTAAGGCCCTTATTCCCTTGGTCTTCTAAATGTATGTCACTTTGGATAAAATCATCTGTTAAATAAAGGTAAATATCACAGTTCAACTGCCTGTTTTAATGTAACTTTTGAATCTTTTCTTGAATGGTTTAAGGTACCAATGACTTTAGCTTAAGGTAGACATGTAGACTGTGTAGAGCAGGGGTGGCCAATCTTATCCACAAAGGGCCGGTGTGTATGCAGGTTTTTGGGATAACCTTTAGGTCAGCTGTTCAAACCCAGGTGTAAGGACTCTTCAGCCAATCAGTCCTCTAATTAGTGATCTAATTTGGGAGTTGCAGCGAAAACCCGCACACACACCGGCCCTTTGCGGATAAGATTGGCCACCTCTGGTGTAGAGGCTCTGGAAAGCATGTTTTAATTTGTGCCCAACTCATGCCTGAGAGATGTGACTAAACGTGCAAATAATCATGCAATTGTACTGCATTTAAAATCTGAGGCTGAGTCTGAATCTGGATGTGCTGCCCAGAACCCAAGGTGCCGTAGAGCTTGTAATGAGATGCCTTTACCTTCTGGCCCCCCAGGTGATGAAGACGTATCACATGTACCACACAGAGAGCATAAGTGCCGAGTACAAACTGAAGGAAGCTGAGAAACAGGAAGAGAAGCAGGTGGGACGAGCAGGGGACCCTGTCTTCAGCATCCGCATGGAGGACAAGTATCAGAGGCGCAGCTCCATGAAGCGGATCGAGAAGATGAAGGAGAAGGTCTTCTTAATGTCATTCCTGTACTATATCATGATGTCTAAACCAGTGTTATGGCTCAGAATAAGACTTGCTTAGTGTTCACTGTCAGTTCCCTTTGAGTGCGCACTTCTGTATAAATCACCTCAAACAGATGGGCATTTCACTGAAGATATTTAGGTTCAAACCCTTAATCAATTCCTAGGGGAGGTCTGAGACCCAAACAGTGATCTTTGGGTTATACATTCTGATTAACCACTGTTGTACAAACTACCCACTTTGGTTATTCATTGAGAGAAGGCATCAAGTCAAATATCTGTGCCCATTAGCACCCCGTCCAGGAGGTACTTCTGTTTCACATAAAACCTGGACACTTAAACCAGGAAAAAGATATCGTAAAGACAGCTGTTTAACAGGCTAATAAAAAGCAAGTGCGGTTTGGTTCATCAGGATATGTGTTTATGCAGAGTCCATAACAGATTTTGTAAGTTGACATCGTGTTTTTGAATGACAACAAATTGCACTGGTCTAAACTGCTCACATCTGATGATTCGTGGGTTATATGGCGCTCATCTGGGAAATTGCTATCTGTGCCCAAAAACGTCATCTCCTCACGGGAGAAAGTGGGATTGTGTTGGAGTGCCTCTCACTGCCCACCACGACGACCTAGGTGGTCCCATCCATGAGGAAGAGGTTCTTCAGGGACTTTTTGTATCAAAACTTCATTTTTTACTTCTCTGTGCCACTTTCAAAGGATGCTAGTCTTTTTAGAAGCTCTGCTCATCAGCCAGTCATCTAGGACTAATGAAGGCTTTGAGGAACACACAAATTGCTGTTACCTTTGTTCTAATATCCCTTTAATCTGATTTTTCTTCTCCTGCTCATCAGCGCCAGGCCAAGTACTCTGAAAACAAGCTGAAGCTGATCAAAGCACGGAATGAGTACCTTCTAACTCTAGAGGCCACAAACTCCTCCATGTTCAAGTACTACATTCATGACTTGTCTCATTTAATTGATGTAAGTATGGAAGAATATCACATATTTATTCCGCTGACTGGCATTTTCTCTTCACTAAAAGAAAAATACTGACAACTTCCTTCTTAAATTCTCCCAGCTCACCTTGTTAGGGAAAAAATTCAAGTGTAAGATTCCTGCCTGTATCCACTTTTGCAAACACTTGGATCTCAGGAAGTCTGAAAGTGGCTGTGCTGCATAGAAAGTAGTTTTATTGAAACTGGCTTCCAAATTGGTCATTAAAACGTTATGCCAACTGAAAGTGTAACTACCTTCCCTGAAACAGCAATATTCTCTGGGGATAAATGTCCACTTTATTGCCATTTTGTGGACTTCTCTCTGACCATGGAAAAAACGACTTTGCTTAAACATGTAGGAGGGTTAGGTGTACTGGTGCATTGGACATATTCCTCATTAATTCTTCATGCTACTGCTAATTCAGTACAAGAAAAGAATTCCATTAAAAGTACAGTAGGCCCATTCATAGAACACACCGTCGTCAAGTATCAAACACTCCCCTGTGGACAAGGACTGGTAAGTAATACACTGAAAACACTGAACATGTCACATTTGATGAATTGCTGTTTTGCATCACCAAATGAAGACTAGTATAGAGACTGACATCCTCTATTGATGTGTGTATCGAGGGGGGTTGTGTAGGACCCTTCCCTTAATGACCTCAGGATGTCTGCGGTGTATTAAGTCATAAATTCAAGTTAAACCTTGAAATGTCTTAAATTTAATTTTTCTATTATTTTACACTGATGTTAAAAATGATTTAATTTATGTTTAAATAGGACTGACTCCTAGTAGTTATACTACAAAGTTGGTTTAGCCTGCTTAGCTGGATTACTTGGGGTTTAACATCAATTTTTTTGTGTTTGTGCTAAAGTTGGATGGGCTATAGCTCTTGTTACCTAGTTCATATGGTTTCGTCTTTGAAAGTATAAATTAAAATATTAAAGGATCAACCACTTTTACATGCTGGGAATGTTGGAGAATGGGACAATAAATGTCTTAATCTAAGTTCATTTTTTCTTTGGTTTAACCGAAGATTCTTCTTAGGAAGATTTCTCATAGTCACCCATGCCTTGATTGTCACTTTGTAGAATTTGATTTATTATTTACAAAACAATTGTTGGACCATTTTTGTTAATACAGACTAGAATGAAAAGTGGGTGTAGTCACTGGGTATGGATTCTACGCATATTTCCACGTACAGTTTGGTCTTAAATTTGGCTTGAAGTGGTATTTAAAAAGGTCTGAAAAAGTCTTGAATTTCACATCACTATTTCTGCAGACACCCTGGATTGAGGGGGAACATTTAGTGTCCTTCCCCTAGTGATCTACAAATTGATGGGGCGAACGTGTAGGGCCCTATGCCTATATCCCTAGTGATCAAAAGTTGGGCGCGGGGTGGGTGGGGTGTTTAGGGCACCTTTTATAGTGATCAAGAGATTGAGGGGGAACATGTAGGGCCCTTATGCTAGTGATCTAGGGAATAAGAGGGGCATTCCCCCGGTGGTATACAGTTTGCGCACAAGTAATGCATTATACAGTGATTTTTTATGGGTTATTCTGGATTTGTCTAATACAGAAAAGATCTCTGCCCTAGAAGCCAGTTTTTGTAAGTGGTTGTCTGTTCCAGCTGTGGTGTGTCAGTAAATTCTGGACCACTTTGTGGTGTTACACTCCCAGCTGGGTCTCTGTTTCCTGCCCTAGAACTGGTCTATGAAAATGGGTCAGAGAATTATGAGACATATATTTTTTTTTAACCTCAAGAATAAATATTCCATTCCTAGCCATGCTGGGAATGCTTACAAATGTGTAGCAGCAAGGTCAGCCGAGCTCTGTTTTCCCATTACGGACAGATAGATCATGACTGGTGACCCCTGTGACTCACAAGTCTTCTCCCAAATCCCCTGACCTCCTCAGCTGAGATGGTTCCTTTTTCCCAGGTATAAAAATGAGCTTTGGGTTTCCAGGTCACCATGGTGATCATCTGTCCTTCAAACCAGAATAAGTAGGAGTCTGACTGGCCGGTCTTATTCTGTTTAAATGTTTTGATATCTTTGAAATAAAGATAAGATGTGGTTCGTTTCTAGTGGTAAATCATGTTTCAAATGGAAGCCATTTCCCAGCAGTTGGTTCAGACTGGGTTGTGCTGTTCTGTTGGGCAGTGCTGTGACCTGGGTTACCATGCCAGTCTGAACCGAGCCCTGCGCACCTACCTCTCAGCGGAGTATAACCTGGAGACATCCCGCCATGAGGGCCTGGACATCCTGGAGAATGCTGTGGATAGCCTGGACCCCCGCAGTGACAGACAGCGATTCATGGAAATGTACCCCACTGCCTTCTGTCCCCCAGTGAAGTTTGACTTCCAGCCACACATGGGTGATGAGGTCAGTAAATAATGCCTATTGCTACAGTGAAGGAAAAAGTTTGAATGTTTCAGAACATTGGTGTTTACACTATAACACTGTATTGTGTTAACATTTGTGATAACACTATAGCACATTTCCCTAATTGCATTGAGTCAGTTTCTTGGCTGAAAGATCTCTTTAATTAAGATGTATTTTTTTTTGGGGGGGGGGGGGGGGGGGGTAAAACCTCAGTAGTTAAATTGGGCTTTTTGTGCCTTT
>JAODKE010000068.1:29130280-29146392 GCA_026779605.1 Mormyrus hasselquistii
ATTGTTTAATGAGGAACGCAAAAACAGAAACGTTATAATATCGATTCTGCTCGGAATGAACCGAATGGATTTTTTTTTTCATTTTTAAGCCCTGGTCGGCATCATTCGCTAGTGGAATTAGTTCTAATAAACCCTCAGTTTGAATCCATTCCATTCAGCTATCCTATAGTACATCTTTAAGTAGGAGGGTGGAAATTTTCAAGCTCCGAGCATCAATACATCATGATGTGTGCTATACTACTATAAATTAATTGATATATAGAATTTGCCATTTTTTCCTTCAGATAATCCATGTGACTTGTATCTGCATGCACTTTGACCAATAAGATGGTGGTGATGCAGCCAGCCCAGTTTAGTCACACTTTCCGTTTTGCTAGTAAGCAGGGCCACGTACTGGTCAGGTACAGTTTGCATAATTTACAATGGAAAATTGCCTCTTCTCAGTACAGCTCGGGTACAGCTCAGTCCTTGGTGGCAGTGGAAAAGTGGCATAACCAGTGAGCTTCTTGAGTCCTCCATGCTTATTTAGCATAAAGGTCATGGTTCCTGTTGTGTGACAAGAGGTACAAACACATTGGATCCATTTTTCCAGATGATCCATCCAGTAATTCTACAAATTGCAGAACTTGGGGTGTGTGGGAGGAGTAGTGATTAAATGGGGGGGGGGGGGGGGGTAACAGGTTTGTTTGGGGAATATATTGTTGTCATTCCAAGAGTATTGTTTATAGGTAAACTTACTAAATCTACTAAGTTCAACCTGCCAATTGATACTTTATTTACAGGTAAATCTGAAAATACTGTGAATAAGAAAACATTTTTGCCATGGACAGTTTTGTCCTTGTACAGACAGGTTGACAATCCCTGCAGGAGATACAAGCATCTAGGGTTTCCAATTTCAATCAGAATAAATACACGATATTCCTCCCCCCTCACCGCCCAGGTCCCCTACATTTGTTGAGCGGGGCAGAACATCGTGACATAAATCACATTCCCCATTAATTCAAAATCAGACACAGTATTTTAATTTTCAATATAGGATGGGTGGAAACGATCGGCAAATGTCTAATCTGCCTCTTGGAACAAGTAGTTAGGTGATCAGCGAAAAAGTTCAGTGACACACTATACTGTTGGCTTTTTTAAATGTTACGCCCTGTAATTAAAAATCTTTTATTTTTGTATTTATTTATTGAAATTAGATTTCATTCAGTTTGTTGTCTTTCTGAATCAGTTTTTAAACAAAAATAGAGCCGTAGTGAAAAGAAATAATGGCAAATTATATTGTGGAAATTATCAATATTGATTGATGTGATGAAAATCACGTGATGAAATATTTTGCCGTATCGCTCAGCTCTACATCACATATAATTCTCTTTGCTTGGTGTGAGACATCAGCTTGCGTAGTTTTGCCTTTTTTGTTTTCATTATCAAAGAGGAAAGTCGTTTAAAAGAAGGTAACCCTTTTGTGAGTGAACCCCTACTGGACCCCTTGAATGCCATTATAAAGACTTTCCTTTCTGGCACCAGATCTTCAGCCCGGATCAGTGTCTTACTTTCCCGGATCTAACCCCTGTGTCTGTTATCTTCCGGCCTCCTGATGCAGGCACAGGAAGAGGATGGATGCTTCCGCTCGCGGGCCTCCTGGGCCCATAGAGACAGACTCTTCCAGCGGGCCCTGTAGCCCAAGGGACCTCCTGCGGGGGCGCCATACGGTAGCCCTGGACAGCCCTGGGCAGCGGCGAAAGACTGGAAGGCACGAGTCGCTCCGGAAAACGGAGAGCCCTCCCATTCGCCGTTCTCCCTCTTCAGGCCAGTATGGCTGCCTCACCGAGCCCCTTGGAAATCCGCTAGACCCAGACAAGATCGCTCAGGTCAGTGGAGGGTCACACTCCAGTAAAATGAAATGTCAATGTTTAATCTTTCTGCTCATGTCACATGTTTAGTGTTTACGGAAAACAATAATCCCCGACCACTGCCCCTACAGTATGTATTCTAAATCACCAGTGAATACGCCAAAAACTTACATTAAAATATAGTTTTCTAGATATAGATTCCTTTATAACTGAAAAAATAAGTCTGTTTTTTTAGTTATTTGTTGTATTCAATCCACATTGTCCATGTTTATCTGCCTAGATTTTTTATTAGCAAAATGCATGTGTTTGTGCTGTGACAGACCCCAAACCCATTTCCTGCATACGGTTAGGGTTAAATGGGTAAAGCCCACCACCCAACATAAACACATGGAAAAAGTGGCTATGGAAGGCTCATGAAGGTTCAATGAGAGGTTCCCCTCTGCCCGTCCAGGACATAGAGGAGACGATGAATACGGCCTTGAATGAGCTACGGGAGCTGGAGCTTCAAAGCTCAAGCAAGCCGGCCCCAGATGTGGTGCTGGACACGTTGGAGCAAATCAAGAACGCGCCCCCGCCTGCCAGTCTGCCACCTCACAGCCCCCTCCGCAGCCTGCTCCTGCGCCCGTCAGAGGCTGCAGCCCCATCCCGTGGCCCTGGCTCGTCTTGCGATTCCTTGGCCACCTTCAGGCCCGCCGTGGCTCCCCGCATGGGAGTCCAGCTCAGGCCCCCTATTCTGCGGCCCAAGCCCCTGGTGCTTCCCAGGCCAGGTACATCCCAGCCGACGGCCCCCACTTTGCAAGGGCCTCTGGACAAGACCTGCACCATGTGACCCCTCCCCCGGTCACTTTGGAATGGTCCCGGATCATTATCCCCGTTGTTGAAGTCATTGGTCAAAAACTAAATTATGCATTTCTAAACTGCTTAGATAAAGGGGGAAGGGATAATACAATGACTATTACAAGTTACTGACAGAATGTATCAGATGACAGATATGTCACTAGTTATTATTGAATTTGTAAACCTGTCTACAGGGGATTATTATATCGCTCTGTTAGCCACTATAGTGAGAGCATTTATTTTATGTGCAAGAAATAGTTATAAAGGTGTCTTTTGGAGAATGGTTTTAACTTAGCATATTATAAATACATATTACAAATATCACTGTATTATAGCAAGACAATTCTAGTTAAAATACAATAAGGAACACATCACAAAGGTTTCCTATATGGTTAGGTGACTTCTCAGTGGTACTGTAGCTGTAACGAGAGATCCCCCTCCCTTGGTGTGAGTTTGAATTGGGGTATCGTAGGAAATGTAGTCTATTATTCTAAATATGTTAGCCTGAACTGTAATGCTGCCATTTGTGATTTATACAGCCTTTTATATGACCGCCACATAGAAATGGAAGCCTTTCCTTTGTCCTGAATAAAGTTTAACAGCATCTCGGCTAAGCAGCTCTATAGTTGTTGGCGTAAGATGGAAAAGAAGAAGTATGACCAGGGTACATTGTGCTGGGGTTAGCATGTTATAAGTTCTTAGTTCACTTATGTAGTGCTCCTGCGCACATTAACGGCACTTCAAGTGAGAGGAACAACGTACAGCACATCGAATGCTTCAAATGTAATCCAGTCCCACTGTGTTAAAAAACATACATCAATACTGAGTCTGTTTTTAACTCCAGATTATTTCTTTCCTTGTTTTAGCATAGCTTTAATGTAAAGTATGATCGTATGATCATTTATGATATTATCTGCTGGTCAGCAAGTGGATATAACCACTAGAAGTCCAAATGTGTATGGAATGTAAAAAAAGTTCCTTTCAGCAAAGAGGTTTATGGGAGCACTGGCCATGTCTCAACGTGGATGTCCATTTATTCTGATCCATCGCTGTAAGTCAGGAGTCAGTAAAAAAACCTGACTCATTTCTCAGCCTGGGCAAAGCAACTATTCATAGTCACCTTTAAATCTATCACTGCTGCCCCATTTTGCGGTCATTTACCTGAAAGGAACAATGCCGGTAGCCATCGACTTTCTGACTGTTATTGTCAATGTCTACCCTGTCCAACCTATTTAATGCTCTTCATTTCAATAGTCTATTGCTGTGGGCAGAATATTAAGGACAAACTAATCAAATTTTCAGGTGGATATTTCTTTAGTAATCACCAGTAGTATATAAAACTCCAAGTGTCATCACTGTGGTAATGCCCAGCGGACAGTAGAGCCATTCGGCAAGTTTATTTTCAGCATGAAGGAGCCACTGTATGGGAGCAGACCAAGTGAATCCTGGACCACACTCTTTTCAGCCCACTCACAGGTGAAAACAAGAAGGAAAAGCCCAAATTCCTGTCACCCAGCAGAAGAACAAATAACCTTTTTTCTTGCAAACATTTTACTTTGTGTGCAAAAAGAGAAGAATTTTTCTCACCCTGGGGTTGAACCCCACTTCTGGGTTTTAATATGTTTTTGTAATTTTCTTGAGTACAGAAGAGTCCAAATGAAGGACTTGGGCCCAGGCCCCGACCTGAGGACGATTTCTGGTTCTTTTCCTCCATCTCCGGTCTGGCTCACTAACTTTATGCTGGCCCACTCTCTGACTTTCCCCCTATGTATCTTTGTAGAATGTATATGTAAGTGCCTTTGGACATGTCTCTTGCAAGAGTTCATTCTATATATGTAACATTTTCACTTTAAACCACTTCTGTTGAGCTGGTGCAGAAGGAACATGCAGTAATAATAACATCCCACTTCTGGAAATGTACCGAAATGTGAACTGTAATGTTTCTCTTCTGGAAATGTTAGACATAAGTAAATAGTATAAGGTAAGTTACTATGAATCCGTCGTGACACTGCACTTTTATGTATCGGAGTGTATATGTGGTATGTAGCATTACAAAGCGTTGGGGGCATTTTGGGGTGTGCTGCTCTCAAAGTGTCTGTGAAATAAAGAAGGTGGTGCCCGCTCATGTGGTCTGGTTCTTGTGTCCTTGACAGCCAGAACAAGGGGAGATGTGACACTGGCCGCAAATGCGGTGCCTTGCAAATGTATCAAGCTCCCCTTAAAGTGATCAGATTTCTTATAAAATCAACCAGTATTTTGTTGCATCCATTCTCCCTTTAATTTTCACATGATGCCCAGTTCCTGAATTTGAAAAGAATTTCAATTGCATGAGGCTTTCGCCGCCATATTTAACTGTAAATAGGGTATTAATTGATGCATGGGCCGCAAATAGGGCCTGTATGAATGTATCACAAAGCTGGATTTCTTGCTTAGCTGTATAACCTGTCAGATTTAAGGCACCCAAGTTTCAATAGATTTTGTCTTTGTTCACTGACATTCAGCCCAGACTGCCGTAAAACTGACGTCATCCTATTTCGTGAGACATGCCCATAGTGTTTGGAATTTTGGCAAAAAATCTCTATATTTGTCTCATCATACTACAAAACCTTTTACATAAGTAATTAATCAAATACACTTGTCAAAAATCACATGTAAATATATCGTACAGGAGATGCTATGAGTATTTCTTTAACTGCAGATCTCATGGGATTTTCACGCATAACTGTTCCTAGAGTTTGGTACAAAAAATAAAAAACATCCAGCGAATGGCATCTCTCTCTTCATATCTGTTCACAATTAATCTGCTTCTCTAGCGGGACAGTAAGAGATACCACCTTTTAACTGACATACAGGAACCGAGCTGTACCCTGTACCTCAGCCGTACCACAGAGAGAGACTAGATACAGCACAGTTCCAGCTCACTTTGGTTTTCCACTGCAGATGGGTCAGCTCGGGAAAGGTGACTAGGATCTAATCATTTAAGAGATGATTTACCGTTCACACGGTGTATATCATGATTTTCTATGTGCAATTATTATTATTAGTAATCTTATTGTGTGCCAATTTCTGCAAGCACACCTGTTAAAAATGGCTGTGTTACGCAAGCATCGAATGCTAGCAAAATTGGCAATACAAGTCCATTCATTCCAGCTGTTCTATAGTACGTTTTTAAGTAGGAGGTTGGAAATTTTCGAGTTCCGAATTAACTGAAATGCATCAATACATCGCAATGATACTACTACTAATAATATATAGAATATGATGTTTTTCCTTCAGATAATCCATGCATATTGTCATGGTGACACAACCAGCTCAGGTTAGGCACGCTTTCCAGCTGGGCCGTGTCAGTGTGGGAAGGGTTGGGGAGGACTTGCATACTTTGCAATGGAAAACTGTCAGAATGCTTCTTCAACTGAGGCTGTTTTGAGGACACAGGGAGGCCCTAATCAGCATTTGTATAGTGCTGCTATGCTCATCATGACTTGTTGAATAGACCCTGTACCTTTATATTCTGTGAGTCCTTTACCTTGACTGAGCTGAGAGCAACATCACAGCTCTTTCTGGTGGTCACAGTAACAAATACAATGCAAAGTAAGCCAGACTATGAGGTTCTGGATACCTGTATATTTTTGGACTGTCTTGGCTGAATTATAACATTTAACTAGGACTGAGGTCAAGACTTCCTTATTATAAAATATGGAATTTAGCTCCAGTGTTGTGGATCATTGTAACAATGCATGATTTCTTTTAGGTCTTCAAATGCAGGTGGACACCTTGCTTTAGAATATTTTGATAAAACTTGGAATTTATTTTTCCCTTAACAACTGCAAACAATACAGGCCCTGTAGTATATAGGGTGATTTGTGTCAATATTCAATAAAGGAATATGACATTTGAATGGTAATTTTTTAAATTATAATTTAAACTGACATTTAAATTACCATTTATACGTCATTAAAATGATTATCTATAATTTAAATTGTTTGTAAAAATTGTTTAAATCACAATTTAAATGATACCCACACCCATTCAAATTATCTGTAAAAGTCAAAACCATGTGATTTACAGTGTAAACTAGGTCCCAAAAGATTGATCTCACTTAGTCGACTGAATTCTCATTGATAATTGCATTTTGTCTGTTCCATCCTGGGGCCATATTACAAAAACCTCCTACCTCGCAACAAACTGTACAGTAGGCATTTTGTAGGGTTATGCCCTAAGTTGTATGCTTTAATAAAATCAGATTTCTGTCACATTCGGTTTGTCATTTTCTTTCTCTGTTATGACTCAGGCAAAGAACATGATGTGAGGGACAAATGGGTGATGGGAGCAAGTAGCAAGAAAACAACAAAGAAAGTGCTGCATAAAGTTTAAAAGCTATAAAAAGTGAACTAAATGAAAATAACTTAACTACAAATTAACTTGGGAAATCCCTTAGTGCCCCTTGTGATTCTATATAGGGATGCACCAAGCCCAATTCTAGCGTTGAGTATTGGGCAGATACTACACTCAAATGCTCATACTCGTAAAAATACCAAGAACCGATACCACTTAATTGCTACATTACATCAAAACATAAAGCTGCAGCATTTTTAGTCTTTGTTGCCCAATCAGATCTTGGCATCTAACTAGAGATTTGTCAAAATGGATAAATGCAGAGAACACTGGCATTGACAACCTTCAGGTATACGCAGAAAATGTTTGGGCATGTTTTAAGATAAGGGATGACGACAGAACTGTAGTGGACTGTAAGCTGTTCTGCAAAAATGTCACGAGGAGGAAGGGACAGCACATCATTTAACACAAGCAATTTGATCAAACAACTAAACACGCACCATAGTGAAGGCTACACAGAGTATGTCACTCTCCTCAAAAAATATCACACAAAATAACAAAGACCATAATTATCAGATTTAGTAGCAATGTTGACATGAACAGGTTTGCATAGTTTGAAAATCGCCTTGATGAAAAAACAGCACATGGCAAACAAAAACAAGGTGTGGGTCACGCCCACCTCATTACCTCGTGTGATTCCCCAATTGTGATCACCTGTTGCTTGTTTAGTTTAACCTATCTAGTGTATTTAGTCCTTGTCAGAGTCAATCTTCCCCAGACTTGTCATTAATGTTTGTTAGTGTTTGCCATCGTGCCTCCCCAGTCCTGTCTTTTGAATAAATCCCCGTCGAACTCGACTTCCTGGCTCCTTTTCCCTGCTTTCCCGTCTGCCTGCAAGCCGTAACGTGACAGATAGACAAGTCTCCGGAACAAGCTCAGCGCTACTGGGGAGGTTCTCCCCGTGGAGGAAGAGGTGATCTGGTGGACGAACCAGCTGGATCTCCACCCGGATCTCGTAGCCTGCTGGCTGGTGAACAGCTGTTGGGAGCTCCTGGACAGGAGGTTCTGGACCAGTGAGGAGCAGCCGCTAGTGAAGGTGGGTGAAAACCTGAGGGAGAGAGCGGCAGTTTGGCTACCCCACCCGGGGTATGCTGCCTGGGAACCACCCCCCGACTCACCACCTGCCACCATCCTGGTCTCGAGAAGGACTACTCCTTCCAGTCGCAAGACTGAGCTTAATGCGGCTTCGGCCGCTCAGCTCCCCAGCTGTGGGGAACTGCCCGGGCAAAGCACCCAGGGTAAGGACCTGCCCTGGGTCCCAGAGGGCTCTGCTCTTCTTTTCTACCAGCCCGTCCTGCCCGCGCCGCCTGACCAGCCCATGCCGCCGCCTGCTGCTATAGCCATGCCCACTGCAGTGCCGGAGACTCCCTTCAGCTCCCTTATCCCTCTCCCCTGCAGCCCCTCCGGCTGCCGCCCATTGCCCGTCTGGGCTCTCCTTGTCCCTCCTCCATTCCCTTCTGGTCCATTTGTCCCTCCTGTCTTTTCTCCTCGTCCCTCTGTTCCGCCTCTGTTCACTCCTGGTCCTTTTGTTCCACCTGTTGGTGTTTCCCCTGTGTCTCCCTTCCTTGTCTGTCAGTCTGCATTCCCTGCTCTGTGTCAGGTCTGGTCGTGGCTTCTGCCTCTGTGCTTGTTTTGTGTTTCCGTCCTGTTCCCCGTGTCGCGTTGATGGTCTTGTGTTGTTCTCCCGGTTCCTCTCATCCATCGCCTCCCCTCGGACGCGCCCGGTGTGCACACCTTTGGGGGGGTGGGGAGGTTATGTCATGCCCAGCTCCGTACAATCCTCCTATGTGCCACGCCCATCTCATTACCTCGTGTGATTCCCCGATTGTGACCACCTGTTGCTTGTTTAGTTTAACCTATCTAGTGTATTTAGTCCTTGTCAGAGTCAGTCTTCCCCAGACTTGTCATTAATGTTTATTAGTGTTTTCCGTCGTGCATCCCCAGTCCTGTCTTGAATAAATCCCCGTCGAACTCAACTTCCTGGCTCCTTTTCCCTGCTTTCCTGTCTGCCTGCAAGCCGTAACATGACATTGTGTATGTCTGTCTGTGCCTGTGGGTGTGTGGATTATGTTTATATTACATTGTGGGGACAAAATAATCGGTGAATGCAATCAAAATTTTAAATGCCAAGTCTCATATTTACAGCACCCTTCACAATTACTGGCACCACTTGTAAAGATTTGTAAAAAGGGCTAGAAAACAAATCATCCTTTCAGTGAAGTAGCTTCATCTCACACTGAAAAAAATTGAAAAATATAACCTTTATTTGAAATAAATGTATTAAAAAAAAAAACAAATCCTTCATGAATAAATAATTATTTTTAACAAAAACATATGTGCCAGTTATTGGCAATCCTGGAAATTATGGTGAACTCAATGTAACTTAAGAATGTTTCCCCTGTAAATTGTGTATCTTTGAGTTGATTGGAGTGAATAGGAACCTTCAGGCTGTAACCCATGACTTCCTGATTAACTGGGGTACAATCATGAGGTGACACAGAGCCCAAACTTGCTTAGTCATCCATCAAGATGGAAAAGCTAATAGAACAGACAATCCAAATGAGGGAGAAGTATGCTGACCTTCATAAGTCAGGGAATGGGTATTAGCTGATCACAGAATAAAGCTTCTGCCAAGGCCATCTCAGTCCCCTAACCTGAACCCTACTGGAAACCTCTTGGCTGAGCTAAAGAGGAGAGTGCACAAGAGAGGGCCTAAGACTCTGGATGATATGAAGAGATTCTGTAAAGTGGAATGGTCTCACATGCCCTGCTTGGTATTTTCCAGTCTTATAAAATATTATAGTAGAAGATTCAGTGCTGTTATACTGGCGAAGGGTGGTTGTACAAAGTATTAAATGCAGGTGTGCCAATAATTGTGGCACATGTTTTAGTTGAAAATAATTTTCTTCATTAAGGATTTGTTTTTCTTTTCAATAAATTAATTTTTTTTCTAACCTTTTTTGTTTTTTTACAAATCTTTACAAAGGGTGCCAATAATTGTGGAGTGTGCTGTAGTTTGGTTACTCATGGTTAAGATAGGGCTGGGTAGGGGTTAAGATCATCACGTTGGAATTGGAGTTTTCCTCATAGGAATGAATGGAGAGTCCCCACAAAGATATAATTACAAACCTGTGTGTGTGTGTGTGTGTGTGTGCTTGTCTTTCAACAACCAGTAGTCTCATTCTTGATTTCCTGCCTGCTTAACGTTTATGACACCCAGCAGTGAAGGCTACTAAGGGAGAGGTTACTAGCATATCACCTTAGTGTCCCAAGTCTCATAAACATAGTCTACGTTTTGCAATCCCTAGCATGAATCCATTTGCTTTTACTGCACACTTTGCTGCGTTTTTGTTAACAATACCTGATATGGGCCTTCCCACTTGAAGGCTGAGGCTGAATGGCTGTGGTGAGGTAATGCAATAATCGACCAGTCAATCACTAGCAAGGTGAATGTCTGCTTTTTCAGGTCTATGTTGTTGGGAGACACATTGGATGCCCTATGATGATCTCCAATGGACTCAAACCAGTCTTTTTGTTGGTTGTTGCTCTGATGCTGCAGAGAATGTTCAGCAGTGCCTGAGGCCATGGCACTCCTTCCTGATGACATTTGGATAGCCTGTTTTTGATGACTCTGTTCATTCTCTCCACTTGTCTCAGTAAATGTGGAAGATGGGGGCAGTGGAATGACCACTTGATGCCCATGAGCTGCCTGATCACTTGACAGACTGCTCCTGTGAAATGTGTTCCTTAGTCTGAGTCAATTTTGCATGGTAGACCCCAATTAAAATGTAGTCTTTGACCAGTCTTTGTGGTGTGAGTGGCTGTGGCTGCCATGACCTGCGCGTACGATCGAGCCTTGTGTGTGCTACGCCCCCTGATCAACCACGTGTGCTCCCCCGATTGTGCCCAGCTGTTTTCCATCAGTCTGATATGTTCTTTGTATTTAGTCCACGTCTCAGTTCGTTTTCCTTAGATCCATCATTGATGTTGCTTATCGTGCTTATGGTGCTGGTGGCTTATCACTACCGGGAGGCACGCTTATCACTACCGGGAGGCACGCCTTGCCCATAAAGGGGCCAGATCCATATGGGACGCTATCCTGTGGATCCTTATAGTGCTGCTGCACTGCCCGGGGCCCCACCAACACCTAACTCTCCGCCCCTGGCTCCGCCCACTATTTCTGCTTTAGTCCCTTCGGCATAAGCTCCAGTTCCCAAGGAAGTCCCAGACAGTCTGATCACCACTCTTTCCTCCTTGTGGGAGGAGGAGCTCGAGTGGTACCCCTTGGGGACTTCCCTAATGGCCCCACAGGTCCCCTCTAGGGGACTGACTACTACACCTTTGCCTGCGTGACAGATGCCAACCAGGTCGCCGCATGTCAGTGTCCCAAAAGGGGAGGGGACACCTCCTCAGGGGTCCAGTGGCTCCTGCCTGGTGGTCGCCTGTGGGTCACCCTCCAACGCCTCATCGCCAGTCCTCGGTCCCACTTCCGATGCCTCGTTGGTCGGCTGTAGGTTCCCCAGCATGGACTCCTTGGTCGCCTGTGGCTCCCCCTCCTCTGACTCATTGATCGGCTGTACCTTCGCTGGCTGTGGCTGCGCCGTCATCTGCCGAGGCTCCACCTCCCTCTTTGCCTGTGTCTGACTCCTGTCCTTTGGATCTCTGCCTGTTTCAACTGATCATTCTCCCAGTCCTGTTTGCTCGCCAAATGGTGGACATAACAGAATGATAGATTTCACTGAAGATGCACCGTGACAGACTGAGAAGCAGTGCTTCGGTCTGCTGCAAGAAGTGATATTCTGGCTTAACCAGCCTGAGATAACCCCGAGGTGCTAGAGTTAGCTAGCCGGAGTGCACCAGAAATGCACACCTAATCAACGAAGTACACAAAAACCTCTGGTTGGCTAGTGCAATGAGTTACTGGTGGGAGAGCCCCGTTAGTTGCGCTGCATGGCTCAGAGGTTATAGAACCACCGCCTGTCCTCTTGAAGACAGCGCAACCTCCGTCCACAGCCACAAACTGAAAAAAGAAAGAGAGGAAGCAAACAGAGAGAAGCCCAGAAGGACCACCGCTGATCTTCCTGGGGGCCACTTCTCTTGCCACAGCTTCTCTCCCCGTCATGTGTTAGGAGGAACCCCTCCTGAACCTGGACTTGGCAGGGTTCGGTCTGGAGATCACCACAACGTTGTGCAGGCAGGTACCCCAAGCCCGCATCACTTCCGTTGCGCATACTGCCCCTGCTTACTCATTTCGGGATGCCCGCCTTGCCAATAAAGGGGTAAGAGCTATGTGGGACGCTATCCCACAGATTCCTTAAAGGGGCAATGCCTGTTTTCACGGTACCAACCCTGGCAGCAATAACTGACGTGCCAGTCTTTCCATGTCCCGCCGGCACCTGACGTGCCTGATCTGCCTGTCTTGCCGACGCCCATCCTGCCTGATCTGCCTGTCCCACCTGTCTTGCCGGCGCCTATAATGCCCGATCTGACTGTCCTGCCTGATCCCGATCTACTTGTCCCGGCGGCTGCCATACCACCCAGCGAGGCTCCGGCTGCCACACCGGCCCCTGCTGGTCCAGAGTCGGCAGTTCCTGCGGTGCTTCCCGAAGTTCCTGCTGTGTCACCCCCCTCTGAGGTTCCTGCTGTGTCACCACCCTCTGAAGTTCTTGCTGCGCCTCCTATGCTATCATTCGAGGTCACTGCACCTCCTCTGCCGCCTCCTTTGTCCAGCAATGCAGAGGCCCTGGCTCTTTTGCTGCTCCTCCCGAGGCCCTGGATATGCCTTCTGCTGCTCTGCCCGCGGCTCCTACTACAGCGTTGCCCATTGCACCGCCCGTAGCTCCTGCACCGTCTGGGCTTCCGGCTCTGCCTTGAGCTACTTCGCCTGCAGCCGCTCTGCCCAAAGCCCCGGCTCCTGCTATGGCTCTGCCTGCAGCTGCTTCTCTCAAGCTCCCAGCTCCGCCTACAGCTGCTCCACCTGGGCTCCCTGTTCTGCCTGTAGCTGCTCCACCCAAGGCCCCGGCTCCTGCTCTGGCTCTGCCCGCAGCTACTTCACCCAAGCTCCCAGCTCCGCCTACAGCTGCTCCGCCCAAGCTCCTGGCTCCACCTGTTCCACCCAGGCTCCCTGCTCCGTCTGCAGCTGCTTCGCCTGCAGCTGCTCCGCCCAAGACCTCAGCTCCTGCTCCGGCTCTGCCTGCAATTGATTTGCATGCAGCTGCTCCGCCTAAGGCCCTGGCTCCTGCTCCACCTGCAGCTACTTCAGCCAAGCTCCTGGCTCCGCCTGCAGCTGCTCCACCCAAGCTTCCGGCTCCGCCTACAGCTGCTCCGTCCACACCTGATGCCCCATCCCAGGCTCCGCCCATCCCGGTCCCTGCTCCAGTCCCCCAGGCACCAGTCCCAGTCCCCAAGGAGGTCCCAGACAGTCTGACCACCACTCTTTCTCCCTTGGAGGAGGAGGAGCTTGAGTGGGACCCCTCAGGGACCTCCCTAATGTCCTTGATAGCCCCAAGGGGCCCCTCCAGGGAACTCACTCCTCTGTCCTCACCCCAGCGTGGTAGATCCTGGCCAATACTGTGCCTATCAGTGTCCCGGAAAGGGAGAGGACATAGGCGCAGGGGTTGAGTCTTGCCCCCCCCCCCCTCGGCTCACCTGCGGTCCCCCGGGCTCCTGCTCGGCTGTTGCCTGTGGGTCCCCCGCCGTTGCCTCGTCTCCCACCTGCGGGTTCCTCCACTCTGACTCGTCCTTCGCCTGTGGGTCCCTCCACTCCAGCTTGTCGATGGACGGTGCCTCCACTCTTAAACCCTTCATCCAGTTTGAATGTGGAAACCCTAAAATGAAATGTAAGAGTCTGCACTTTATATCCATGCCCATTGGAATATATTCAATAAACAGGTAAAATAGTAAAACTTGTGTCAGTTTCCAAATATTTATGGTCCTGACTGCATTTCCATATGCATACATTTACATTATTTGGGCCATTACTGATTATCCAAACTTAAGCCATTAATGTTACTCATGTAACAGTAAAGTCCGATCGTGCCGTCCCTCCTGTGTGCCACACCCCCTCATTTACCTCATGTGGAATCTTCCTGGTTACCAGCTGTACCTAGTCTTGATTCTGTGTATTTATGTGATTTCTTGTTGGTCTTTCCCTAGTCTGGTAATTAGTGTCTTAGAGTTGTACGTTCTGCTTTGGGGTGCTTCACACATAATAAATTGTGCTGTTATGGGTGCATGTCTGATGCAGGGGGCTATCTAACACCTTTCTTATATCACCACTCTAGAGACCGATGGACGTTGTCTTCAGGTTTATTGACTTTCAAAAGGGTGAAACGGCGATGCAACCTTAAAACACAAGATGTGTGCAGTATTTTTTTTAGAGAGGTCACTGTGTGTGTGTTCTGTCCTGGCTCTGTCACTTTCCTTAACTAACTGGGCATAACTTCCATTCAATAAAGTTGTATAAATAAAGGACTTTTTTGGGTTGCAATACCCGGAGTGACCACTATAAAAACATATACAATAATGAAATAAATGACAAGGGATTCCGGTGCAACAATGATTCACAAATTTTGCACACATCTTGTGTTTTAAGGTTGCACCGCCGTTTCACCCTTTTGAAAGTCAATAAACCTGAAGATAACGTCCATCGGTCTCTGGAGTGGTGATAGAGCCCCCTGCATCAGACATGATTTTTTACTAGTATGTTTTACATTACTAAGAATTCTGTATGATCTAGTATGAGAGGAGGTTCATGGGTAGGGAGGGAGGCAGAGCGTGACATGATACTAACCCCAGTGACTCAGCTGGACCCTGTGCTACTGAAAAGTTTTAAATATAAATGAAAAGAGAAATTTTCTTTTTGCTATTTTGTAGTGTGAGGTTTGTCATCTCAGTATGCAGTGTATAATTATATACCCAAAATTAAAATTTAATGCTTCACTGATTTGATTTCTGTATTTTTTATTAAATGTTTTATTAAATGTTCCTTGAAGTCCATTGCCAGAGTACCTTGCATTAGACTAAAAGATACAATTACCTACAGCTAGGACATATGTGGCAGAGTACAGCTCCAGTGACAAGTAATTGTATCGTCAGAGGTACATATTAGTATTTTTTCCTGAGTGTAACAGGAATATACAGCCATGGGAAAAATTAACAGACCACTCTATATTTTTTAAATTATTTGCATTTCTAAATACTTGTTCTTCTGCTGGTAGAAGGCTAAGCTGAGCAGCAGGTTGCTTCCAGGTTCAAAATTTCTAAGACAGTATACAGTAGTACCCAAGAACAAATTGCGGAGACACTGGGAATGACCAGAAATCAGCCAGGTAAAGGGTTGAAACGACTCTCTAATGCCAGAGATCACCCTTATCTGACAATTTTTTTTTGTAGGATGACTTCAAGTGACCTTCAAAAGGAATGGGAAGCATTAAGCGCAGGTGTGAGGTTCACTGCTAGGACAGTTTGTATCAGGTTCCTAGGAGCCAGACTGAAATCTCATAAAGCAAGGAAGAAGCCCTTCATTAATGAGAAACAGAGAAGAACCAGGCTGCAGTTTGCAAAAATGTTTAATTATTCACAGATGCACAGCCATAAATTGAGAAAAGAGTGAACGAAAATTACTGTGATCTCTATATTTTTTTCTGTGGCTGTATGTGGGTTTGTTTTATTTATTTATTTATTTAATTGTGTTTGGGGTGCAAAATTGGTGTGTGTGTGTGGGGGGGTGTTGCTTAGCAGAATCCAGGGGACGACCCCGCTATAATGAAATTCCATACTTTAATAGTTTATGTCATATAATTTTATTGAAGGGTACATTGATTCAGAATGCAGCTGCTCGACTTGTGTTCAACATTCCCAAGTTCTCCCACACCACTCCTCTGCTGCGCTCACTACACTGGCTTCCTATGGCTGCTCGCATCAGATTCAAAACACTGATGCTCGCATACTGTACAAAGCCAAAAACGATCTGGCACCATCCTACCTAAAAGACCTCATCACACCCCGCACTGCACCACGATCTCTCCG
>JAODKE010000068.1:29146492-29161408 GCA_026779605.1 Mormyrus hasselquistii
ACTTAATGTCTTCAAAAAACGACTTAAGACACACCTTTTCCAGAAATACCTAAATTAGCACTTCTGGTACTAAACTCAACTTAAAAAAAAAAAAACTTTCCCAACAAAGTGTTAGATCGCGGGTATTCATAGCCTTAGTTCGACTGAGCTAGTATCGAGGAAAATTTATAGCAGAGTCTTAAAGCCCTTATGTAAGTCGCTCTGGCTAAGGGCGTCTGCCAAATGCTGTAAATGTAAATATACATATAGTACAGCATTCGTGACATTCTGAATAGCGACTTTGCGGCTTGTTCAGCTTGATCTCTTGTACTCCACCTGCACATTCTTCACATTTTTATATGCACATGACACTAAATCCAATATTCAATAATCCAATACTGTATCCAATACAAAGCAATCAGATTTATTTTAAATTCATTTAATTTCACGTTGTTTTATTATTATTTTTATTTTTATTATTATTATTATGTTCAACAGCGACACCACGAGAAATGATTTATTCTTTATGTTTCATTTCTTCTGACATGCGCAACAGAGCAAGCCTAGGACTTGTACACGGAAGAATATCAAAATGACTGCTGAGTTATCTAGCTTCGTCTACAAGATCCTTTGCGAACATCAGGGAAGCCTGAATTTAACACAGCTGCAAGCGCTTGTACGGCCGTCTTACGACGTCACTGGTGAAATTTTCTGGAATGTCCTGCGTGACAGGAGTAAATTTGTGGTCGTTCAAGGCAAAGAGGGAAAACGGTCGGGTAGTTTCCTGGGGGCCGATAGTTTTCTCATTGCAAAGACGTCGTTGAGACTCTGCCAGAAACTCCCAGAGAGCTGTACCGATTGTGAAAATCTACACATGTGTACGTACTTTGTTCGCGGTAACTGCAGGTACAGGTAAGTAGATGACAACCAGTGCGACAGTTTTGATTTTATACTAAATCTAGACAGAAGATGCAGCAGTATTAGAACAATTTAGATTAACAGTCCAACTATTGCCAAATAACTTTACCTTCCGGTAAACCTACCGGGTTACCTGGCAGGGGAGCCAAAAATTGTTTAACTGTGAAAAAAGTTATAACTGTGATTGTTATTAATGCTCTAGGTAAGATTATTATTTTTACTGCAGTCAGTGTGAAACTTTTCAACCAGCAAGGCATTGTTCCAGCGATGGATGAGATTGCATTGTATATCCTAGTCTAAAGCTGACTAATAGCTTAATTGTGAGGCTGTCTGTGCGAATCACTAGAGATGGCAATTTCAGCACCCAGGATCGATCCGTAGCGAAGACGTCTGAAACTTCTGGGGCCTGTACTACTAAATCTAGACAGAAGATACAGCAGTATTTGAACGATTTAGATTAACAGTCCAATTTAAGACTACCTTAAATCCGACAAGTTACCCTGATAAGCCAGTAACCCCGCTTTGTAGTACAGACCACTGGTCTCTATACGGAGTTTACGAAATGTTTGAAACACCAGTCACGTGACAGCCGTGTCATTGTTCACGGCGAGAAAAAATAAACTATAAAAAACCTTTGGAAAAAATCGGTGCGTGTTGGGTGTTTGTGGCGTTGTTGGTTTGAGCGAGTAGTTTGCCGATTATTATTATTTGAAATTCAATTTTATTAGTGAAACAGGTTAGCAGTTTGTGTGATTTAGGCATAAGTATAGTGAGGGACATATAGTTATAGTAGGTGTAATATCAACATTCTGCTTAGATTCAGTTAGAAACATAAATCAAGTATCGAGTACTCATAGACACATAGATTACATATACATATATTAACATTGCTAAAATAGACAGACTGTTGTCTGAAACTGCCTTTTTGCACTGTTCTATTCTATACAAATCGATTAAAACTAAACCATTCCTACAACCTGCTCAACATACACAAACCTAGATAAAGTCAAAGTGAACTTTATTGTCATCTCAGCAATATACATGTATAGAGTGAGACGAGAGGACATGGCTCCAGTTCTTACAGAGAGTAAAAAAGAAAACATTAAATAAACTGTAAATATGAGCACTTATATTAAGTAAAGAATGTGCAATTTAGTTATAGGAGATATTCCGAATGTGCAAATATTACAGTGGCAAAGTAAAAAAAAATGTAACTGCAATGCTGGAATGTAGTTACGCATGCATTATTGTGCAACTGAATAGCAGTAGTTTCAATATAAATATGAATATTCTAACAAAAGAAATTAAAACAAAAGAAGTTTGTAAATGCAGTTTGGCATGGATGTGTTTTTTGAATTGTTATGTGTAAAGTAAAGTGCACAAGTGCAAGTAAGGTAAAGTTACATTCACAGTTCTGGTGTGTGTGGTTAGGAGTGGGAGGACAGGTACTGTAGCATGTTAACGAGTCTGATGACGTGGGAAAAAGCTCTCTTGCGGCCTGGTCGATCGGGCTTTGATGCTGCGGTATCGTCTGCCAGATGGGAGCAGCATGAACAGTCCATGTGAGGGCTGGGAGGAGTCCTGCACGATGCAGGAGGCCTTTCTAATGCAGTGCTTATGGAAGATCTACAGTGAGGGGAGAGACATTCCAGTGATGTTAACGTCCAGTGCACGTCCACTTCAGAGTTTAAGTGTTAAAAGATAGGATGAGTATTATAACCTCATTAGCTAATTAATTACTATGCATACTTGGATCGTATGTAAATACAGAAATTATGTTTTAACAATGCACAACCATGGGAACAAATAATGTCTATAAGTGATATAAGACCCAGTTTAGGTTTTGATTGACTGGGAGAAATTCTGGTGCATACAAACATGCAAATAATGCAGATAATGTCAAACAGATAAGGTACAAAGACTGTACACAGGGTGCGAGCAAAGTAAACATACTGCAGCCGATTTAAAAAGTACATAGTACACAAATGGATGTAAAATCTTGAGGAGGAGAATGTGAGACGAAACATGAATATTTAAAGGTGAGAATAATAATCATCTGCAAATAAATGATGTGCAGTTAGAAGACACGGCACCAGATTGTATTATAACAAGAGAGGATGCTTCCTGATGTATTATGGCTCTGGACGGGGGAGTGTAACATCTGGGAAAGTGTGATGTCAGTCACCAGTTGTCTGATGGTTTCAGGCAGTGATAATCCCCAGTAGCATTTTTTGCACACCATGGTGGAATGAGCCTGTGGCTAAATATGCTCCATTATAGAGGCCACTGAAGTGGACGTGTAGACCTGTTCATAATATTGCTAACATCCTCTTTTCTGCTTCTGATATTCGTGCAAGAGAAGTTTCGCGACCATACACAAGAGACATTAATAATCTAACGTTTTTATGATTCGTACTAGTTGACATACGGTTGGCAAAAAGTCATCACACGCTTATTGCAGATGTAGGATACCTATGACAGAATATAAAAATAATCAAAAAGAAATTATATTGTATTATGCACATTTTTCACAGTTTGAGCTTCATTACATTCTAAACTTGCAGCAATAGGTTTTTATTCTGCCGTATTTGCTATAGCCGCAGTTCCCGATTTTGCCAGCAGATAGTGCACAACTAGTGTTTCAAAACTTTTCTAACGTTTCGAAACATTGTTTCAAATGTTTGAAATGTTTCAAAATTGTTTTAATGATTCGAAATTGCCATCTCTACGAATCACCAATGAACTTGCATTTTCGAATGGCTCATTCAGGGCAATTGAACTAACTGATTCGCTGGGCAAAATGATTTAAATTAATGTACACGCATGCTAAGTACAAAGTACAATGTACAATGCCTGCTAAGCCTCTGTGCCTGTGATCAGAACAGTGTTGGCAACTTAGCGACTTTGTTGCTATATTTAGGTAATTTGTAAACCCCTCTAGCGACTCATTTTCAAAAGAGCGACTAGCGACAAATCTACTGATTTTTTTGCTGCTGCTTATTGTTGTTTTATTTATTTATTTATTATTTTTATTTTGATTTTGTTTGTCTTTTTTTTCATTTTTGTGCTGCAGTCTGTGTGGTCCTTTTTTCTTTATTTCTTCATCCCATACTTCTTCTCCAACCCTTGTTCTGTCTCCCCTAACCTCTGATTATCTTCTTTATATAAGAAAAGAAAACCTGCAATGGAAATTAAAAGCAAAGCAGTCCTCCGTAGAGGGGGCTGGTGGGGGGAATATAAATGGGAAAAAAGAGAAAGAATCAGTGATTCAAAAAATGAAATCATCTCAGTGAACTGAACGAAATGAATCAAATCATTAAAAACATTGGGTTTGCACATCACTGTTGTCTTGTGTGCACCATGCACCCTTTTTTGCTGTGTACGATGTGTCTATTATGTTTGCATATTTCAAATTAGCGGTAATCCAAACGTGAATACTCATAATAATATATTCTCCCTTCGACTTCTTACTGGAAAAGAATTAAAAGGTGGATGAATGGATTCACCTAAATGGGACCTCAATCTGTATGTTTACCTCAACCATGAGTCCCCAACCTTATGTACAGTGAGAGCTACTTTGGCAAAAAAAAGTAAAAAAATAATCTGGGATCAGTGTGTTCGATAGAAGATTTTATGTCAGTTATATACGTTATTGGTTAAAAATGACTACAATACTTACTGCTGTCTCTATTCCTTACTTGGTGTTGGATTTATTCCACTGTTTTTCGGTCTTGTCTCTCTCGATTAAGCTGCCTAACCTTCCTCCATATCACAGTGGTGCTGTCCTGGCTGTTTCTCCTGATAATGGTCCTGTAAGCTATCCTAATCGTCTGCATTCCATTCCTTATAGCAGCCTGACCCCCCAGTCCTGGTCACTATGACCGACATTGCACAAATAAAGCAATCTCAGTAAGTATATTAATTATAAAACCGAGGCACTATATAAATCATATATTCTTTGCGAATGAACAGTCACTACTCAAATGGAGATTCTGTCATTCAAATGACTTTTGTTTGTATCAGTCATTTAGGGTGCAACTAAACAAATCTACTAAATCAAGCAAGAAGACATTTTACAACATAAATGTATATACATAGTTGCATGTTGGATATAATATACTTGTGTGGGCAGTGGTGGCTTAATGATTAGGGCTGCACACTTGTAATTGAAAGATTGTAGGTTCAAATCCCTGTCCAGCAAGGTACCACCACCAAGCACTGCTCCCCGGGCACTGAATGCTATGTCACATTGTCACACAAGGATTAAATGCAGAGGACACATTGTGCTATGGTGTGTCAGCAATGACAATTAATCGCTATATTCTACAGTGCTCTAGACCATTAGCTTAAAATAATTGGGCTGCAAACTAAAATTGTGGACAACAGAGTGATTTCACCATTGGCCCCTGAGCAAGACCCTTAACCCCCGAATGCTACAGGGGCTAACTGATCCTTCTTTTCTAAAAAAAAAAATAATAAATGGCCAAGAGATAAAATGAGCGTGTCCTGGGTCTTACCCTGGGTCTCCTCCCAGTTGGATGTGCCCAAAGCACCTTCCCAGGGAGGAAGCATCCTAGACAAATGCCTAAACCACCTTACTTGCATTACCTTTAAGTATTTTGTACATCACTTTAACTTGTGTACCCTACCTCTCACACGAAGATGCTGGGATTGGCTCCAGCTTCCCCGCAACCTGAAATGGATAAAGAGGTATAGATAATGGATGGATGGGATGGACTTTAACTTGTTCCCATGTTCTGCATGATTGTGCTTCTATTTGATCTATAATTATGTCAATAAAATATTAATGAAACACTGGAAATGTAATCCTACATTCAAGTGATAAGTACAATAACTAAAAACTACTTAAACATTTAATTTGTCTGACACTTTTTGCCAGCTGCTTTTTTTGGTTTGAGTCGCTTTTGATGTGTTTCCTTTAGTACATATTAAATCTTTGAGTTCATCATACCCCTCTAATAAAAGGTCCTGCTCAGATCGCGTGAAAAATTGTGGCCTGTTTTTTGACGTTTTGTGGAAGCCAATGAGAGACTTGCGGTTTTCTAGACTCGATATATATGGGCTTTTCAAGCAGCGTGGGCACGTGCAATCATCTCGGAAGGTAGACTAATCTACTACAGCTGCGTTTGAAAAACCGACTTATCCCGGATGAGTTAGACTGATGAGCATTAACTCATCCAAGATGAGGCATCTGATCTCGGATGATTTAAGCGACTTAATACCCCCCAGGTTGATGTTTTTCATGTTTTGGTTCAAATATCACACGGGTTGATATTTCTCATCACGCAGGACCCCACCTCTACAGAAACATTAGGACACTTAGAAAGATGTGTAATTAGTGTTTTGTCATTTACTTGTAGTTTAGACTATGAATGGTGTAATGTGCTGTCATTCTAGGGAAAAGTGCAAAAATCCCCATGAGCTGAACTCACACAATATGCAAGTCCTGAGCCGGGTGGGGCTGCAGAATCTGCAGGTGGAAGAACTTTGCTGGCTTCTCCTGCAGAACGATCCATACCTGTTGCCCGAGGTGAGCTCTGCCCCACCCAGACCTCCCAGTGAGAGACATCGCATTGGTCCAACACTCTCCTTCCTAAACACCTGCAGGTCTGCACACATTACAATAAGGGCAACGGGGAGCATGGATCCTGCAAATTCAAAGCTACCTGCAAAGCTATCCATGTCTGCCAGCACTTCCTACAGGGGGACTGCAAGTTTGATGCAACGTGCAAGCGCGCCCATACCTTTGATCGGACAGCAATGAAAATTCTTAAGGACTTCAACCAGGAGAGGATCGACAAGCTGTCCACTATCTACAAGAACAAGTTCCTCATCACTAGCTACAGAGAAACCCCTGACGGTGAGGCTTAGTGGTCGCCTTGAGGAGGTAGACGATTGGCTCCAATAACTGCCGCACCATCAATGAGACAGCTCTGTGTCTACGTGTGTATGAGATGCTGGATGGTCATTTATTAGATAATCGACAACTTTCTTGTTTATATTTCTCTTCCACAGAAGCTCCGGTGCAGCAGCTCTCCAGGAAGCTAGCTGCCACATCCACTTCAGAGGAGGGCAAGAATGAGATATGTCTATATTTTATCCAGAAGCACTGCAGTTTCAGAGGTAACACCCGGCACAGACCTCTTCTTTTAATGTCCGTATAGGTGAATATGGAAGGATTCAGCCATCTCTCGCAGCAGCATTCGTCCTTCCTTTTAAAACCTGTCACGCTCTTGCCATCATGCTTGTTTCACTATGCTGTTTGTCTCCCCACCAGAGAAGTGTGTCCGAGTCCACTACCATCTGCCTTACAAATGGCAGGTGTTGAGCACGGACGGGAAAACCTGGTCAGACCTTCCCAATATAGAGGAAGTGGAAATGGCCTACTGTAACCCCACTAACAGCATAAGGTATTAAATGTAAAACAGCTACAAGTACTTAACCAGATTTTTACTCGTGTGATTTACTCTGTACCGTGTCCTAACCCACTTGATGAAGTGGGTCAGAGCAGGATTAGTCAGCATGATACAGATAAAGTGTGATCGTAACCTGCTTGGGTACGTAACACAGACATGTGCACTATACGTGAACCAAACCTGAAAGGAAGAAATTGGGAAAAACAGTTTAGTTCATGGTACATTATGCGATTATGGAGACCACTCCAAATTTTTAATAATCTGCGTTGTTAAACCCTGGTTTAATTCTGGTTCAGCTGACAGAAGGTTACACTGAGTGGCAGGTTGCTTCCAGGCTCAAACTTCTAAAAGAGCAGGACAGAAGAACAATGTGAAGAAGGATACACTAGGAACAACCAAAAACTAGCCAGGCAGACGGCAAAACCGACTTTCTAATGTCAGATATGACCGTCAACTTACCCAACAGTGCTTCATGAATCGGAGGGTTACATCAAGTGACCTTCAAAAGGAATGGGAACATTAAGTGAATTAGGACAAGTTTGTATCAGGGCTCCTAGAAGCAGGCTTGGAATCTCGTAAAGCAAAACAAAAGCCCTTCATCAGTGAGAAACGGAGAAGAGGCGGGTTGGAGCACACAGTGTATCTACAAATTAAGAAAAGTAAAACAATTTTTTTTGCTGCGGTCACTTAATTTCTTCCAGAGCAATATGTCACCGATTTTCAACAGACATTTATCTCAAATGCATATAAATGCAATTGGACTAGTGTGGTGCTGAGGTATTGCCTACCGCATGGCTGTACTCAGGTCCTCTTCCCTGAGCAGGTGTGTCATGTGGTGGGTGCGGCAACGCGCTGTAATCAGTGCATACTCCATACCTCTACCTCAAAGAAATTGTTACTCTTTTAATTTTAATAAATTAATCCTCACTTTACTCCATCACGAACCTTAACATTTAGGGATGTAATGATGTAATGATACCAAAAACTCACAGTACAATAATATCACGATAAAAGGTTCACGATACAATATCTGATATTATTTAAAAAACTATTAATAATTCATAATCAACATATTTATTTATATCAGATTAGTTCTTTCTTTTAACATACTGCAGCAGCTGGATCTTTTAATCAAAACACAATCTGCAGTAGTGTTTTCTGCCATTTTACCGCTGGGTCTGTTTTCAACCTGCGAAATAGAGGCCACGCCCATATGTTCTAACACGCTAAATAATGCATGAAAACAGGTCACGTGTAACACTTCTGACCCTATTTAGGGTCCACTTAGTAGTGCTACTGGCCAGTTCTAGGTTCGATGGGAGAGGTGGGGGAAATGATAATGACACCTTATAATGTATGGATTTAAATATTGTTTGTTTTGGGTTCTGAGTCAAGTGTTTAAATCAGTTATTTCTATTTAATCGTAAGTCTAAATCTAGTTATATCCTAGTACAGTTTTGCTAATTTTTGACTGCACAGATCATATAAAATAATTATTTTGTATGTATAATCAGCTAATAAGTTCTTATTTAAATTCTCTATCCAGTCTCTTTAGCACCTATTTATCTTTCCTTTAAATCAGTAACCTCCCCCCCACATATCAAACTCAAAATTCAACATGTATAAAGGGAAGAAACAAAATCACATCGTATACTATTCAGGCATAACAATGTCCAAGTGTTAATATACTGTTCAGTTCAGTCCATCATATCCTAACTGCACACGTTGGAAGAAATTCAAAGTTCCCTCTACTCATCCTTCACTGTCGCTCCATGAGTCTAGGTCACCACCCTGTCATCCAACATACGGGCTGCAGTCACTCAGTGGGTCTCTATTCGGCAAAGCACACGCGGGAATATCCGTTCCAAATCTTCAGAATCGTCGGTGTAGCGCAGAAAAAAACAATGTATTGTGGTTTAAAACATTTCTTCCATCTTCATCTTTCTTTAGTTAATTCATTACATAATTTTGCAATTCTGCAAAAAGCAGCCCGCACTCTCCACGTTACTTTGTGACATCACCACATAATTTGCATAAAATCGCCTTTTATAATAAGGTGTGGCCACGAGATAAGTGGTGGCCACGAATTAATAACGCTTGGTCACAAGATTTCCGAATGCCTGAAGACACACGGACAACTTTTACAGAGGATAAAACTAAGGGACCAGAGGGACTCTGTAGTTTTAATATAGCCTACTGTAAATGTATTTTTGTATCTATCTGACCAATTTATAAATTATTGTTGAAATAGTTGTTTTGTGATGGATTTACTGACCTATTAACGGCCGTTAGAGCACAAAGCATTTGTTAAGATAATATGTATTTTTTAGATTTATACGAGCGAAATAACTATGTGATATCATGGTTAATATTGTAACCGTCCGACAACAGTGTCGAGGTATTTTTTCATTGTAATATTACGTTTATCGTTACATCCCTACTAACTTTGCCAAGCACTGCATTGTGATTCTGCGTCACATTATACTTGATTATCTAACTGCTTAAAATACAGCATAGCAAAATAACTTGTAGGTCCGGATGCTGGATTGATGATGTTAATGTTGCCTGTTTGCTATAAGATTTAAGATTTCCTTTATTTTCATTTTATAATGCACTTTTGAACAGTCAAGAATGAAGTACTGTTCCTCTTAGACCAATGATGTAAACATAAAAAAAAAACGAAGGGAGCTTTAAAAAAACAGAGAGGGGTGAACTTTACTGAAGGACACACAAAGCTGCAGATCTTTTCAGTACAGAATTCAGTGAGACATCAGATGATTTTATTAGCAGGGATATGACAACATAGATATGGATGAATGTGGACATGTGTATTTATTTGTTTTGGTGTGTGCGTGGTCTGAAACAAATGAAGTAATCTTATCACAAAAAAACGAAGGTCCGTAAAGGACTACATCCTAAAACCAAAATCTCAAATGGTAAAAATGGCATCACAAATACTGAAACTTAACATAAATTCACTGTGTACAAAAACAAACACAGAATATACATATATCTCTATTAAATGTAGCTACATAAACACTTACCATTTGTGAGTTATATAGGTGAATTATCTAATGTGCTAGGCAGTTTATTGCAAATAGTGGGCTCACGGTAACAGTTTAAATAGAACGCGAATACATTAATACGGTAATTGATATTGCTCAGTAATCACAATGAATGAAATAGATACTTAAACATGCAACTAGAAACAGCAGTACAAACAAATAATTTAATTGCTAGACATTACACTTGTGTCGGGACATTTACGCACACGGACTAACTCTGAACTTCAGCAAAACATTTGAACTTCCCCCTTATGCTCACTGAAAAGAATCCATGCAGCAACAAAAACTGTCAGGCTTTCGTACACCTCATCTCCTATAAAGACTAGTGCAGGTCATAATAAGCATATCCCAGGAAGCACAAGGCAGGAGGCACTTTGGAGTTCCATTTTTGAAAAAAAAAAAAAAAAAAAACGTGAAAAATGAATTGTGCCACAACGCACTTCATAATAATTTAATGTAATATTTTCAGATGCTATCAAAACACCGAAAACCACCTGATACAGGTTCTGTCACGAAGAGCTAGCAAAAGAAAAAACTAGAATGTAAGTGTTGTGCTAATAAATTGCTAGGTTGTAGATAAAATACACAGAGCTATATGTCGTCGGCACAGTAAAGGCAATCGACACCATGCTAGTGAATAATATCACAAAGAGGCAGAGAAACTCAGCGGGGCCAAGAGTGAGCGCTGTGGAGCCTTAAGCCTCACGATGGACTGTTTTTACAGATTTGTCATTTTCTTTAACAGATTGGTAATGGTTTAAGAGATTACTTCTGAACGAAAAAAGCTCCTATCTACTGCGGCTAGGGCTGGGCGATATGGCAAAATATTGTATTACTGTGATTTGTTTTTTCAAATCAGTCTATACGGATAGTTATCATGATATAATTCATTATATAATTCATAATTTTTGTTTTTACATCGATTCCCGTAGGGTGCACCTTAAACTGGTTCAGAACATGCAAAATTACCACACATTGAATGGACCTCAAACTGCAATCTAATTTTAAAAAATAAATCACGGTTAAGTACACTTTTTTATTGTAGGGGACAGCACTAGAACAGTAAGGTTAGCCTCGCTGCTTGTTCCGGGACATGGGTTTTCACAGTGCTGGTATGAGTGACTGCAGCCTGTATGTTGGATGACAGTGTTTCAGGTGGGGAAACAAGTTTGTAGCACTTCCAGTTTTAGTTGGTTCATGCCTCAGGGCCAATTTAAAATGTATAGCACCAGAATGGTGAATGTTCACCTTTAAATAGGCAAAATACCACCACATCGCTGGTGACTTTTTACCATGTTTATCCACAATGTTACATGCCACAGATATTGCTGTATTATAAAAAGACAACCCTCCCTTTCTTTTCTTGCTTATAGTCAAGGCCTCACTCCAGTAAATTTCGTCACCATGACCAGTGGTTACTCTCCTGTCCGGCGCCTCTCCACAGCCTCCTCCGTCACCAAACCCCCATACCTAATCCTCACCACCCAGTGGCTCTGGTACTGGAAGGATGATCAGGGGAAGTGGGTGGAGTATGGACGCGAGGTCAGAGAACCAGGTTTTTCATTCAGCACAGGCTAAAACATTGTCATTTAGATCGCTTGACGTTACCAAGGGAAAATTTCAGTTTTGGGTCAGCCTGATCTTTAAAATAGGAACATAATCAATATCAGTTTCTGAAAATATCTTGACTGTATTTTCATCCCTTAGGCTGATGGAAAGAATGTGACATCCATATCATCACAAAGTTTGGAAAATGTTTATTTATCTGATAAAGACAGCAACATATCCTTCACCATCGGGAAGCAAGATTATATTCTCTGTTTTAAATGTATGAACAATTTATCTGAATATCTCTTAGTTTTCATTGACTTATGAAAATGCAATAATTTCATGTCATTAACATTTAATGACTACTTCATCTTCTTTCAGATATGTTCCAGCAGAACATCAAGTATAAAACCAAAAGAGAAATAAGGAGGAGACCACAATTTATTTCAGCTCAAGAAATAAAGAAAAAGTTGAAAAGGTACTTTTATCTTTTCATTTTAGTTTTGACAAAATTTCTGGCGAATAATACCACCATATAATTCCTATAATTCCTGAAGATGATAATAAGCTATTAAGTGCACTGCTTTAAGCCCCCAGGTGAATGAATGAAGAAATATATATTATATTTTTATATCCCTTTTCAAGAGTGGAGGGAGAACCTCTGGGTTCTTCCCAGTTGATTCTGGGGTTCTTCAGGGGTGTGTTTTTGCTCCTACTCTGTTCAATGCTTGTATTGGGTGTTGTACAGGGTCGTGGGGTCCAGCAGCTGTGGGGCATCAGCTGGTGAAGAAAGATTTACTGATCTTGACTTTGCTGATGATGTGATCTTAGCGGAATCAATGGAAGTTCTGATCGGGGCTCTCGAGAGACTGAGCGAGGAGTCTGAGTGTCTGGGATTGCAGGTGTCCTGGATAAAGACCAAGATCCAGGCATTTAATGACTTTTTAGGCACAGCCATCAGCAGTGTGTCTGTCTGTTTGAGATTGTTGACCTTTGCGATAGATTTACGTACCTCGGCAGCGACATTCATGTCTCTGGTGAATCTTCTTATGAAGTCAGATGGATTGGAAGAGCATGGGGGGTCATGAGGTCGCTGGAAATAGTGTGTGATGCTCCCGATATCTTTGCAAGAGGATGAAGGTCCAAATATTTAGACTCCTGGTGCTCCCAGTTTTGCTGTATTCTGTGAGACATGGACGCTATCTAGTGAGCTGAGATGAAGACTGGACTCCTTCGGTACTGTGTCTCTCTGGAGAATCCTTGGGTACCGCTGCTTTGACTTTTTGTCGAATGAGCGGTTGCTAGTGGAGTCCTGAATGAGGCACAATACCTGCATTGTGAGGGAGTGTCAGTTATGGCACTACAGCCATGTGGCGCGTTTCCCTGAGGGTGATCCGGCTCACAGGATCCTCATTGCTGAGGACCCAAGTGGCTGGACCAGGCCAAGGGAACACCCACGTAACACCTGGCTGCGGCAGATGGATGGCCATTTCCGGAGGGTGGGACTGGACCATGAATCTGCCTGGGGGATCACTGGCCAGGATCCTGAGGAGTTTCGCTGTGTGGTGGGTGTGGCAACGCGCTGCATCAGTGCATGCTCCCCAACCTGACACCCAATGCACTTTACATTGCCAAGGGGGAGCCACTTCAAGCACCACCACTGTGTAGCACCCACCTGGATGATGTGACAGCAGCCATTTTGCCCCAGTACGCTAAGCATACAGTAGCTAAGACGGTGAAGGGGCAGGAGAGAATTTACCAATTAGATATAATGAACGATTAGGTGGCTATATTTCAGAAGAGCCACAGTGGCTAATTTTAGCCAGGACAACAATCTTATATGATATCATGTAAAGACATTCAGAGGGATCTAAATAATATATCTATGAAGGGTTTTGGGGACTTGAGTATTATAAATAGTTTGATGGGCTGGTATCCAATCTAGGCTGCAACACTGTACCCCTGTATTGTGCCTTATACTGCCAAGCCTTCCCCTACACCAAGACACCATACTGCCAAGTAGATATAACTGTAATGGGTGGACGATTACGTCATAATGTGCTGTACAATATACTGTGACACTGAACCTCCTACCTGACACCATTTGTTTTTGCACCAGTGGGGGCCCAGAAGCCTCCAGCTCCTCCAGTGTGTGTGTTCCTCCAAACTGGGACCACGGAGCTCTGCCAGACTTTTCATATAAGGTATGGTCATACTATCATTGTCAGGGATTGACTTAACTGGCATGCGAGTACCCATTTATCATATGATGCAATATCTGCAGCAATTTCTTGTCATATTTCTTGCTGTCACTGACATATTCTTGTTAAGACGATCATTTTAAAATGGTTACGAAAGCATACTTTTTTTGTTCAAAAAATGACTGGTTTGAATCCAAGGTACCGCCCTCAAGCACTGCTCCCTGGGTGCTGAATTAGCTGCCCACTGCTATGTCACAATGTCACACACAGATTAAATGCAGAGGACACATTTCATTGTTGTGCACTGTGTGCTGTAGTGCAGGGGTCTCCAACTCCGGTCCTGGAGAGCTACCGTCCAGTAGGTTTTCTATCATACCTGGCGTCTGATGAGCCTCACCTGTTCTCAGGTAAATACCAGGAACAGGTGTGGCTCATCAGAAGCCAAGTGGGACAGAAAGCCTACTGGATAGTAGCTCTCCAGGACCATCTTGGAGACCCCTGATGTAGTGTGTCAACAATGACAACTAATCACTTTCACTTCACTTCACTTAGGAACTATTTCATGGATCTTTTCAAACTTAGCAGAGGCATTATATGGCTGACAAATTAGACCTGATAACATTTTAAGACCGATTGCCCCAAAATTGAAACAGTGCTGCATAGTGATAGCAAAAAATGGGATTTTTGACACTTGATTGATTGATTGATTCCCTTTATTGCTGTTGCAATTCACCATGTCACTAGTCACAAGTACCAGCGAAAAGCAGG
>JAODKE010000068.1:29177673-29195059 GCA_026779605.1 Mormyrus hasselquistii
ATGTAGCCAAGACTTTGGTGATCAGATATCTGGGATCAAAACAAACTGCCAGCATTGCTTACTATGTACTTTTATAACGTCTCTGCAAGTGTTCCAAACTGCATTTTGCAATGTCTATACTTTGATGTCAAAATAGAAACATAAATCTCACTTATTTACAATATACATTAAAATAAAGAGGAGTGTAATGCCAAAACAAATATATAAGAAATCATTTATTAGCCATGAATTATGTTTATGATTGATGATCTCTCTCAGCTACCATATGTAGATTAACAGCATGACTGAGAAGACCAGCCAAGAGGTGACAAAGACCTGTGTGCTGGCCTACCTGCTCACTGGGCCTATTATCTACCATGGGTAGAGTACACCCGAAATGCATATCCCCAACCAGACACGGACCTGTCTCAATTGTTCTGGGCTATCAGCCCCCTTTGCTTCCTTGGGGATCAAAACCCAGCTCCATGCCATCGGTGGAGGACTGGTATCTGAATAGTCATGGTATGTTGAGGCAGGTCTATTGGACTCTGTGGGAACAGTCATGGAGGGAGAAACATCAAACTGACCATCATCGAGGCCCGGGTTCCAGTCTCCGACCTGGTCAACTGGTCTGATTTTCCTTCTGGAACTTCTGTCTCCCAGTTTGTGGCAAACTGGCCCCCAGGGTCATCAGCCCATTCAGGGTACCTGTGATGTTTCTGATAGTCCACCTTCACCTGTGTTGCTGGATGACGATGAGGCCTATGATGCGTGTGCACTGCTCGTTTCCAGATGTCCTTGGGGAAAGCTCCAGTACCTGGTGGACTGGGAAGACCACAGGTCTGAGGAACAGACTTGGGTCCCTGAGCCTGAATATGATCGCTGCCTTTCACAGTAATCACTAAGGCAAACCTACTCCCTGTCTCAGTCACCTTCATCAGCCTCCAAGTGGCGGCTGTCAGAGGAGGGGTTGGGGGTCCTGTCACCCCCCCCCCCCCCATAACAATGCAGAGTTATCCAATTAACTACACCTGTGACAAGCCTTTTTGAACCTCAGACTGTTCTTCCCATGAGTTCACGTACTGTGACCCTGTCCTCAGTGTAGATCCCGACCCGCCTGCCCACTGCTCCTGTCGGTCTCTGTTATCCCTGCATCCCTGTGTTTTCCCAAGTCCCATCCATCATCCTCCATCAGACTGATTCTCCTGGCTCACCTGACCCTCTTCTCTGTTCTCTTGATGGTCTCTCAGCCTCAAAATTCTGCACCTGATTGCTTCTGTTTAAATAAAACGTCCAGCTTTCCTGCCATACTGTTCATTCCTGAGCTTTCTGCTACGACACCTAGCAACTAAATTTCGACTTATGGTCAAGGAACATGACTAGACCTACACATATCATGCGCTTTTGTACTTGTGAATTAAAGATTATAATTGTGCATTGATTTACTACTGTGATTTGTCTGGACAGCTCTACGTGTGTGGTTATAGAAAATGAACACCCTTCACATTTGAGAATTCGAGAGTTCCATGGTATAAAAAGAATTAACACACACATAACTTAGGAACCACCATCGAGTGACAGCCATGGGGTACACACACCTTAGTCTCCTTGCAGGCCAGTAAGGTGAACTTCCTGAAGATGTGCACCAGAGCCAGATGGATCTCCAGCATGGCCAGACGTGCTCCGACGCAGCTCCTTGGCCCGGCGCCAAATGGCAGGTATACGAAGGGGTGCCGGGCGGCCCTGGCCTCAGCAGTAAACCTGTGGAATAGGACTCATCAAACCCATGGGCACTACCTGATCTCCAAGAACAAAGACGGCCAAACCAGACCTCACCTCTCCGGGATAAACTCCTCTGGGTCGGGCCAGTACTCGGGGTGGTGATGCAGAAAGCCGACGGGTATATCCAGGCCGGCACCCCTGGGCAGCTGCACACCATCTACCATACAGTCATGCTTCACCTCACGGTTAAACCTGTACGGGTGGTCAGCCGGGGACATAATAGGCAGGTCACTATACACTGCCGAAGGAACATCTCCAGTCACTCTACAAAAGTAAGGAAGTGACATCAGTCCCGCAGGCTCAAAATCACATCAGACAATCTTCTGACTTAACGAAGGTATTGGCATCTCTCCTGAGCAGCATCAGCACTTAATGGAGGATGCTGGCATGACCCTTAGCCATCACTTATGATCCATTTCATGCCAATGCCAATCAGAATCAAAAATAAAGAAATCAATGACAAATGGGAAACAAGTTAACCTAATTCACAGTAACTCAACTCACCCTAAATTTCTGTAAAATTACAAACTTTTATATATGAATTTATACTTAAAAACATTTTTAAAATCTTAGCGGATGGATGGATGAATGGTCAAAACAGACAAGGTAAGTAACTCAGTTTCCTAAGAAAGTGAACATTTAGTGTTGACAGGTAAAGTACTGCCTGCCCCTGACAGCAGGTACATAGAGTAATTTCAACTACTCAGTAAGACAGTGTCATGAAATAAATAAAAAAAGTTGTTCTCTACCTGAATCCTGGAGGGTACAGGCGGAGAGCCTCAAATATGACCATTTCCAGGTACTTCAGCTCCTGGACATTGTGATAGTCTGGCGCCTCCTGCAGGAGGCAGAGCATATTACCATATGGCTGAGTGCAGTGTCCCTAATATCAAACTCAAGATTTCAGCAAAACCCAGGTAGGACCAATCCAGTCTGAAACCCTTCGCCCTCAGACTTTTATGAATGGTCTTTGTTTGCGAAGAGGCCTCCTCCTCCTCTCCAGAGATACAAGTCACATATGCCGCACCAATTTTAAAATTCAGTGCAGTCCTGGGGGGAAGCTGCTGTCAGCGGTAATCTCTCCATCTGCATCTGAAGACGGCAGTTCAAACATGCCCTCATCATTGCCTGCGGAGGACTCTAAGTGCATGTGAAGGTTCACTTTTCCCCCCAGAGCTCATTTTACACGTCCAAGTTAAACAGAATTTGCAAAAACAATTCCACCAGTAGAGGGCAGCATTTGTGCATTTCTTGTAAATGATATATTCACAGGACCTTGTTGTGCTACTGTCAGCAGAAAATTCAAAGATAAGTCATGTAGCAGAAGATGGAAATACAAACATGACATATGAAAAAAAAATCAGATAATTCACTTTGTACCATTCAAGTCATTTTTTAATGATTGTGTTCCAGAAATCAGAAAATATCCATTAACCAGAGCACACCAATCTATAGAGTTTATGAGTATGCCGAAACTGATTAAAATGAAAGTTAAATCTTTATTTCTGCAAGTTGAGCTCTGTCTCTCACATGCAATTAACAAGTAGACCAGACTGGTTCAGATTTCCACAGGCTGATAGCAATGACGATATTTTTCTGAAGAGATCTGTATCACAAGACTGGGTGTGGCCACCTATGACCTCCCCTTCTCCAGCTAGTACAGTAAAATCCCATTATAGTGGACTCGCTAATAACAGAATATCGTCTATAACGGACGAGGTCTGCTGGTCCCAGCCGTGAGGCTTTAAGAACATGCAGATAAAGCTTCAGATATAGCGGACTCACATATAACGGAATTTTGCTCATAAAGGTCAAACAATTTGGTCCCCATGGCTGCTTTTAACTGTAGCTTTGATCGGCTACAACAGACATGAAGGCTCCGCCTACAAGGCGTGTGGCGTGTCGGTGATAACGAGCGCAGATACGTAATCTGGATTATTAATAGTCACGCATCTGGTCAGATAAAGCTGAATTATGACATGTACAGTATAATAATCTATACCACAAGTGTGCCTGCTGGGGTGTGACATGAGTAAATACTGTCCTGTAGTTGTGTTCTGGGCATATGGATATAATGGACTTTGGATATAATGGACTATTTTGCCAGGTGCCTGGAAGGCCGTTATAACTGGTTTTTACTGTAACACATGTGCACTGCAACAATCTCTTTCCTGTGCTCTCACAAACAGCCAGACAGAAATAGACTCTCACCATGCTTAACATTCTGTACTTGCTGTAGTCAGCTTGCATTTAATTAATTAGCTTTGACTGTTACCAAACACTAATCTAAATATTACACATATTAAAAGCAATGTGACACATACTTTAATATCCATGTTAGAAGTGTTTTTGTGCTACTGCAGAAACCTATATATATTATGTTTTATTCATATGCCCTTGAATAAACTGTTCAGATTGCTATTATTAAAATTAGTCAATCCAGTACTTAATCCAACAAGGGCTTGGAGCACAGAAGTAATCATGAATTATGATACTTAATCAACTAGAAGCTAGCTTTACATCTTTTTAAAGAGCACGCAGGTATGTAATTTAAACAATTACATCAGCAACCACAAACACCTACAATATCTTTCATTATGAGTTGCAGGAGTAGAGATGCATGTTGAACCAGACTTTGTAGACTCAATCATTAGATCAGTAATTTCATTGCAACTAACCCCCAGTTGGGAGTTAAGGGCCTTGCTCAAAGGCCCAAAGGTGAAATCATTCTGTCAACCATGAGATTTGAACCACTAACCTTCTGATCATGGGTACAGAGTCCTAACCCACAGGGCCACATGCCACCTGTTCATGTATCAGCTAGAACTAAGCTAAGGTGCACAAAGAGTTTCCAGAAGCAGATCAGTCAAACTCCACCCAAATGCAGAGTTTTCAGTGAGAATCAGAGAAGGGACATTGTCAACAATGCGTGCAAAGTGTTTTTCTACCAGGAAAGTGACTGAAGCTCCTCTGAAGCCCTGAATGTGGTTGAGATTCTCAATATTAAGGACATGGCTCAGCAGGCTGGCACAGCAGAGTTCCTCCAGAGCCCTGCGAGTTCTTGAAGGTACATTTTAATTAACACCCCATTAATGTTCCAGATACTAGGTGAGGTCACTTCCTGTTCCAACGGGTAAGCAGAGCTGAGGAGCCTCAGTGAAGAAACAGAATAGAGAAAAGGGCCCAAAAGTGAACAGGCAGCAGGGGATCGCGGTGTCAGTGGGGGCAGAGCCCATGGGAGATCTGTCTCCATCACCCGTCTGCCGGGGACAGAAGCAGGGGAGGATTCCTGTCTGGTAAACCAGATCCCAGATCCATCCCCACATGGCCGATAGCCAACAATGGTCCAGCAAAATTAGGGGAGAGCTGCATTATCTGGAGGGACACTAGGGGGCACCAGGATCCTGCTACAGATAAACTGGAGAACTCCGATTAGGAGGTGTCTGTGAGAAGGCAGCAGCAGCCTGAAGGGGGCAGGTGAATACCACCCCATGTAACTGAGACAACACAATGCCAGACAGCATTCTCCTCTAAAGAGGAGGTGTTAATGATTTTGGTGGATTTCAGCAGATCTCATTTGTGAAGCTGCATCATCCTGGCTCTCATGAGGCCCTCTCTGTAGTCCTGTCTAGGGACACCATGACGCAAGCAACCTGCCACATCCATTATGCTGTCGCTGTGCTCCAATACTAGGGGGTGCACGTCACATGGCCTACAAAGAAACCCAGAAACCGCATGTTGCGACTGCAAGCCAGCGCAGACGCCCGTATCCTGCCTTTCACTGTCAGGCCTCATTAATTAGGAGTGTAGATAATGACAGGGGACTGAAGTGATCATGTCTCTGTGGTCACTGTTCTATTTCAGATCTGATTCCAGATCAGCCACAAATAAGAAAGCGGGGCTGCCTTAACCCCAGAGTGACAAGCAGCAGATTATTAAGGAGACAAAAGTCCTATTGAGTGTCAGAAGTGGAAAGTCCAGGCAAAGATTTTGTTTCAGTCAACCAGTTGAGTACTCTGTGACTATTAATATTTATAATTAACTGGTTGGTTGAAACAAAATCTTGGTCTGGATTTATACTTGCTGAACCCGAACTTTCCACCTCTGAGGTTGTGTTCTCATTGTGGAGGGCCAGCAGATCACCTTTAAGCAAGGTCACGTTCACAACTGAAAGGTTCCATTCCCCCACCGGTCCTCCTGCTTTGAGAAAGTTTCTCCTTCCACCAAATATCAGTGACTATGGGGTCAGAGGGTGGAGTCAAACTGAAGATTCTGGACACTGCTGACCAAAGACACGTGAATGTCGAGAGCACAGGTGGTCATGTTTACATGCGTGACCCGGGCAGGCACAGTGACAGTATTTGAGGTCCCGGTATCATGGTGATAGACAAACCACTAGGGTTTTTATCCTCCTCCTGTTTTCAGGGCTCACACCCAGTCCTCATGAAATCCTTTAACTAGAGTACATTGGTAAAGGGGCAGCAGGGCCCAGCTTGTGCCAGCTAACCCACCCAACACCGTCTGCTCTGTAACTCTTGCAGTTAAAGAGCGTGACTCAATTCCAAGCTCCTGACTTTCACGTTTACATGTCAGGTTTGACTTCTGATCACAGCTATTATGCTTCGAGAGACTACAGCGGAACTCCACAATTCAGCTGATTTTGGGTTAACCGACACTGACCTACATTGTCGTCTGTTAATTCATTGCTTAAAGAATTCTTTTACACCCCTGTTTCCAAAAAAAGTTATGTAAATGTAAATGTAAATCAAAACAGAATGAAAAATCATATAAATCCATATCTAACTGAAAATAGAACGGCAACACATCAAATGCTGAAACTGAGAATGTTATTGTTCTATGACAAATATATGCTCAATTTGATCTTTGGAACATGTTTCAAAAAGACTGGGACAGGGCCATGTTGACCACTGTTGCATCACTTTTAAAAACACTCTAAAAACGTCTGGCAACTGAGCAGAGCAGGTGCAGGAGTTTTGACAGTGAAGTGTTGTCTCATTCTTGCCTGATATAGGATTTCAACTGCTCCATGATTTCTAAAAAGAATTTGAAATTTTGATTCGTCAGCCCACAGGACAGTTTTCCATTTTGCTTCAGACCATCTTAAATGATCTTGCGCCCAGAAAAGTCAGCGTTTTTTTCTGGATCATGTATAGATATGGTTGCTTCTTTGCATGGTGGAGTTTCATCTTGAATTTGTGGATACAGTGACGAACTCTGTACACAGACAATCGTTTTTGAAACCGTTGGTTTTCGGCCTTGTCCTTGCGTGAAGAGATTTCTCCAAATTCTCTAAATATTTTAATAATATTGTACTATGTACCGTAGAAGATGAAATCCCCAAATGTTACAATATTACATTGGAACAGTACTCTTAAATTGTTGCACTACTGTGTTTTTCACAGAAAGGGTGAACCTCTCCCCATCTTCACTGCACAGAGCCTCTCTGGGAGTCTCTTTTTAAAACCCATCATCTTACTAACCTGTTGCCAATAACCCAATTAGTTGTGAGATATTCAGCCAGGTGTTCTGTTTTAGCACCACACAACTTTTCCAGTCTTTTATTGCCCCCGTCCCAACGTTTTTGAAATGTGTTGGTGGCATATGCATATTTGTCACAAAACGATAAAATTTCTCAGTTTCAACATTTCATATGTAATTTTTGTTCTATTTTCAATCTATATGAGTTTATATGACTTGCAAATCATTTCATTGTTTTTATTGATATTTTACACAGCGTCCTTTTTGGAAGAATCTTCTAAATTCATAAAATGGCTGCGTTGACCTGTTTGGTCAGTGCTGATGAGGTGGAGGTGCTCTACACATTTTGCTGCCATGGTAACTGCAGGTACACTGTACATATGCTGCCACTTCTCTTTACCTCACAGGCCCCTGGAGCAGCAGACAGGTCTGTTCTCACACAATGCCCTCACACCGGAAAGGTGTGTTCTGCTTGCCCTTAGTCATACGGCACAGACTCCACCACTGTGTTTTTTCAAAAATGGCACCATTGAGACTTTGAAGACGTGGAAGTAGGTGACTGCTGCAGCGAAGCCAGCCACAATTCTCCTGATATTAGGATTTAAAGGGAGCTCTATGCAAAACAGGCACTGCAGAAGCACTGATTGACTGTACTGAACCCCAGACCATGACAGAGGTCACTTTAAGAATTTATATGTACAGTATTTTATTGATCCTGGAAATCAGGTTTTTTTGCACATACCCCATTCTGTTGTCCACGAGAGACATAGACACACAAATATAAATGGCTCAGAGCATGTTATGAGCTCACAGTGCAGTGTCAGCCAACATCCCTAATTGGTTAACCTCCATTTGGGCATTAGAGTCTTACTCAGGGACTTAAAGGTGATATGAATACTCCAAAGGCTACAGAACTCAAACCTGTGACCTTCCAGACACATGTTAAGCTACATACCCCCCTGAGATGGTTTAAAAGAGCTACACAGAGATACTCCCAGGACTGTGAGTCCAGAGTGGCTGTGGTTCTTCTGTGTCCAGGTTCCCATTTCACAACAGCCTTGCCTCTCCACAGTCTACTAGGCCTGCAAACACTCGAGTCCCCAGAAGCCCCATTAAAAGCTCATTCCTGCAGCCTCACATATGAGTCACATGCTGAACCTACATTAAGTGTTTGGTGAAGCCCACAGGTCTCAGATGGGGTCATTAGACAGGCAATGCACATAGCAGGCAGTCAGAAGTGCTCAGAAACCAGGCCTGCAGTGTCTGCCTGCCTGTCATCAGATATCATATTACGGGTTTTCATCAAATACTTAAACATTCCTTATTCCTTTATCCATCCCAATGTGACTTAAGTAAGGGAATCACTGCTCTGACAGGAACCAAGACATCTGGTCACAAGTCCAGATCTTTAGTCTTTGTGCCACATGGTCGTCCACATATGTTTACATCCTTGCTTGCTTGTCCTGCGAGGTCCACATTCAATGACTTCCAGCCAAACACGTTGCTGTATATGAGATTAACCCATCCATTCAAGCTCTGGAATACTGCAGACACTACGGGAGTGACTGTGACGTAGTTACGGCTGACCGCAGTGACATGGCAGTAACTTTGCCATAATCGCAGTGCTGCCGGCTGCCTGCTCATGTCGTTTGCCACATGTAGCATCAAGATCAGCTGAAGTTCAGGCTCACATTGCAATAAACTGGCACCTCCAGAGAGAAAACACCTGAACCGTATAACACCTTCTGCTTTTAATCCTACCGTACAAAGAAGCATTATATTGCCTCCTGCTGGCCATGTGAAAATTGGACCAAGTCCTCTTTAATCAAGGGGCCACCCATGAGTTGATGGATTATCTCACTGCTCATATTATCCTTGCATGAGTGCTCTATCCATTTACAAAATATCCCATAATGCAAAGCGGCTGTACAACCTAGCAGCTGAGCACAGCATTTCTGCTAGTACAGGTATAAAACACATGCTCCGAGGCACACGGCACCCGTGGATAGGGCTAGAGATAGGAAAATCTAAGGTTGGGGGAGGCATTCTTGCAGCCCCATGATAATCATATCAGCTGTGTGTGGGATTGGGCCACAGCCCAGGGAAGGTCAGCTCTGATCAGTGTTAATCTGTGTACGGAACAGAGCAAGGTAAGTCATTTTCATCTGTATATATTATGGGCGATATGTCCGTTTCCAAGGCAGAACCCGGGGGAGCTGGGGCCGGGAGTGTGTGCTTCTGATTGCCGGTGGCTGTTTCTCACACCATGGGTTCTGCGTCGCCGGCTGGCTGAGCCGCACAGGTGCTGAACGGTGGCTAGCTGAGACACGACTGCTGGATTGCATAGTGCAAAACACACCTCTTAAAATCCCTTTGTAGCAGCTTCTTTTATGATTTGCTGACTATCCGTAAGATTAAATAAAACACATAATGCAGTCGACCGCAGAAAGCAGAAGTCTGTGATTGCTTTCAATAATCAACCGTTAATCAAAGTGGCTGGAAATGAAATACATCAATGGTGGTTAAAAGGGCAACTTCATGTGAACATCTCACTTGTGTAAAGAGGAAGGAAATAGCAGGACAGCCACTCCCTAATTCTTCAGCCAGAAGGACAGACTGTTCCACAGATAACCACAGTCTTTTAAAATAACTTCTGCTATTAATAATCAGAATGGCTGTCACTAGTCCCTTTGACCCATCGATGCCGTGTCTGTAAGCCACCCGTTATGCGCTGATTTTCCAGGTCAATACCCTGCAATCCTAGGGGTGCGGTGATGAGGTGTCTGAGATCCAGAAAAAAAGGCTTAAACAGGTACATTGATCGTATGCGGTTTAAGAAATTCATCAAAACATACAACATTATTATTTCACTTTCTTGTTCTTGTTTACAAGTTACCCACCGCCTGCGACATACCTCCAGAAGGCTCAAAAAGACAGGGGGATTAGCGTTAGTGTGCGCTAACGAATTCCCTTTTAACTGAACGTGAATAATGGGAGAGCCTGGCTCCTGGACCGTCTATGTGATGCGGTCCAGGGAGTGCTTCTCAATGGTCCCCCCCCCCCACGGGGACACAGGAAGTCACACTGCTACCAAGCCAGGATCTCATGTGGTACCACAAGGGGAAGCATATCATCCCTCCTCTGGCTCGAATTCTGCTTCTCTCAGGGTCTCAGCTTGATGGTATGCTCACAATAACCACTACTCTTTAAAAATAATTATATACAAAACTCGGTGTTTTGTAAATATACAGAGGATATGCTTTTGTCTCCATATGTGCACTTTGTCTACTTTGAGGAATGTTTTCCTCTGACTGACAGTCATGTCCAGCCTTTCCGTCTCATTTCCTTACACCAAACCCGAGGATTTTTCTGACTTTCCCTGTCTTCAGTCTGTTCCACTCCATGACGTCCTGCCGGACCGTGGTGACAGCCCTTGGCACGAGGATCGGGAAATGCGTGACCTGCAGTAAGACCCCCTCTCCCCAGTCCCCAGGCCCCCCCGGTACAGTCTCCCATCTCCACTGTAATTCACCAGGTAGATGTAAAGTCCAAACCAAGGCTGCTTATTCATGAAGAAAAAAAAAGCCAAATTAATGATTCCCCCAGGATAACAAACCCCACAGCAAAGTTGTATCACTCTGTGTATAAATCTATGTCCCCGCGGCAGCAGCAGAAACACCACACATCCTCTCCACTGGTGCATTCTGGGAAAATTGCTAATTCACTTACAAAAGCTTTCGGGGGACACTGGGAAATCGGCTGGCAACCAGTGGAAAGGACAGGAAGAGCGTTTAACCCAGCAATGCTGGAAAGGGAACCAGCAATCAGCTTGAGAGGAGAAATAATAGCAATCGATAAAATGACACCTCTGGGAAATGCTGAATCGTTGAAGGGGAGCAGTGAACGTACAGCTGCGTACTGACTGAAGTCCAAGGTGCTGTGAAGACAGGGTCAGAGAGCATGGCGATATCCCCTCTTTCTGTTGTCTGGACCTAATCCTCACAGGAGCCGAAGCTTTTTTTTATTCTCCCGTGACAGGGAGCTGTGTGGGCTCCGTGTCACACAATGCCTCTCCAGCCCGCTTCCCGTTCCAGGGTATGATTCTCAAAAGCCAATCTCATTGCAAGACTATTTCAGAAAAAAAACAGACAGCTAGTCAGAGATGGGATGTGGTTGACAGGTTCAGTAAAAAATCCCCTCATGGGCCTGAAGAAACCTTTCTGACTCAGTGAAAAATGAAAACTTTTGGAAGGTTCTATAAAGGGGAATGAAAATCACCCTCTGAGCCCCCCTGTGGGTTCCAGGTGCTTCCGTAGGGGCAGTAAAGGGACTGGGGAAGCTGCTTGTAACCAAGAGTTACAAGATTCAGGTATTAACTTGCAATGTCCTGTCAGGAAGAACAGAATTATACTGCGGTCAGACCCAAGTTGCCATTCTTTTAAATCTTCACTTATTACAAATATAAATTTTCCAACAGAATGCCTACATTTTTTATGATTGGCATTAATTAAGATCATTGATTTCTAGCAAATATTTAGCAGCAAAATTTTACTTATCAAATGCAAAGGTAATTGAAAGTAGTTTTGCCAGTTTATATTATACTGTAATACATATGAGTTACAAATATTTTGAATATACCAGCCCTGTGTGTAGGGTTCGCATGCTCTCACGTGTTTATGCCTTCCTCCCACAGACCAAAGGCATGCAGTTAAGTAAACTGGAGTTTTTAAATTGCCCATAAACATGCGTGCTGTCACACTCGCGGGCCGTCGTAGGCAGGCAAGCAGGCAAGGAGGCGAATGGAGCCGGACGGACAGGGTAAACGGGGTTTATTGGGGATGCACGGCAGACAGGCACGAACATGCATTGACAACACAATGACGGATCTGACGTACTGGGGAAAGACGCGGACTAAATACACAAGTAGATCAGGAATTAACAGGACACAGGTGATCACGATCAGGGCATCACACGAGGAAATGAGGTGGGCGTGGCACACAGGAGGATCGTACGGAGCGGATCATGACATGTGCCTTGTGATGGACTGGCAACCCACCAGGGATTCTCAATCCATCCTGGGAGAGGCTGCAGACTCACCAGCACCCTGTAGTGCGTAAGCAGTCCTGAAAGGTGGATTCATCGCTAAATTCTATGATGACCTGTTGCTTTGCTTTACCTCTCCAAACATGTTAAACATTACAAAACCAGCCCCAGTAGCTTGACTAAGAATGCTCAGGAAATGAAAAATGATTTCATCGTGTGACTAGATGCTTAAGTACTGATGGATTGACAACCATGTGACTGTAAACTCTTGGCTTCTGAAAATTTCCATGTCTACATGTAGTGCAAATGGACTGAACATGATTGGAAAATGGTAAGAAACTCTAATATGCTTGTAGGGTAGGGTAGGAAATGACAGAATGTGATAAGATAGGATGGGTACTTTATTATCCCCATAGGGAAACTATTTTTCAGTGAATATAACATGTCAGAGATTGCCGGCATGCAAGGAAGGCAATACACATAGGATTATTCGACCCTTAACATATTACACCTGCCATAACACAATATAATATTGTAGTATCTGAATCACTTTATTTTACTTTCACAAAGTATGCTCTAAATCGCTTCCCAGGCACACACCTCTGAAGGTCCTGGGGAGTACACACTATATTGCTTGAGAAGTTTAGTCCACTTAGGAGTATACACTATGAAGAGTGCATCTGAGCTCAGAATAGAAATTTATTGTATAAGTACAGTTGCATAGCAGACATGGCAGACATTTCTAACAACCAAGACATTTCTGCCCGTAGATGGTGCTTAAGGTCCGCTGCTGTTGTAATCATGTACTCAAACCCCCTAGCTGCACTAACAAATGTACCTTTCAGAATGCATTCAGAATAGCATCCTTTACACAGCCCACAGATCTGCTGCAAAACGAATGACAAACTCATCCCAGGATGGAGGAAAAACCTCCATAAACACCATTCCTCACATCTAAGCCAGCCTGGGAGGGTGCACTATATGATTTAAGCTGTGCAAGTCTAGATGTGCCCTAGGTGTGCCGTGAAGTGTATCATCTTTTAGATAAACCCCCTCATTCTTCTGTTCATTATGGTTTGTTGGTTTTACCTGCTTGGGGTTAACAAGGTTATTCTTATGTGTGACCTATCAAACCTTCATTAAGGCAAGTAATAAACTACACTAAACTACACCACAACACACTAACATGACGCCAGACAACAGCAGAAGTGCACAAAGTCAGGATCTGTTCCTTTCATCTATCCATCCTACTTCAATAGCTGCATACTCAAAACAAATTTCCGAGGAATGGAATGGACCCTATCCCAGAATGCACAGGACACAAGGCAGGGCACACCATGGATAGGAGGGCAGGCCAACATAGAGCAAATCACATACTATGAAAAAATCCGGAGACACCAATTCACCAAACACTTTGTCTTTGTATTTTAGGGAGAAACTCGTGTAAGAGGATGTGTAGAGATTATGCAAAATCGACACACAGAGCCAAGGGCAGGAATCAAACCCCCAATCCTGATGATGTGAGGCCAAAGTGCTGCTCACCAAACTACTGTCAACTTATTTTTTTGTATACCATCAAAAACGTATTGGATCTCATATAAATGCCTTTACTGATTACAGAGCAGTGACCATTGTCAGTGTCAGCAATGCTGGCTATTAGGTATTAGCGTTTCTTTACCATTTAACAAACACAAACGGCTATATAACAGTGATCCTCTGGTGGGTTGTGTCATCACTGCAAAGTGTAGTGATGACTTAAGGGAAGAAGATAGCAATCACTGTCATGGCTGATGCTAGGAATCATTTCCAAGAATGGCTGCATTATACTGCATTATTGACAAACCAAGAACATTTTAGGCAAAGTTTTGTTAGGACTTGAGCATCTAAAATCACGGCGGTCAGACATGACACCTATTCAGGGACACAGCACAGTGGATATGGCAGGGCAGCTATGTCCTGCAGGTCTGCCTGTGACCCAAAGACTGAGGAGGCCCACCAGGAGGCCAATTAAGGAGGGACCCAGAGGCCAGCAAATGGCCACCACTCACGTGTCGGGAGAAGAAACCGTCCACCTCCTCCTGTACTCTCTGCTGGCACTCGGGGTGGATGGCCAGTAAGTAGCAGATGAAGGCCAGCGTGCTGCTGCTGGTCTCATATCCGGCCAGCAGGAAGATGAAGACCTGGCCCACAATCTCATCCTCCGTCATCACCCTCCTCTGCGTTCGCCGTGGAGCCTCATCTGACGCCGCCTCCCGGTCTGTGGCCTGGGTGCTCTCATCAGCACGGCTTACCAGGTCGAACTGATCCAGCGATACACACTCCCCATCACTTCTCACATCTAGCATCAGCTGGAGAAAGTCACAACGACGCTGTGGAGACAAAGGTCAAGGGTCGCTCCAGGCCCAGGAGCTCTGAATCACTGCTCTACCCAGGTTACAGGTTGCCCTTCTTACATTCATCCGATATCTTACACTCAAACAGTATTTCAATATTTAACAAACAGTCTGAGGAAGCACGCCTTGCCCCAAAATGAAAAATATCCCCAAAAGGCCCGTGGAAGTTATATAATCACTAACAGCCAGCAAGCTCAAGGAGGGAAACTTCTAAACCAGCTGAATGTCATCTTCTAGGCATTCAGGAAACTCCCAATGACACTTTACCTGAGTGGCAGGCAGCTTGTCTCTCTGCTTGATCATCGCTTTGATGCAGCCGATGAAGAAATTGTTCATCTCGTACCTGGACTTGTTAGGCAGGAGCTGTGCTAGAGGAGCGATGAGGAATGGAAAAGCGACTGCAGGCGGGAGGAAGAAGCAGGGCATCAGTGAAACAAATGACTGCACAGCCTGCAGTGTGACTGGTGCAGGAGAACTCCAGGTGCACATGCCTGAGAAACACTACATATTCCTGCTCAACAATGGGTAGCCTTCACTATCTTCATGCATTCCTGCCAGCTTGGCTCCATTATATCAATTATTTAACCAATTAATAATCAATACTTTATTGACCCCTGTGGGGAAAATTGTCTTTACACCTCCCTCAACTTGCTCTTTGTAGAGTAAGCTGCCCACAAACAGCTGTCAGCACCCAAGGAGCTGGGGGTTAAGGACCTTGCTCAAGGACCCACAGACATGCTGAGGCTGGGTTTAGCCCACTGTGCCACATGCTGCCCCAAACTGTCAACTGTTCAATTAGTGAATTTTTGCATGGAATAGATCAGTGCTTATTCCGGAATCTTACTGAAGAACATGGTGATAGGTCGGAAAAAGGTGAAGGAGAAGAACTTCTGGGCATGGTAAACAAAGGGGTCCTTGGGGTTCTTCTGGGAGTCCAGCTGGGTGCCGAAGCCCACGCTAGCGATCACATCCATAGTGAAGCAGCCAAAGCTCCTGGGTCATCCAGCAAAAGATCCAGAGAAGGATAACACACAAGGATAGGGTTCATTTAGCTCCATGAATCCTCTTAGTGTGAACCTAAACTGCTCACAGTTAGCTGAGTTGGTGTCTCTAAACAGCTGGTAGTGCGAGGGCATGCTTCTGTCTTGCAATATTTGATTCAGAGTATCTCACACTTTGTGTAGGAAAGGCCCCAGAGTTATTATGACTCTGCACTGGATAAGCAGTCTGGGTCAAGAATGGATGCTTTTACCATAGCTGTGCAGCCAAAATGCTTGATAGCTGCAGACACAGCAATCAACAATCGATTATCAGCCATCACTTCAGATTATACAGCCATACTGCTCCGAGAGATGCTGGTCTGAGAGATGTTCCAGAAGATGTGAAAACATGAGAGGCTTACCTGTGTATGTCAAAGCTCAGCCCTGAGTCAGCATGGGTCTTCAGGTTGGTCAATAGAGTTTCTGTGGCTTTGTTGATCAGAGGGACCATCTGAAATGACACAAGGACCACCTCAGCTTACCAAGTTCACTCAATTCCAGCTCTCTCCAGAAAGGAGACTGAACACAGTTTGTGGCATGACAGCATGACATTGTCCAGTGGGTCAACAATAGTCTAAGACTGTCACTATTAATTCAATTAATAACCAAGTAATCTACCAATCAATATGATGATTAATCATAATACACACACGCACACACATTTTATTTTATATTGCATTTGGTATGAGGCAGGAACCAGCTCAGGATGGCGCACTACACCATTGCAGGGTGCATGAAGGCATGCTTGGCTTGCTCACACATACGGTGAGTTAAGGCACTCCTATTCACTTAAGCTACATGTTTTTGAACTATGGGAGGAAACAGGAGTAAAAGCATGTGAATTGTTAGCAGTCTCACAGCAACAGCACCAACCTGTTCCATTCTATTGTTCATTCAAATTTTCAACTCAGTGTTTGTTCTATAAATACGCTAATATTTATCGGTAAAGTTTTAAATATCGAAATGTGATCATTTTTTTTTTGTATTGTTCAGCCCTACTCTTTACAAACAATATGCTCACAAAAAATAATATTACATGATTATTTTGTACCATATTAGATGGCATGGCTAAGGAACATGGCTAGCCTGTTTGAGCCTGATTATGTAGAGATACAGGCATCATAGAAAGTTAATAAAGCAAAATAATTTAAAGCAAAGTAATGACAAAGACAGGCCAAGCTACTCCCAGAGGCGGAAGGCACTACGGTTTACAGTACCTCACATTATTGTCCCTTGAACCTGAAAGTCTTCTGCAATTTATCTGCATTTTCTTTCATTTCCAACATGAAATGTTTCCACACAACTAAGGCATTTGCTCTTTGTTTGTACCGTCACCCCGTACGCTGTCTTCCTGCCGCCAAATCACCCAGTAATCAAGAAGGTAAATGTTAATCAATGAGTAATCGCGTTTAATGAATTATAGCTCTACAATAATCTATGGAAATGTTCAAACTGTACAAACTCCTCGTTGGGTGGGAAGGGGAGTGGAAACAGGGAGAAACAGGAGTAACTTTGATAACACCGGAAAATTATTATAACCACATTATGGATCTGTACAATAACCCTGTTATTTATTATGATGTCATGACCAATAACCTCCATACCAATACATTTAACTGTAATGTGTCGGTACACTGCTGCTGGAACTAA
>JAODKE010000068.1:29195159-29207100 GCA_026779605.1 Mormyrus hasselquistii
ACACACACACACACACACACACACACACACACACACACACACACACACACACACACACACACACACACACACAGATAATAAGGGAGGCCAGGACGTCAACTTTTATTGCCCAAAAATTTCAGGACCTACGAACAGTGGAGTGGACCACAAGGATAGGGGTCCCTCGACTTGGCACGCAACCCCCTCCCCAAACATCCATACCACTCACCCAACAGACCAACACCCTAAATAAAGTTTCTTCTAAGTCGGCTTTTGTATACTCTGTATATTTCTTTGCTTATGATTGCTGGTCTCAATATACAGGTTACGTTTGCGTGTGTCCTTAGACAATATTGGTGTTTTGTGTGCCACCCTTAGAACCATGTTCACGGAGTATAACCTATTTTACCCCTCATACTTAAACACTTATAGAAATTTGAATGAATAAATATGTATAGCTACCACTGCATATATGCCCTCATGGTTATATCAGAAGAATCTTTGAAATTAAATAGTGCAACCAGGTATCTCAGTGTATCCTAACTCAGAGATTCTTCTTTCTTTGTTTAACAAACCCCCCCCCCCCCTTCCATATTCCTCTGTGGCCCTTATCTGATCTTTGTGGCCAGCTAGCATTTCATTACTTGCTATTCTGCATTAAAAGAACTGAATTAAGGTGTACATTATCCATTCTGGGGAGAAGATCAATTGTGATAAGACACACCAGCCAAAATATGTTGTTCCCAGATGTGCAATTTAAATTGTTATTACCGCAAACTAACAGCCACGCCTATCTAAAGGTAAGATGTGCTGTTTGAATGTGAATATGTCATGTAATGTCTGTTGAGATGCAACCCAAAACACCTATACCATATATTGATGTGAGTCAGTAACATACATGATATAAGTAATTCTTAATTAATTAATTAATTAATACAGATTGTAAGAGGTGTGAACTGCTAGGCTGGTATGGCATGTTTGGTATCAAACTGATGGAAAATCACTCCTGATTCCAAGTCTGGTCAGTAGTTACCAAAAAGTGTATGTATCAGAAGTTACACCAGCCTAATGAAAATCATCAGTAAAGGGGGAATCAGTCTGGTCATAAATCCCAAAAGGACTGATAGAGACCCCCTTCCGAAAGCCCGCCAAATGGATGGTCAATCATTGGTTTAGGTTTCGAATCCCTATTCATGAACTTTAGACTATAAAACCCTGGCACCTCAGAACAAGGGGGAGTAGCAGAAAAACATCAGCCTGAAGACAGGCGGAGAACATCAGCCCAGGAGAAGAGAAGCCCGCAAGAAGCCCTCCTGAAGCCTGCCGGTGAAGGCCTGCTACCCAACAGAGAACTGCAACCAAGACAAAGCCTTTCACTGTAAAGCTTCACAAGGAGAGAGAATCTAAGGGGCTCCACTCCAACAACTGCTCCAAACGTTACGCCTTCCTGAGTGTCATCATCCAGGTCAGCTCATCAGCCTCTGCAACCAACTGCCAAGGTCCCCCCTCACTCTGCAACCAAGTAAACCAACTTCCTTTCATTCTAACAACCTAAGATGTTCTGTTAACCTGCTATATGACTTTAGGGTTGTGTTTCCACAAACTGTGCTTGGTTTGCAGAACAGTATTTCCTTTTTAAGGATACTCATTTAAATCCGGTCATTTCATTTCCATAATTACATTGTTTGTTTCTATTCCATTATTTCGTGTTTCTTGTTCATGTTAAGTGTAATGTCTGTCTTATGTTAGTTGTAGTGTTAGTTAGGAATAAATGCATGTCTTTTACACAACTTCAGCCTCCGTTCATTGAGTACTCACAATAGTCCCTGCCTCTGTGCGATCTGGATTATACGCTCTGAAACCTCAAACTCACCTAAACTATCGTGAGACTCTCTCTCATCGGCCGTGAGGGGAGCTTCTCTACCAGTTGTTTACATTACCTGGTGATGCAGGTCGCTGGTCGAGCCTTCTAACCCAGGTTACTAAGCGATACTGGTAATTAGTGAATCCCATTTAAGTCTCACATTAACAGACTCACAGGGATCCCGCAATCGAGTTTGGAGGAACCAAACATTCAGCATAACAATTAGTTCATAATCAGCATTAACTAATAATTATTTAAAATTTAATTAACTTCAAAACATATTGGTGGAGATATTAAAATTTACCTGAGCTAATAATTCCTACGATACTCAAATTCCTTAACCTTTGAAACTTCACCGAAATGACTACATACTAGTCATAATAAGTATGTTATTATTATGATCATTTTTACAATTGATAGGGAATCTAATTTCATTTAAATTACCTCTAAACCATCGAATCTTTAAAATGCACCAGCTAATAGCTTGTACACAGAGATAGAATTTGTACTATAAACTATATAGTCTTCTGTTGTATTACCTGTAAAATTATTGTAAATCTTTCTACCCACTGGACAACATAAAATTTAGCAGGAAAAAAGAGCTGCACTGAACAAAAGCAATATTTCTGTTTCCAGTTTGTCACATGGGAAGGAATGACTTTCCTGTCAACCAGTAAAATTAAAACAGCAGACGAAAATGATTTTGTCTACACTTCAGATTTTCTGTAACACATATATCACTGGGGTTCTCAAAGAAATCATCGAATGAGAATGTCAACCAGTCGAATGAGAATGTCTACCAGTCGAATGAGAATGTCTACCAGTTGCAGCCAACTATACTAAATGGTGGTGCATTGCACAAATGATGTGCACAGGAAAGTAATCTATGTGCTGTTGAGGTTTATATTTAGCATTTCAATCAGTAAACTTCACCATTTGATGGAAAGAATGGATGATTATTATTGACTCTCCGCATAAGCTTAGCATACTTCTAGATAAGAAACATGTTTCATTTTAAGTGCCTCTAAATATTTACTTCTGCTCTTTACAAAAAAAAACAAACAATCTATATGCCACATGAGATTTTCTATAAGGTTTTCACCTTTTTAAACTGGTCAGAATATCAGAAAAGGTCACACGGGGCAAATGAAATGTAAACCACCATTATTTTCTCTTCTATGAAAAAGAAAAGGAAAAAATCAGATATAGTATACTAGTAGGCATACTCAAGTCCCTGCTTTTTTAAGGCTGAAGGTTATTCCATCATGTGCAGATAGAGGGCACTGCTCTCTTAGGGGTATTTGATACAGCCCTCCATGTAGAAGGCTCCCCACAGCTCTGCCATTAATCCTGGCCCCCATAGCAGTCCCTACAGTAAGAGTGTAGAACCCAGTTATGCAAAGTGAGAGCAGACTTCAGCAGAACCACAGACACTAATATTTCAGACGTTTTTCCCAATAAGCCCCGGACCCTGTTACTGTCTGTGCACACATGTGCCAGGAGTGATCTGTTACATTTAAGTGACTGGTCTATCCTGAGGTCAGACGAGATGAAGAAATGCAGGCCTGCTGAGGGGAGGAGACAGCACCCGCATCATTTCCCCCTGTAGCATGGAAGCAACATCGTGCGATTGTTGTGGCCAGCACTTTTCATTTTGGATTCTTCCAAAATAATCACCTGCCTTTAGCAGTTTTACTTTGCATATGCACAAATCAACCCAAAACAAACATTCACTGAAAATGATCTCATTTGAGCTTCTGCCCAAAAACACTGTGTGTGCGTGTTGGTTGTGTTAGTGCCACTTGTCCGTAGCCAGCTGCTTGTTCCGCCATGATGCCTCAGGCCGTCAAACCTGCTATATGTGTGTCAGCCTCTTCCGTCCCTCTATTTTCATGCCAAACTGTAAAAGTCAGAGCCATACATCTATCTACCCCCAGCATCTCTGGATAGGCCTGCATATGTATGTGTGTGTGACACCACGTGACTCATCTCTTTTCCCCTTACAGCACATATTATAATTTTCTGGCCCCTGTGCATAACAGCAGAGCCAGTTCTTCACACACACCAGAACAGGTGTGAAATACACATACACACATGTGTGCACGCAGTTCATATAATCGTATCCTTGTGGGAACTCTCCATTCACTTTTCTGGGCATAACCCTAATACTAACCACGATAACTCTGACCCTTACCCAGCCTAAACCTTAACCATAAGTAACCAAATACAAGACTTGGGGCTATTTTAGCTTTATTATTGCATTCATGGATAAAATTGAGGTTTATATTGTAGGGACCTGAAAAATGTCCCTAAAAAATAACCGGATTTACCACACATACAAAGCTAATTTTGTTTAGCTCTAAGGTTCATCTACTATATTCAAGTGTGTTCCCAGTCCACGACTCTGCAACCACAAGCTATTTCAATGATGCCAATAGGACCAAAACCTGGCTAAGAGATGCACATGGATTCGCCAGAACAGGGTCACATGACATGAATCCCCAACCAGGAGGGATGACTGAAGTGCTAATTTATCAATGCCGTTAATTGTGAGCCAGGCAACACTGGGTACTGTGACATGGCCCATGGTATGTAACCTGATAACACCACGGTACACAGGGCCGTGAGCCCACAGTGCAGCCCTGCCCCCACTCACTCTCCATTCCTACCACTATCCCAACGCCTGTTCTTTATGTACCCCTAACACAACACCCCCCAGTATCAGGGGTTTTGCCACAAAGCCCCATGTACCCTCCCATCTCAAGGTATCAGATCAGTGGATAAGCCTTACTGTAGCATGCCATAAAATATCCCTGTGTTTTTCCAATTATATCTAATTATGGTGTCATGGTTTAAAGACAGGGAAATATGTGCTCTGACCTGAGCCGTACTGGGTCACCCCATGCTAATTAAAAGTGATGCCTGGGAGTAAGCCTTGTGACGGCCTATCATCTCCAAGCTCAGCAACTAACACAGTCCTACAGGGCCTCAATCTCTATTACTGACTGCATAAAGGCCGTCTCCACACTGACAATTTCCCACTGTTCATGGGCAAAGTAGAATAATATGCATTTAAATTTATTATCAGTTTATCTGGGTTAGGATTTCAATTTATTTAAATATCCATTAACAGGTAAATCGGAGTATGAATACAGCAGTGTAATTTTAAAAACTCGTACGCACACTTGTAATTGGATAACACTAGTTTGGGCATGTCAGGAGATCATAACATCAGGCAGAATCCTGCGCCACTGCACTCTGATATGTCAGGCAACAAGATTCTGACTCTGTTACATGTTTGTGCTACCTCTTGTTCCTGCCCTTGTGTGCTTCACTCCAGCTGCCTCTCATTTTGCTTCCTCATTAGTCCTTGTATAAAAGTGCTCCGCTGTCCTGGAATTAACGTCGATCCTGCTTTTGGTCTGTCATATTTGTAGGGTTCCCTGCCCAGATGTTTTGATCCCCCGTGTTCCAGGATTGCCAACTCTCATGCATCTGGCATGACACCCATGCAAGAAATCTTATGATAAAGCTATATAAACCTAAACTTACAATGAGCTATATCAAAGGAGCTGGGTACTTTGCAAACCCCACAGAATATTTACAAGGTAATAAAACTCTTACATACATGTAAATGCATGTGCTGACTTCTCATGTCAGCCAGCTGACCAAAGCTGGCAATTCTGCCATGATCCTGTTCATTTCCGTTTCAGTCTTAGTTGAAGAAAACCCTGTTTGTTTGCCCCAATCTCCTGATCCCACACCTTCTGCTCCTTATTGCAGGACAATCTGATATCTCATAATGTTTTTGAGAGAAAACACTTAAGTTTATTCATTTATTCTATAATATAAATAGAGATTTGTTAATATGCATGTATTTTGTTTGAGATAAAATTTTGATTTTATTTATATTTTATTTGACGATAAAGTTTAAAGCCATTTAAAAATAGAGTTGTTCTGCATTACAATAGTTAAATGTATGTCCTTAAAGACTATAATCAAACCTAATGGCATACTATAATAACAGCTTTACAGGTGTCTCCTTCAGGAATCTAGAGTGGAGGTAGACTAAATTTACTAAATTAACTAGATTTAGTCAACTAAATACTAAGACTAAAACAAAAAAAATCATAAAATATGACTAAAACTAAAGTTTCATTTTCATCAAAGGACTAAGACTAAAAATAATTTAAAATATGCTGTCAAAATTAACACTGGAGAAAAGAGTAGTGATACAAAATGATGTAGTTATTGTGTATTGATGATACAGTAATAGAAAATGGCGTAGTGATGGTGCAGTGATGGAGAATGGTGTAGTGATGGTGCAGTGATGGAGAATGGTGTAGTGATGCTATAGTGATGGAGAATGGTGTATGGTGTAGTGATGGTGCAGTGATGGAGAATGGTGTAGTGATGCTATAGTGATGGAGAATGGTGTATGGTGTAGTGATGGTGCAGTGATGGAGAATGGTGTAGTGATGGTGCAGTGATGGAGAATCGTGCAGTGATGCTCTAGTGATGCTATAGTGAGGGAGAAAGTATAGTAATAGTGTAGTGATGGTGTACTGATATAGTTATGGAGAATGGTGTAGTAATGCTATAATTATGGTGCAGTGATGCTATAATGCTATAGTGATAGTGTATTAAAGGTGTAGTAATAGAAAATGGCGTAGTGATGGTGCAGTGATGGAGAATGGCGTAGTGATGGTGCAGTGATGGAGAATCGTGCAGTGATGCTGTAGTGACGCTATAGTGATGATGAGATCGTAAAGAGATACGGCACCGGCCTTTTTGAGCTTGGCGGAGCTGAAGGACGGCGTGAGGATGCTCCGCACTCTCTTCCAGCACTCATCCCTCAGCATTAGCAGGCAATCACTCAGCGGCTTGGTGGCAGCTCTGTTCTCCTGTGGGAGGTGGCGAGGAGGGAGGATAGCATTAAGCGACCAACACCGCAGACACTCACAGCAGTCCCGCTAAAGCACACTAATGACATTTAAAGAGCTCCACCCACGGCTAAAATATACAGAATCTCAAAAGTGCTCCCAAATCACTGAGACTTAAACAAAGGTGAGGTTAGTCTCACACCGTTGGGTCCAGATATATCTCACCCCTAAACTGCTACAAGAAACCTACAAAGGAAGGGAAAGTCATTTGTCAGTGGTGAATATTTCTTTCTGAGGCTGGATACACAAAGGCATACACTTCGGACGAACACGTTTCCTGTCATCTTCATTTGTTTAACATTTACAAGCACATAGGATAGCAAATACTTTTTTATTATTAAGTCGTGCTCCTGAAGTAAATTTTTTTACGAGTTACAGAAACTTTCTGGTTACGATGGCTAACCTGTGATCGACCCCACTGTCCTCATCTTCCCTGAGCCTTGGCTCTCAGATATGGAAACACTGCCCAGTTCAGGCCTGCTGTATGAAGAGAAACCAGCTCCTCACACCAGATGGTAAAGACAGGCAGCATCCCAGGGTGCCATTCACCCTCAGCATACCTGGGATCTCCTGACGGCTGCAATCCATTTTTCAGCAACAGAGGAACTCTGCCAGTCGCATCTTCAGAAGATAGATAAAAATATGACTCTGTGCTTGCTCTACGCTGAATTGCGCGTTGGGGAAAAGGGCATTAGGCGCCACTGAACAGGGTGTGATCGATTCAACTTGAGCACGACGACAAACAGATGACCCTGTGGGTCTGAGGAGTGGAATATTAAGGAGGCTAGCAGCGTTTAAAAGTTGCTGACGCAGGGAGCAGTGCGCCTGGAAAGCCCAGAGCACATCCTTTGTTCAGACACTGGATGCAATCCACTCTCCCTGTTGTGCCTGAAGCAGGCTGATGTAGGGTGCGTCCGAGACGGTGCGTCTCTGCCTGATGCTAATGCCCCGGCAGCCTCAGGCTACATCTCCATAGTGGCCTGCGGGTGGCACTGTGCATGCAGGCTGCTCAGGTGAGGTTGGAACTGGCAGATGACAAGCTTGGCCAGACCCTTCCCCCATCGATGGGATGGCGGGGAGTGAGCTGTTTGGGTGGTTTTGAGCTTTCTTGTCCCATCAATTGCCCTTATGGTCTGGTCTGGAGCCCTGCCCCCGCTCTGACCCAGGAATGAAAGCAGTGGTGTGTGGAAAGGCAGGCCATAATATACACAGCAGGAAAGGCAGGCCGTAATATACACAGCAGATCCACCACATTCCTAGGAGTTGGCCCGACCTGCTCTACCTCCTTCCACTGCAAAAACTGAAGAAGGGATCTCGATCCTTGTTTCCAGACAGCCTCCATCCAGGGGTTCTTACATGGCAGTGCCAAACTGCTAAGATTTAGGGACTAGCAGGAAACGGAATAATTCAGTCTCTTGGACTAAAACGATTAGTCTCTTATAGAGGACTAAAAGGATTTGTCTTTTATAGAGGACTAAAACGATTAGTTTAATTTGGGTGTTTCGTCAGGTCCCATAATTCTCTCTCTCTCTCTCTCTCTGACCTTTTGGGCTCAACACTCAAATTATTTTCTAAACCTCATCACCAATAATGTTTTTCTTAATTACACTAATCAATAGGGATGTAATGATAAACATAATATCGTGTTATCACGATAAAAAAAATACCTCGAAACCATTGTGGGACTGATGCGATATCAACCAAGACATCACGTGGTTATTTTGCTCGTATAACCTCCGTCTCAAAAAATACATACTACATTAATGAATGCTTTGAGCTCTATTGGCTGTGTGTGACCCACATGAAATCCATTACAAAACTATTACAACAATAACTTATAAATTGGTCAAACAGAAACAAAAAACACATTTACAGTATATTAACAAAATGATAATTTATCTCTTTAAGATAAAAAAAACGATTGTATGCAGAATGTGAGGTGATGTCACGAAGTAACGTGGAGAGCGCGGGTTGTTTTTTTGCAGAAGCGGTTGAGGTGCTGCCATAGGATTTAGAATATGACAAAAAGAAACCTTGCTAATCTTGATTTTACAGCTTATGTGGTGTGAGAAGATTTTTAAAAATTAACTAAAGGAAAAGAAAGATGGAAGAAATGTTTTAAACCACAATAAACTGTCTTTTTTCTGCACTATATCGACACTTGCGAAGATTTGAAACGGATATAACTGCATGTGCTTCGCTGAACAGGGACCCACCGAACGGAGTTCATAGCAGGAGCACAAGCTAGATCAATGGAGCAACTGTGAAGGATGAGTAGACGGAACTTTGCATTTCTTACAACGTGTGCATTTCGAATATGATGGATTGAATTAAACTGTATATTAACCTTCGGACATTGTTATGCCTGAATTGAATGCTATATTATACGTGCACTGTTTTCACGCATTATTTAGCGTGTTAATATGTATGGGTGTGGCCTATATTTCACACGGTGAAAAATAGCAAAAAATACTACTTTGGAATTGCAGATTGTGTTTTTGTTTAAAACATCCAGCTGCTGCAGTAACAATTAATATTTTATAAAGGAACTACTGACTGCTTGTTTTTGTTTTATAATTACATGCATTGTTCAGTCATTCATCGCAATGGACAATCAGGCAAAGGTTTAAGGTCATAGCTAGATATTTCACTAATGAAGAAAAGCAGAAGTACTTTATGTTAAAAATAAGAAGTAATTTGATATAAACAAACATGCAGATTATTAATCATAAAAAGTTTTTTCTTTTTAAATATCGTTATAATTATCATGCAATTACTTTTTATCACAATATTATTGTACCGTGAGTTTTTGGTATCGTTGCATCACTATTAATCAATGGATGGCTCTCAGTCTTCAGGGACAAGGCAAATTTGGGCTGTTAATACCCACCTATTACAACAGCTGCTGTGTCCAAATTCAGCTACTGCGTCCTGCAACCCTGAAGACTGAATGCATCACAGCGCTGCAACAAAGATGTCCCACTTCAGAGGCTCATTCAATGTGTCTTTCTTTCTTTCGCCAATTCGCAAAGGATTCACCTTCCCTGGAAGGATGCAGCCCCTGAATTTAGACACAGTCAGCATGTATCCAGACATCAGGATCCTGTATGAGACCCATGCTGGCTGAAATGGGTCAGTACAAGTCATTGTACTGTCAACAAGGAGTTCCCCCAATTTGGTGTCATGGATGCACCAAAAAGACATAATTTATTCTTGAAAGTAATTATCAGAGATTGGTGTGAAAGTTAAATAAAATAAAGGGGATTCACCTCTTAGCAACAAAACATACCAGAAGCTTTTAGGAAAGATTTTCCTAGTAAATATTTTCACTAGTAGGAGTGATAAAGAGTATAAAGAACAGATACTTGATTGCTTAACAATCACGCACCCTGTCATAGTCCATCTACGCCTGTCTGTCACGGACGGCAAAGTCAGAAACTGGAACATCCAAGAAGTCCTGTGTGGGTCTGTCCAACCAAGGGCTGCCCTTCACATTGAAAAGCCCTCACTTTAAAGGCAGTACTGTGATCTGAGCCTGGCCCTGTAATGACTGCCTCCGGGACCGTATATCAGACAGGTGAGAGATCAGGCCTGCCGGCACCATTAAAGCCTGTATTGATTTTAGCCTGACTGCACCATCCCCATTGACGCAAAACAGACTGGCAACAAAAGCCAGACAACTCGCTGACCTTTAATCTCACACACTGGTGTAGGAGGTGCCGCTATGCATTACCATTGGTTACAGTGCAGTTAGACTGGGAACAGGAGCGAATCTAGGATTTTTAAGGTTGAGGGCATATGAGGGGCCACAATTCACTCTGAAGAGCCCAACTTATCCCGAGACAATAAAATGTTTTGAGTCTGCGAGTGACTAATCAGGGCTAATCAGCTTTCCACTGGGCCTATATACACCGCTGACATAGATACATTGCCCACCCTGCCCTTCATTAGCTTAATTAGTGAATTTCACAGCAGCTACTCAGACCTACAGTACAGTCAATGAGCAGGTCCTCGGCTCTTAGCTTCATTACAGAGGGTACCTGACTACGGAAAGATGCAGAGGGCTTCTATTGTGAGGCTGAAAGCTGGGCTGCCCCCATTGAGGGGGGGGGGGGGGTTTCAAACAGGAGAAGAGTGCTCTGAGTGCTGAAATATACCCTGCTGTGGTCTGCAAATTTTATGAGAGCACTAGCTTTGTCGACCAAATTGATTACCAGCAGGAAGGCCTACTGGCGTTTGCTTGGGTTGGCTGAAAGCGATCAGATAAAGGCCACCTTTAGGATATTAATGAGAATCCTTATTCCTGAATGAGGTCACAACCAGCATCTTGTGAGTCATTAACATCCTACAGGGGGCTTGGATAATCTGAGAGGTGGCTGTGTAATCTATGCGAACTAAACCCAGAACCCCGTGGCTGTAAATACAGTGATCTCACTCAGTGAGAGACCCCGCGCTCTTGTTACAAGTTCACTAAATGAGAGCTTTCCTCTGGTCTAAAGTGATGGAATCTTCAGCTATCTCTGAGGGCTTTATCACATCTGGCCATCTCCAGGCAAGGTGAGCATAAGCAGGAAGATGCAGCAAGCCTGATAAGGTACCTTCTCCGTGACCTGCCATCTGCCCCCCCAGCACACTCACCGTCCTGTTGGGAAAGCTGCTGAAGTCCTTCACCATGATCTTCCGGAGCATTTCAGGGTCAGCGATCACTATGTTTGGTCTCCGGCCTAAATAATATCTGAAAGAGGACAAAGGTCTATGAACACAGGTCACCATGTTGGGGACTGCCACTTGAGGGCAACAAGGAAAGCAGGAGTGGTAAACTGTCATGCCAGGGGACGCACAAGCAAAGACATGTATGAGAAACACATCTCACATGGAAGAAACCTTGTTGGATTTGTCTGCCAGTCAAGAGGAAGAAGGAATCCTGAAGAGAACTTCACTTCTTGGTACGTGCCCAGATCCAGACAAAAAAAAATTGCCAAGCTTACAGTGTGATGATCTCAGGGATCAATGTGAGTTCCCTGCTTGCAGTGCAAGGATTTCAGAGATCACTGTGAGCTCCCAGCTTGCAGTGCAAGGATCTCAGGGATCAATGTGAGTTCCCTGCTTGCAGTGCAAGGATTTCAGAGATCACTGTGAGCTCCCAGCTTGCAGT
>JAODKE010000068.1:29207345-29225649 GCA_026779605.1 Mormyrus hasselquistii
AGCTCCCAGCTTGCAGTGTGTGGATCTCAGGGATCAATGCGAGCTCCCTCCTTGCAGTGTGAGGTATCAGAGATCACTGTGAGCTCCCAGCTTGCAGTGTGTGGATCTCAGGGATCAATGCGAGCTCCCTCCTTGCAGTGTGAGGTATCAGGGATCACTGTAAGCTCCAGCCAAACTCCACCATGGTTTTGTTATGAAAGGGTTTTGAATTTTTTGAATCATGTGACAACATGATCACAGTAAGAAAGCTTTATACATGCTCACACTAATTAACCTTTTAAAGTAAAGCGCAGAATCACTGATCTATCATCATTCGTGGTGTACTTACTGTCCTTCCCATGTGGACTATATTATGCAGGAAAAACAACACGACAACTAAAAAACAGAATTTGTGCGATATGCAATTAGAAACCATAAGGACTCACCATCGGTAGCCAGAAATCTGAATGCAGCAGGTCACGATAGCAACTCTTTAAGATTTATGGGTCTAGAGGTAATTCACCGGTCCCCCAGAGGAGGGGATCAGGACTACCATCTACTTAAAAGAGAAGCGCGGTATATTTTTGCCTTTAACACAGTGACTCTACATGGTATGAATGAAGACTCTCTCTCCTGCTTTTGTGTATATATGATTTGTGTGTGTGTGTGGGTATAGAGCCACAGAAGCAATTGAGATCACTCTATATTTTTGAAAAAATCTGCATTGTAATCATGGTTCCGCTCACAGAAGACTACGCTGCGCAGTAGACAGCAGTACAGAATAAGGTGAAGCAGGAAACCCTGGGAATGACCAGTTACTGTAGTAAGTGATGGTGGTGCAGGAGGTAGTGCTATCACTTGGCGGTTGCAGGTTTGAGCCCCGGTTCCTCCTGACCCCATCAAAGTGTCCTCGACCCAGACACTGAACACCAAATTGCAGTGTGAGAATGTGAGGCAGGAATTGTAAAGCGCTCCGAGTGCTACATAGGAGTAGAAAGGCGCTATATAAATGCAGTCCATTTACCATTAAACTGTATCACAAAGCAAAGTGTGACCTGTTTCGTTATTCTTTATGTGGGGATCACTGTGAGCTGCCTCGCACCCTTTTTTATTTTCTCATATATCACTGCTTTCTCAATGTCCTCCCTGAGTCACGACTGGAAAGGCAGCGAGAGCCCAAGCATTCAGACAGGGAGGTGAGCTGTGGAGGAGCTCACAAGGGCTCAATAGCAGTAAGTGCCTCTTAATGAGAATCAGCCTCATATGTAAAAAGGGAAATGTGCCAATAATTATGTTCTTTTATTAAATGCAGATAGCTGAGATACCAGACCTTTCAGGCAGATAACTGAAACGATTATTCTAAGCAATGTGCTATTTTAAAATGTGCCTTTTTTTGCATCCCTGGGTTTGTGAAAATCATTTGTCATGGAGAAGATACGATTAGAGAAACAGACTCTGAGCAGAGGGCCTTTGTTTAATGGCATTCTAGAGCACAAGACAGTTTTTATGTGTAACTCCATTATCTCCATGTTCCTGGCACGCTGAAGACCTGCTCAGTTCATCCTGAGGCTGCAGTTGGACAGACATAGGTGGACTCCCATAGACATGTCTCATTCAGGGAGCAGGGCCAGTCGGCGAGGACAGCTGGCATAGAGGACATCTAGATGTACCTCATTCTGTCACATGACCTATCTGGGGCACATCAAAGGAGCAGCAGTGCTCTGCACAAAGGTGACACTCAGAGAAAGTTTAGCCCCCTGAGCTGAATCACTTGTCTAAAATACAGACCTGACTTTGGCCTCACCTGTTCCAGAGACTTGAAATTTAGCGGTATGGCACATGGCAGTGCAAACCCAGCATCTAAAAGCAGGGCATGTACTCAAACTGAGCTCATGTGACTTGCCTTTAGTATTTATGGTCTGCAACAAAGACCTCACTGCACTTTTACTCAAAGCTAATTCTCAGTAGTATTAGGAAAAACCGTCACCCGTGTGTGTCTGTGGGGGGCTTGTCAGGCTGCTATGTTTACAAGCAAAGTCCAACCAGCCAGTACCACACCACAGCACCCCCACTCCCACCAGGGTGTTTCAGGGACCGCAGCCCACTCGGAGAGGGAATGTGTGTCACCATGGCAACACTCCTATCGCCATACAAGCACCGATGCCCCCTGCACTTTTTCTAGTGTGAATATGCTCACATAAGCAGGAGGATTCTGTGGTGACATCACACAGCTGACCCTGGGAATTGAACTGAAGACCTTCTGGTCACAGAACCTGCAGCTTAACCCTTTGAGTCACACACCGCCCTCCAGAACAGAGGGCATCTGGACCTTTAGCCAGATGATTTGCTACTGGGTCATCTACCCTGACACATTTTCTTGCAATTCACATGCAATTTTAACTGCAGCCGCCCCAAGACACTTCTGTGAAAGGTGATGGAGGTCTGTCCTGTCACCTTCTCTTCCAGCTCCATTTTCAGAATGCTTGAGACACAAACACCAATAGCCTGAGAGTGCCTCAAACCAGGATGGTGGATAATCGCATTCTGTTACATGACAGAATTGACACAATCAATGATGTGCGGCAGTACAGTTCAAAGGCTTTTTATTTCCTGTGACTATAGAGGGGTTGGATTAGCCTAAGTGAAGGCTGTGCTAATGTCCCTCAGAGTATATCCCGCTCTCTGACTCTCCGCTCCTCGGCACAAAAGCCAACCGTGGCAAAGGCAATTCTCCTCGCTGTAGCGTGTAGCCATTTATGCAGAACAGTAGCTTTCTCCTTTGATCTCGGCAAGAGGAGAGAAATGCGGTGAAAGGAGGAGTGTCGTCTCCACCGCAGCCCAGATATCGAGTGGAAAGCTGGGGGTGCTGGAACTCAGTGGGTGGAGGCTCCTAGGGTGGTGTTGGGGGTGGGGTTTCTCATAACCGGAGCAGACGGCTACACAGCACCGTCACCAGATAGACGCCTGCAATGTCACTGAGCTGTGAATGATAGGCGGCTCGTCCCAGCAGGCCACAGCACAAACAAGTACATGCATATGTTCAGCTGAATTGATTTTGATATATTGCCCTATATAGCATGGCATGTGATTCTGAGGGTTAGGATGGTCATAGGGTCAAATCTCATGGTCAACAGAGTTACTGTTGGGCCCTTGAGCAAGGCCTCTACCCCCAACAGCTCCAGAGATGCTGTCTGAACCTGCTTCCTGGTCCTCACATGTAAAATAAATCCATTTAAATATGAATGAATGCAAATAATTGAATGGCAGAATTGCTACCTGACACAGAACATTAATAAAAGTGGAATCGGAGACATGCATGAAATGCGAGGGGGTGCGCAGGCTGGCTGGTGGGGTGTCAGCAGGTGGAGCGAGGGCGGGCTTGCTGCTGTTTGATGCGCTCTTACCCGCACACTCTGCCGTGCTGCTTTATCAGGTCTTTGTGGAAGTCCCAGAAGCCCTGACAAGGGTGACAAAAACCCGGTTAGCCTTCACAGACCACATTACCAGCTACTACAGGCGGCTCTGTTCTCTGTATTGCGCATTGGTAACAGGGTTCTTCACCTAGGGTGACAGGGTTCTTAAATCAAAACAGACAATTTTAAATAGAAATACAAATAAATAATGAAATAAAACAAAATTAAATAAAAACAAGCATGTATAAAATCTAGGAATACGGAGTTTCTGCTGCAGAGAGAGCACACAAAGAAATAAGCACAATCAAAAAGCCAAACTAAATTTCTTTTTACGTGCTTTTTGAAACTGATAATAGAGGATAACAGAGGTTAGTGTACACTGGTGAGTGCTGTCTAGGTTAGCGGACACCAGTAACCACTGTCTAGGTTAGCGGACTGCGGTACCCGTTGCCTAGGTTAGCAGACACCGGTAACCGTTGTCAAGGTTAGCTGACCATGGTGACCACTATCTAGGTTAGCGGAAACCAGTGACGGCTGTGTTGGTCAGTAGATATGAGTAACAACTGTCTATGTTAGAGAACATTGGTAACTGCTGTCTAGTTTAGCTCCCTGGTAATCGGAGCAGCACATCCCTGGGTTTTGATAGGAAACCAGACAAGAAGAGAGATACAAAATGATGAACGTGAACGAAACATGCAGTTTGCAGAGACCTTGCAGACCCCGCTGTCCCTCGAACGGGAGTCTGACTCTCCCGACATATAACAGGGTGTCTGAGTAGAGGTTCAAACCCCCTTGTATAGACTGAGGTATCAATCAACTCGCGACATTTCAATACGACAGTTCCTCAAACGTCCTCTAATGTGGTGCGGGGCTCTACTGCGCCCAAAAAATGCCAGCCTGGATGCCGCTGTGCGGGAACACAATGAAATGGTGACGTGATGCTGAAAAGCGGAGTGATTGTGCTTCTGTGCGTGTGTGCATCTGTGTGACTGTGCGTGCGTCAGTGTGAGATGCGTGTGCATCTACTTGGGACTGTTTGTATCGTGTATTGTTCTGTGTGTTTGTGAATGTAGGTGTCCGTGCATCTGTGTGTCTGTCTCTGTCTACCTCAGTGTGTATCTGCGTATGCATGCGAGTCTGCATGTGTGTGCATTTGTAACTGTGTATATATGTGTGTGTGTCTGTCTGCATCAGTCTGAGTGTATATCCATGCGTGCATTGTCCTTTGTAAGGGAGCATCCTCTGTGGCTTGAGGCTAAAATACATCAATAGGCTCAGCTCTGCTCAGGTTAAGCCACACCCGATTCACAGAGGCTGGGGGCAGGTGGCAGGAAGCTCTCAGGATGATCTTCAAATGTTTCTATGTTATATCAAAGAATCCTCCAGCTCTGCACTCACATGATGAGTCGCTAGTCAGTTTCTCTGTATTACCGCAAATCAAAGTCATTGGAGTCATCACTTCATTCGTAACACTGCAGTCTGATTCTAAAATGTCACGTTACCACGCTCACTTTACCATTTCCTGTGTCTTACTGGGGATAATAAAATCCTTGGAATTACTGATCACTTATATAGTCTACTGTCTACTATAGACTACTTAAGAAAAACCTCAACAGGCATTTTCAACTTATGGTATTCAATTGTGCTGTACAGAAAGGAAACATAGCAACTAATGGCCCTCCCTTACTGGCAGATTTGATAAACAGAAGACCAGGAGCAGATCTTCTTTATCAGTGTCTACATTAGTCAACCAGAGTAAAACCATGGCTGTCCCACACAGCTGTTCCCACAGGTAAGGTTAACAGTCGTAACAGCTTCTGAATCACGCGTCTGAAGGTGAGCAACGACGACATGTCAGCCTCCTGCGGATGGGACTTGAGACCAGGGGGTTGCAATTTTGAGTCCCAGGAGCTACTTTCCGCTGAAACTCGGGAGCAGATCCTGAATCCAAACCAGTTCAGTAAAACATTCAAGTATGTAGACGGGTAACTGAAAGCCATGCAAGTTTCTTCAGATGATTTATATGAAAGCCTTCACTCACTTCGCTACACTTAATACCTATCACATGATCGAATACCATCCTTGGTATTCTGACAGCAGCACAAAACCATTAACAAGAACTACTGGTGCAAAGCTCGGAGCTGCCTTACCAACAATCATGGGATATCCCAGACGGCCAGTGGGGGTGATTCGGACAGAGAGCAGGAAATGTATAAGAGCCAGTATTTGTGGGCTGATAAAACCACCCTCACATCCATCTACTGAAACACTGCTAGCTCCTCCTACCTCTATATATACAGTCTGGCTGCCCTTTCTCTGCTCTTCCCTTTCTGGGCTCTGAGATCACAGAGTCGCCCCCAGGCATTGCGGGAGACCATATATTTGTTCTCCCAAAGTGGAAAAGAGGCAGCTTTCAGTTAACTCAGCCTAGATGACCGGGGGAAAGAAGCTGCAGTATCCTAGCAGCCAACAGCGCAGGTTCCTGGTGTCCCACTGTCTCTCAGTGTTTGTTCCTCTTTCATCTCGCACTCCTACAACTCATTCTCATTCAAACTCTCTCTGCGTATCTAAGTGCCTCACAAGCTCCCTTAGATTCTGTCTGGGGTACACTCTCTCAGTGACTCTCTCAGTGACTCTCTCAGTGACTCACCCTCTCTCAGTCTCAGTGTATCTCACACTTAGTCTGAATGTCACACCCACCCTCAGTCTCTGTGTCTCACTCTCCCTCAGTCTCTTTGTCTCACCCTCTCTTAGCGTCTCACTCTCCCTCAGTCTCAGTGTCGCACCCTCTCTTAGCATCTCACTCTCCCTCCGTCTCTTTGTCTCACCCTCTCTTAGCATCTCACTCTCCCTCCGTCTCTTTGTCTCACCCTCTCTTAGCGTCTCACTCTCCCTCAGTCTCTTTGTCTCACCCTCTCTTAGCGTCTCACTCTCCCCCAGTCTCTTTGTCTCACCCTCTCTTAGCGTCTCACTCTCCCTCTGTCTCTTTGTCTCACCCTCTCTTAGCGTCTCACTCTCCCGCTGCCTCTCCCCACTTCTCAGTTTCATGCTCTCAGTTAAACAGTCTCTCACTGTCGCAAGCTGGTTTGGACCATGATTTTTACGGCAATGAAGATGGTTTGATCTCAGAGACGGTGGAAGCGATGCAGAGAAACAAAAAGTGTAAGAAAGGGCTGTGTCTCCAGTTTGAGCAGTCTATGCATAGCTAACTGCATGCCAATGCCACGAGCTGCTGCATTGATGTAGGAGACCCTAGATTCCATTGGCATTTTTACGCTGAATTTCCAGAACCTGGTCATGGTTTAAAAGTTCCTGGGGTGTCTCAACCTGGTACTTTTGTACTTCCTGGCCACTTTCACCGCACACAACAGGAATTGAGACCTTTATGCTAAATAAGCATGGGAGACACAAAAAGTTTGTAGGTTAAACAATACGTAATTCCATACAAAATTACATGCCAAAAACAATGGAGGATAAATAAGTCATTTTGTTAGTTATTTGTTAGTGATTGAGGGGATCATTTGCATTCAAAATGGGACACAGCCTTTTATTTACAGCTACATCTCAATAAATTAGAATACCATCGAAAAGTTAATTTGTTTCAATTAATTCAATTCAAAAAGTGAAACCCATATACAGTAGAACCTCTGATCACGAACATTTCCGAACACGTACAAATCGTGTTAAGATCAAAACATTTGCCAAAATTTTGCATCTGTTCACGACCACACGCTCTGATCGTGAATAAAAACACTGGTGGGCAGTTTCCCTTCCCGTTTGTACGGGCCAATGATCTCCCATTCTGTGTTTCGCATTTTCTTTTGTCCGCGTATACAGGTCCTAACAAAGACGACGCGTGTGATCAGTCTCTCCCTGTACATCAGCGGTCACTAACAGGTGAACCACAGTGGGCTGTCAGTCCAGCTCCGTATGGGACAGCTTCTGAGTCCAGACCTGGTCTGATCACCCAAACAGAAAGTTATGATTTCAAACCTGACGGGGCGCTTCTATTTTAACGAGTACAGCTTTTCGGTAGCGGTCTAGCATTAGAACCGCCATTTCCCACTCCAATGAACATGAAACGCCTTTGACCGCCAAGCAAGACGTAGTTAGGCGTATGCAGCCCTTTGTTTTCACTAACGCCATTAGTGTTAATAGCAAATAGCGAAGCTAAGATCCACAACCAAAAAGTTCCGTAATGTTCCTAGCAGAGTGGCTGCTGTGTCCTGAAATCATACAGCTGAAGAGTTTTGAAACACAGTATGTATTATATAACATTGAATAAATTAGACGCAGCTTATTGGTGATTTCATGTTCATTGAAGTTTATTTTTTCCCCTGTGCTTAAAACGCATTTAAAAAGTGTTTACAGAGAGCTGTTTGTAAGGGTCTAGCTTGAACTTGGTCTAGCATGAGTTTTTGCAATGTTAGTTTTCTCTGTTTTCTCAGTGTTACTCAATGTTTTTATATTTAATTGACTATTACACTGTGCATTCTATGGTATAATTAACTGTGTGTTTAAAAAACTTTAAAATTAAATATGCAAATATTAAATAAAATATTTACATACAGTTTGTATGGTCTGGAATAGATTAATCGTATTTACATACAATCTTATGGGGAAATTACGTTTGGGTCACGACCAAATCGAATCGCTTGTTTTGGAACGAATTATGGTCTTGGCCAGAGGTTCTACTGCATTATATAGATTTATTAGACACAGAGTGATATATTTCAAGCATTTATTTCGTTTCATTTTGATGTTTATGCTAATGAAAACCCAAAACTCAGTCTCAGAAAATTAGAATATTGTGACAAAGTTTTTAGACTCAATCATGGTGCCAAACTCCAATCAGCTAATTAACAAATCGAAACACCTGCAAAGGTTTCCTGAGCCTTCAAATGGTCTCTCAGTCTGGTTCAGTAGGCTGCACAATCATGGTGAAGACTGCTGACTTCACAGTTGTCCAGAAGACACAAACGTTGAGTGGAAGGGATAAAAATGCGGCTAAAGGGATAAAGGGATAACTGCAGACCGATCAAGAATTTGGGGGAGATTCATGGGAGTGGGCAGTGCAGCTGGAGTCAGAGCTTCTAGATCCACCACATACAGATGTATCCAGGACATGGGCTACAAATGTCGCATTCCTGAACCAGAGATAATGTCAGAAGCGTCCTACCTGGGCTAAAGACAAAACAGACTGGCGTGTACTCATTGGTCCAAAGTTCTTTTCTCAGATGAAAGTAAAATTTGCATTTCATTTGGAAATCAAGTTTCCAGAGTCTGGAGGAAGAGCGATGAGGCACAGAATCCAAGTTGCTTGAGGTCCAAGTTTCCGCAGTCAGTGATGATTTGGGGAGTCATGTCATCTGCTGATCGAGTCCAAACTCAGCGCAGCCATCTATCAGGACATTTAGAGCACTTCATGCTTCCCTCTGCTGACAAGTTTTATGGAGATGCTAATTTCATTTTCCAGCAGGACCAATACTTGGTTTAATGACCAAGGTATCACTCTGCTTGATTGTGCAGGTCAGCAAACTCGCCTGACCTAATCTCCATAGAGAATCGATGGGGTATTGTGAAGAGGAAGATAAGACGTCAGACCCGACAACGCAGACGAGCTGAAGGCCAGTATCAAAGCATCCCGGGTGACCGTAACACCTCAGCCGTGCCACAGACTGATCGCTTTCATCGCATTGATCTAGTAATTCGTGCAAAAGGAGCTCCGATCAAGTATTAAGTTCCTACTTGAACACTCTTCTCAGTAGGTCAACATTTCTGTATTAAAAATCATTTCTTGTATTGGTCTTATGTACTATTCTAATTTTCTGAGATACAGTTTTGGGTTTTCATTAGCACATCAAAAAGAAATAAATGCTTGAAATATATCACTCTGTGAGTAATAAATCTAATGTTTCACTTTTTGAATTGAATTACTGAAATGAATTAACTTTTCGAAGCTATTCTAATTTGAGATGCACCAGTATATTATACTGGCCAAGCCACGACGCTCTGCTCCTGCTCGCTGCACCAGCCTTCCCGCGCCCCTCCGTCCAGTTCCTGTCCCTGCCCTCCAGTCCCCGGAGACCCCGTCTTCTGTGGCCATCTCTCGTTGATCCGCAGTCTGTCACAGAGACCGCCTCATTTCTCACCCAACCTGTGTTTGCTTGCTAGGCTCGCCTTATTTTCTTGGCCTAAAAAAAATCCTTTTGGGAGTTTTTAACGTCCTTTTTGTTTTGCAAGTGTGACAATACTTATATGACCCACGACATTTTTATGATTCTTATTAAATCTTGCCAGCATATCCATCTTTCGTTTTATACAGAATAAAACATGATGTGACGTTATTCTGCTAATAAACACTGGATAAGCGTTTCACCACCAGCAACGACGATATTATACAAAAGTAAATTGGTTAGTGATCAAATTTTCTAATGCATAAATATAGAAGCACAAGCAAAAAAGTGCATAACTGATGCATTAAATGTAGTTGGGGAATAAAAAAAAAATCAATCTGCTCAGTTTTTACTTGACGACATCTTTTTTTCTGCACTTTCATGTAATGTGCTGGTGTTTGTGGCCAACCAATCAGCAAATATATTGCTGCAAGTTTCTCCCCCATAGTTTGTGTTTGAAGTGCCTATTCTGGAGTAGGTACTAAAAAAGGGTTCTGGAACTGCCTCTGAGGAATTACAATCGGGCCGAGTTCCCGTTTGTGTGAACGCGACAAAATTCTCTGGTTCCAGAAAAAGGTTCAGGTCTCCAGAAAAGAAGTTCCAGTGGTGTGAGCCCCAGACCCTGGCACTCAGAGTCATTCCTCCAAAGCTGCCGTGGCATTTGTACATGTTTCACTCCATGGCAAATGGAGGTGGCCTCCACACCTCATCAGAGAGACAGCGAGAAGCAGGCTGCCCTCACCATGACATTCAGCTTCCTGTGCTGCTCTAAAATTAATATTAAGATTAATATTAATAAAGAGGCATGTTCTCAGTGTTAATCTGGCCATTTTACTGGGACACCTCCTCCTCTCTGTTCTGCACCTTTTCATCATGAAAGCAATTCTCAATATACGTAATCTAGTTAATGAGTGCAAGGTATCAAAAGTAATTACTTTTGAGTCGTCTTTAACGAAGAGATCTAATGAAGACCGGCCATGCTGACAAAAGCCATCTCCACCCTCCAGAACCCCAACACTGTAATCAGTCCCTCTGTATCAGAAACTTTCAGCTGCTGCCATCAGCGCCTGTATCACCCGCCTGCTAAATACCGGCCCAGTATAAAATCAGGAGCCAGAAAAGCAGTGTCCATTTTCACTTACAGGTGTGGGAAGACAATGCTGAGACTAAACGTGAAGCTTAGCACTGCATGCTTGTGTTTGGCTTTTACTTTAGGGGGTGAGACATCTTGGCAAATCAAAAAGCCAGCTGACTGAGCCTCTTGAGAGTGACACCAGTTAACTGCGCAGATTAAGACCAGGGTGCATTTCTGCCCTTGTATGTGTATGTATGTGTGTGCACATATGCATGCATTTATGAAGGTATGCATGCATGCAAGTCAACAGTGCAATGCTTTAAGGATCATCGAATCAGATTCTGCCTGTTTTCTGATATTTTTAGACATTTTAGTCCATCCCTATAAACTGAACTTCACACAGATTGTTTAAATCAGTTGTTATTTTAATTCCTAAGATACTGCATAACAATATTTATATCAAATGAACTATAATCTCATAGTAAAACCTTCCAGTTTCCAGGTGTTCTATCATGGACCCACCATGATAGAACACCTGGAAACTGGAGGGTTTTACTATGAGATTATAGTTCATTTGAAATAAATACTGTTATGCAATAATATTAAACAAGTTTAGTCATGGTTAGTCGCAGTCAATCATGGTTAATCAAGGTAAGTCATGGTTAGTCATAGTTAATCATGATGTGTCATGGTTATGTGTGGCCAGCAGCAGGCAACCTCTCACCTGCCGAAACTGGAACATATTTCCAAAGAACGGTAAAGGTTTGGGGTGGGCGATGCCACACCTGGCCAGGATGGTGTAGGGATAGGTGGAGTACCTGTAGGGGCAGAGAAAAGGGGGGGGGGGGGGTACTGGCTAATGCTGGAGGTATCCATACAATAGTGTTGTGAGCTTGTGATATAGTGACCATGAATTGTTCCTGGAGGACATCTTCTCTTCTTTGCCATTTTTACGCAACACACGCCATCCGTGAGATACAACGAAGAAGAAGTTCTGTTACAGCCAATCAGGTTTTCGCAAATCCTTCAAATGTCATGGAAGGTAACTTAAGGGATATTTAGCTTAAAACGGAGAAGCCTTAGAAAGCTTATCAGACAGACCAAAACCTCGAGCCCTTGCTCCCAGCCCCTACAAACCCAGCCTCGTTTTCAAAGTCAGGTTTGTAATAAGGCCCAGGATGCAATAAAAACTGCAACACCTTCCTCATTACATCTGCGTCACTGTAACACACAACCAGGGCAATAGATCGGCCAAGGGTATAGGTTTGGTTTGTAGATAAGTAGGGACCCAATCAGTCCAAAACCCCCCGCCCCCCCCTAAACATAGAGAGAGAGACTTTATTGTGGTCTTTGTATCAGAAATACAACGAAATTTGTTTGGTAGCTCAGAGCTCAGCAGCAAAGAGGTATACATTAAGCTGTTACATTAAGAGTGCTCCATTGGGATTGGTATCCATTTCATTTCAGCTCATTTGCAGTAAATAAGAACAGGAGCATTCATACTTCTACAGGTGGACAATACAAGTAAATAAGGAAATGCAGTCCTGGTTTAGCAATTTATCACAGGGGCAAATTGATCTCAAATAAGCAACATGTAAAGTACAATTCCTTACCACCATACCCCCTGCAGTCTAAAGATCCTGCCTCCTGGAACGATGGACCTAAAGCCATGGAGCTGATCTGTCTCGGTTTCCTATGAGCTTTAATCACATAAGACAGGAAAAACAGAAAAGCTGCATCCATACTATACTGCAGAATATCTGACAACTGTAAAATATCATGTGACACCAGTGTAGCTAGACGGTGGCACTCTGGGTCTGGGTCAGTCACAGAAGTGACTCTCCTCCAATCACTGGGGACGCTGACCCAGCTCAGGCTCTGTAACGAATGCACAGGCAAAGACCACCATCACCAGAGAAAGACTCGATGGACTATAAGTGATATCAAAACGCCAGACAAAGACCACGTATTATCGACAAAGACCCCATGGCAAAGCAGCATGAAGCAACTCCATCCTGTCACTGAAGGTTGGATCTGAGCCTGCCGTTAGCCCTCTGTCATGGACTTTATGCCGGTGACATGCTCAGTCACAGTTCTTCCCAGAATTTCACAGTGAGTGGAGAAGGAACCTGCATTGGTATTTTCAGGCTGTGGGGCCCTGAGCCTGGCCTCTGGACCGCATGTGCCCCCCCCAGCACTCTAAGCGGTCAGCGTGCTGTCGCCGGCATCAGCCAGCCATCTCCACACAGCGCCCCCTGGGGACTGACTTCCGTTCCGGCCTGTCAGTAAGTCTGTCTATGCGTGTTTGGTGAAAGCACAGGAGCAGCAGAGCCCTAATGCCACTGAACGAACGGCACCCCCACTCCCCCTGACCCCACCAAGTTCTCTGGGTTGGCTGTTATAAACACGTGTGATACCACGTTTGCCCGCTGCAGAGGCAAAGACACCCAGCGAGGCATGTGAGAACCTTACACATTCACACACGGATACACGGATATACACACACACACAGGAGAGACACACACACACACAAAGAACAGGGAGACACTGACACTCTCACATAAAGGGGAGATATTGATAATACACACAAATAATACACACACGCAGAATGAGAAACAATGGTACAAATAATACACACACACAGAATGAGAAACAATGGTACAAGTAATACACACACGCAGAATGGTAAACAATGGTACAAATAATACACACACACACAGAATGAGAAAATGGTACAAGTAATACACACACGCAGAATGGTAAACAATGGTACAAATAATACACACACACAGAATGAGAAACAATGGTACAAGTAACACACACACACAGAATGGAACAATGGTACAAATAATACACACACACAGAATGGTAAACAATGGTACAAATAATACACACACACAGAATGGTAAACAATGGTACAAATAATACACACACACAGAATGAGAAACAATGGTACAAATAATACACACACGCAGAATGAGAAACAATGGTACAAATAATACACACACGCAGAATGGGGAGAAACTGACGGAGACACACACAGTGGGAAGACCCTGACGTGCTCATACACACACACACACACACACACACACACACACACAGGTGAGACACTGGTGAACACATGGCCATACAGACTCAGATACGCAGCTGCCAGCCACGTCATGCTCCTGCTGACACACTGACAGTAAGAGGCTGCTGTTATCCAGTACCACACCCACATTATCATCACAGAGCTTGTGTGTGTGTGTGTGTAAATGCGGATGAGCATATCAGGATCTCCCCACTGTGTGTGTCATGCATCTTCATGGCCCATCCTGTGTGTATGTTCTGAATGCCACATTTCCCTCGGCAGGGCAGTGCTAGTCAGAGGACCTCCCTGTGCCCCCCCACCCCACCCTGTGTGCCCCCCCCATGATACTCCTCACAATCCCAGCTGCACCTTTACATGTAAGAAGCCTTTCTTCTCATGGTGGGGACATGGGCAGCCTCTGTTGAGGGGTGGGGGGAGGCTACCACACACTTGTGACACGACAAGGACTCCTGGACAGTCATCTGTCGCCATGGTAATATCAGAAAGATTAAAAGAGAGCTAAAAACTGAGATACACCTTCGCTTTTCTCCAGGTGAATTTTGACACGTGCTCCTGATGCAGTAGCAGATTGGCATCACTGGGGACACGGCTGCTGCACACGACGCGATGTGATTAGCAGGGTGTGACGAACAGGCCATTGGGCCACGCTGAAATAAGAGATAAACACCTCCATCTACGGGGCACAGGTGTAACCACAAGGCTCTGGCGCTTTACGTGACTGGCGGCACCGTGTTTGTGGCGAGTATGCTTGTGAGGAAGGGGAGACGTAAACAAAACAAAATAAAACATGCTATCAGCTATCTTCATATCCGTTTGGAAAAACCTGAGAGGGCAAGCAAACCACCACAAGTCACTGAACACAAAAAACCACCCGGAGTCACAGAATAATAAACTACTGAGACTCTCAAAGCATATCCAACTACCCTGAGTCACAGAACAACAAACTACTGAGAGTCACAGAAGATATCCAACTACCATAAGTCAGAGAAGAAAACAAACCACCATTAGTCACAGAGCACAACATACCACTGAGATTCACAGAACACAGTAAACCAAAAATCAATCCATCCATCCATCCATCCATCCATCCATCCATCCATCCATCCATCCATCCATCCATCCATCCATCCATCCACCCGCATATCCCAAGGGTTGCTGAGGGCTGGGGAGACCAGCGAAGGGATGCTGGTCTATCACAGAGTACACAGAGCACACACTACTGATAATTTAGAGATGCCAGTTAGCCTGACTGCAGGAAGAAATCACTGGGAAACTGCATGACAAGAGGAGACCATGCAAACTCCACAAAGAAACACAGGAAAAGGAGAATCCAAATCAGCACCCCTGTGAGGTGACAGGGATACTCATTAAGTCATGGTGCCTTCCCTACAGTGACACACAATGACCTGCACACAGAAGGCTACAGAAAGACGGGATGGTTAAGCAGGTCTGGTAGCGTGGGTGTGATCTGCACGGTTCTTACTGTACCAGTGTATTTCAGTTTGAAATGAAGAGAGTGAGGAGTTGAATGCATAAAAAATTGTTGGACTCTTTAAAGTGTGTCAGTGCAAGACCACGGGTGGCCAGTAGAGGGGCGCACTGTCTCATGGACAAGATACATCAGCAAAAGCCAAGAGGGTGCCTGGCTTGCTGGAAAAATCTGTGAAAGCTCAGCTCATGATGTGCCACTGGTCACAGACACCACAGATACAACGTCTCCTAATGCACTAGCAATACTGCGACATACAGTAGTTGACAGTTTAAAGAACTTGACAAGCTATACAGTATGTTTCAGTGAGTTTTCCATGGTAAAAAACAGAGTGGAAAAAAAACAGCCTAGTTGTCCTGATGGAGATGAACAGTTACGAAGGAGCTCTTTTAATCGGAACCAAATGACCACAGCAAGCCTCAAGTGGGTCGAATGCACCCACACACATCATTTATCTGTCATTTATCGTGCTTCTTTTCTTGTTTTACCGAGTTCGGGAGCTGCACTCTACACTTCCTGTATCCGCCATTCCACAGCTGTCTTTTTGCTACTACTCTGCCGTTGGGGTCCTGAATGGGCCTGGCTCGACACCACACTTTAAGACGTTGCAGCAAACTCTGGAAACAGCCTGCTCTCGTTAAATCCGAACAGAACCAGCATGTTCTGTTCCCACTCCCAGTAATACCAGCCCTGTTGTTAAACTTCCTTTGCTGCTGGATGCCAAAAATAGCTCCCTGTATCTCCAACACAATCTCAGGCCCATTTCTCCCATAATTCAACAGCCAGACCACACTTTTGGGATGATAAACACAATCATATGAACTATGTACTATCGCTTCCCTGCTATCAGACATTTTTAAAACAAATAATGTCATGGAAAGTTTAGGATAGCTTTGTGTTTTTGTCTAACATTGACATACTTTTCTGAAGCCACTTTTATTAGAGAAAATGCACCTTTTGTGTGGGCAACACACACACACACACACACACACACACACACACACACACTGGACTGTTTGCTTACTGCAGGGTTACTCCCCCCCCATCTCACCAGTAGAGGAGAGCCAGCAAAACCAGAAGAAGAGCCAAGGTCACCGGCAAACCCCTGGCCTCCGTGGCGATCAGCGCGAGGAAGTCTGTCATCGCCTCCATATCTACGAGCCAAAGGGCAGCTTCTGAGCGGTCGCTGAGTGGTCACTGGTCTGCTGTGGACAAAGAGGAAATACCAGGGTTATAGAAGGAAACAAGAAGAAGAGGGGCGCAGAAAAACACCTGTGAGGAAAGGTCAGTTCACATTCATTCAGATCACTCCATCACAAACTTTTTCTCAAAAATGAGGAAGCAAACCCAGAGCTTGAATGTAGCCGTGATTCCTGCATAACAAGGGAGGTCCTGACAGCAGACCCACTCGTTTTCATGACGCCGCGAGTCCCAGAAGGAAGCTGCCTTCTTCCCAGAGGCCGTGAATCAGTCAGCAGTGCTGAGGGATTAGCTAGACAGGCCCGTCGCTCTCTTCCTGCCACTCTTCAGCGCCTGCTGGCCTCCAGACGACCCGAATGAACCCGATGGCGCCACAGTGGGGAGTCTTATCCTCTGAATGACACTGCACACAAGTTCACCGGGGACAGCAATGGACAAACAGGGAGGCTGCCCTCTATTAACAAACACAGGGCTCAACGGGCCAAAGCAACACTCTGCACAAGTGTAATTCACCAACTTTATCCCCCCCTTCCCAGGCCAGAATGACACCAGTCTTCCTACAGTCTTCATTCAGCTTGAGTGTCTCCTTTCACCTGAGCACAGATGAAGATGAACGCTCCACAGAGCCCCGAGAGCCAGAATCCTCCAGTCCTGCTTCAGCGGACACCCAAGTTCTGAATCCTCCTGTCCAAGCCAGTGTGGCAAATATTCCCACCACTAGCAATGGCGTGGTTGTTGATGACCAGCTACCAGGATGGTGATCTGCAGCAGGCCGAGCAGGACTAATACTCACCAGAGCTAATAACCAGCAAAAACAGACCGATTCAGGTTCCGGCATCCTGAAGAGAGGCTTTCGGCACTTAATGGATGGTGTCTACCAAGCTCTTTGTCAGGAAGACAGTTGGTCTTCAACCCATTTGCCCTGTTGACATAGAGCCGAACTGGGACGTTTCACAATGGTGACATCCCTCAGACAGAAATCTAAGCTAAATCTGACCTGGGAACAGTCACACACAGGCCGTCTGGAGCTTCCATCTTTTCTTCCAGCAAAAAATGGTTCCTCGGAAAGCACAAGAGAGCATGGCTTTTCTAGCCCAGGGAAATCGATCAGCTTAAATCTACTGAGGTAGTAAACAGGCCATGTACTGGAACTGAGCAGGGAACTGGGGACGGAGTGGACCAACGTTTGGGTGCCATTTCACACATTCTGGCTTAATATCCTGTGTACGGCCGAGAACCACAGAGGCAGCAAGCTGTCAATTAATTAAGGATTTGGACCAGTAGCCTGAAGGGTTCTGGCTCAAATCCAAGAAGAGTTCTGCTGTTGTACTGTTGGGCAAGGTGGCTAAGTTTAATGGCTTCAGGAAATACCCAGCTGTCCGAAGAAATGGGGGGTTGTTAGCCAAGTGAATCTACTGATGTTAAGGATCAATCAACATTATAAGGATATAGTAAGTATGCATAATTTCATGCTAATTATATGAATAAAGAAGTATGTGAAGATATAAGGAAACAGTATGTATGACATGGTTATGATGACTCATTGATGGGCTTTGGCACTGAACCTGAACACAGTTTACGCCTCGCTTTTAGCAAGCAAACCCCCTCAATCTTTTTCATTAATGTTAGTATGACCGGGGGGGTTAGGCAGCCAGCCACAGGACCTCTCTTTCTCTGGGGGGTGTGTGTGTGTGTTTGTGTGCGTTCGGGGCCGGCACGGGACACCGTAACCAGTGATGATGACTGGTGTGTCTGTAAACGTGGTGTAACTGAGAACGCGATGATTGGATTAGATTGAGTAAATTTCCATTGTTTGCCAATCAGAGACAGAGTAGTGCGGGTGTTCACACACAAGCACACGCACGGTCAGTCGCACACACC
>JAODKE010000068.1:29259296-29279924 GCA_026779605.1 Mormyrus hasselquistii
GTGTGCATGCGTGCGTGTCTGCATATGTGCGTGTGCATGCGTGCGTGTCTGCATATGTGCGTGTGCATGCGTGCGTGCGTATGTCTGCATACGTGCGTGTGTGTCTCTGTGTGTCTGCATACGTGCGTGTACATGCGTACGTGTGTGTCTGCATACATGTGTGTGTGTGTGTGTGTGTGCGTGTGTCTGCATTGAAATGAATGAGCGGTCCCCATAAGGACATGTTTACCCTACATGTGCATGCATGTGTGTGTGTGTGTGTGCCAGCAGGTAAGACATAAGATGTTAACAGTTTAAATTATATTTAACATAAGCTTTTGTCCAATGGGCAAATCTGGGCTCACTAAGCATCCCTGGAATAGTCAAGGTGAAAAGCCCAATGGGCCCAATGGTGATAACACTCAATGGTGATAACACTACTCTGTGAACCTTTGGCCTTTTGGACACCGGCACTGATCCCTAATCCACTAAGCCCCACACTGACAAATGAATTAACATTTTTTTGCGTTTCTAAATGCTATTATTACAATTTAATTTGTACTAGACTATGAATAATGATGCTACTAACCAAGTTATAAACCTAATGAAAGTTAGAGGGTAGAAATATCACACTCCAATTGACACGTGAGGATAAAAGGAACAAAAACACAGAGTATTAAAATCAGTGTTAGTAACTATAGGCACCGTTTTCTATGTAGAAAATGTGCCGCATTTCAGACTTTTGTTAAGCCGACCTGACTTCCATTTGCAGCCATATGAAAAATCTACCATTTTTCTCCTCCCAATATTCTGCACAGCATAAACATTTAAAAGGTATTTGCTACACGTGCATTTTCCTTAGACAATTAATACAGCCAAAACTTTGATTATTCATTTTTATTCTGCAGCAAAATCCTAGCAAAACAGCTTTGTATTTAAAGGGGGGTGCCGTCTAATCTTTTTCCCAAAAGAATATCTATACATACATCTCACGAGCACACCGTCTATCACTGGCTGGTTTAACAGATTGTCTGTTTTGTATATACATCGCACACCATCCCCACACTGTACAATAGGTAACTGCAATTGCTGCCTGCCTAAAAGTGACATATATAACAGCTTATAGTGTGAAACCCCGACATGCATAATAAAACAGCTCAGAAAAATGATAGATCCAATTAATTTTACAAAAAGTGAGGCATTTTTTTATACATATAAATGAACACATTTAAAAGAAATCCGGTATCATTAAACATCATGAAAAAATTGTGAACATATTAAAAACAGTATTTTGTTGAGTTATTGAATTTCTTCATTTTTGGATTTGAAAATTTGTTCTGAGAATTTGTATTTCATTGGTTATTTTTAAATTTTTTTGAACATTATGAATCATTAGTTGTGGTGGCTGGACGTATGGTCACTGAAATTGCATTTTGAGGTCACTGGATACAATACTATGCAGAAATGAAAAGATAATGGAAGATAAGTTGTTATGTGAGATGGATAGATTGGATATTGGTAGAGTAACTGTTAAATTGACTTGTTAATTTAAGTTATTTTATTTTATTATAAAATGCTTTTAACCTCGGATCCTCATTCGTTCGCCTCCCCTCTGAACGTCAGTGAACTCATTCGTTCGCCTCCCCTCTGAACGTCAGTGAACTCATTCGTTCGCCTCCCCTCTGAACGTCAGTGAACTCATTCGTTGTGTCTCTACTGAAGAATTCTTCTCCAGCTCCCAAGTTACCATGTTCCAGCATGATGAACGTCTGTTGAGGCATCTGAGACATTGACACTCTTCCATAATTCAATAAATGTTACTTTATTGAGTCTAAGTATTTTTCATATCATTCCAGGTGAATCGCACATCTCCTGCTTATTTAAAACAGGCCTCCTTCAGTGTTAACTGAAAGAAAAAAAGCAATTTCATATGTGCTTCCTAGGTTCCCATTTCATTTAAAATAAGCACTTATTACTGCCGCTACTTAGTTTGTTTGTTTTTTGCCTTAAACAGTAGATTTGATGACATTTTTAGATGTCACTACAGAGTTTAAATGCAGTGCTTTTTGAACCCATCATCAAACCCATCTGTCAGAGTTTCTCATAGAATGACCAGTTTTCCTGCCTCCACAGACTGTTCAGGTGGATGTGTGACACTAAATTGGCCTGAATCTGTAGGTGATGGTAGGTATCCACAAAGTGTCCAAAAATCGACTCTTTCTTTCTAAGTGATTACCTCTCTTGATGCCCTGAATTTCCTAGGACAGGATAGGGGGGCTGTGAATAAGGTGATAGACTGAATGCAGTATACACAAAACAAGCCAACATCTCCAAGTTGGACTGACTCATACCTTATATGTGTCACAAACTTTTCAGCACTTTAAGTAATTTTAAATACCCTTTCCCAAGTGGCCAAGCCAGAAAACAAAAACATATACTGTCAGGGCAACTCCTGAACATCATGGCAACTCCTGAACATCATGGCAATGCAGAGAAAGAGCACCACCTCCAGCTTAAACACTCAACCCGCTACTGTCACATTCGTGGAAAGTAAATATAAGCAATCGGTTCCCATCTCCAGTCTGCAGCCTTCCATTAATGGACCCAAGTTATTTACTGGTTTCTGCTTCACCTCCAGCCTTGAATAACAATGGACGCATAAATGACTTTTACTCAAGACGTTTCGACCAGTTTCGTGAGTTCGTGAAACTATAGGACGGCATTGCTGTTCATGGGATACAAACGAGAGAGATTTTATCCTAAAGGTGCAGAAATGGGAAACGCTGTGGCGCATGCGAAGTGCCTGGTTATCCTGCACTCTCATGTCCCCATCTTCCCTAAGAATGACCAGGGCACGGCCCCCCACAGGGTACCACCAATAATCACCCCTAGCTTCAAGGTAGAGCTGCGTGTTAAAGGCGACTGAGAAGCAAAACGGGGAAAAAAATATTGTTTGAACTATTCATTGTTTCAGCATCAATGTGCAGGTTTTCTGTTATACGAAGCAACTTGGCTGGTATCAAATCTTTCATACCGATATACTGGCAGTATACAATGTCTTGGTGGTATTTTCAGGAGCCACTGTGGGGGCTGGGGGCACAATGAAATTCGCCGAGCAACTTATGATTTCAAAGTATAGCATTTTAAAATTTCAAAATATAGCATTATAAATAAATACCGTGGTATTTTGGGTATTTATGGTTTATTTGACATGGACAGTGCACATTAATAAACATAAAATGTAAATGTGCCAGAATTAGCCAAAATGGCTATTTTACATCTGTTGTCCACGGACCGATGGTAACAGGTCAAATACATAATAAATACAGTAAAGAGTAATGCTACAGACTTTGGGCCCAATGAAAGCATGTCAAACTGCGCCTCCAACCCAGACCAAGCCCAGTATGTTCTATAGGCTCCCTTGGCTGTAATAGCCTAACATGGAGATATGACCACTCACAGGCAGAAGGCACCATATTGAGCGACACAACCGCGTGACATCTGAATATCACAAGGCCGACTCTCCGCCAGCCTCCAGCACAAGGGCTCTGCCTGAGCTTCAAACCACATCAATCACCTCGGTTAAGGACATCAATCACTTGATTTCTCAGCGATGTATCGATCCTAACGTGACCTGCGGCACTCTGCAGAGGGAGCAACTAATAAAATTAGCAAGTGAAAATGAATTTGATTGAAACATAAGCTAACACAAAACTAAAGTATAAGCTGATTCGGATTCATAAATCACTCAAACACAAAACGAACCTGGCTTTCTCAACTATAAATAAGCATAAGTAAAAAAATGAAAGCAAAAGAGTATTTGCTCAGAACTTCTGAGATCAACTGTCAACGTTGAGTAGATCTGGAGGCTGCAAAATGTATATAAACATTACTCAGCCTGCTAATTCCCTATTTCACAGACATCGCTGTTAAGTAGCTCAAGTGGCTGTTGGTCGGTCGCAGTATGTAAACAAAAAGTTTAGCGAATCAAATAAATACAGGCTATGAATTTCATTTGCCTTTATCTACATTTTATTACAGATGTGTGGACAGTTCTGACCATTCCTATTATTTTGGGAATGAAGAATATCTGTTGGTTGAAATAACATTTCATTTCATTGACTAGACTGCAACTGAACTTCACCTCATTGAAGTTCTGTCCCGACTTTCACATCAATTCGCCCGAGCCACCGTGCCTAAAACGTTATCCTGAATCATTAGTCTGCTTAGTGGGGGTGGAATCCCTCACCACTAGAATAAAAAATAAGTAAAACATTCACAGAGTCAAGAAAAAAAAAAAAAAAAAAAACCACAAGTTTCACATGAAGCAAAAAAAAAAGAGGGGGGCTGTTGATCAGTCGCTGATTGAGCCCAGCATGCTGTAGGAAGTGGACTTACCAAGATAAAGAAATAAGAGCACCAATAAACACCCCCCCCAAGCCACAGTCGCTCTGGTAAAGGCACACGGACATTCATCAGTCCTCCACTGGTTCCCTAAGCAACCTCACCATCCCTCAACACTGACAATTATATTTAATACAGATCCAAGGCCATGCAGTCAATAGCTTCTGGAAAGACGACTTGTGAGTTACAAAATCATACACTACTGTAAGACTCCTGTCCATTATTCCTTTTCTGGAGGGAGAAGATTTAAGGTTTGATTAAAAAAAAAAAAACCCGAGTTTGGCACATAGAGACATAGCACAGGGCTTATCTGGGGAACCGCGAAACGTTTAGGAGCCAGTCTACCTGACGGCTTCCTGATATCTTTAAGCAGCAGAGTTCCTCCGGCCCACTTCATAAAACGTGGCCTACAGAGACCATCTAACAGTCTGTTAACACAGCACAGGAGCAATTCACAGACGCACACAGAAACACAGCAAACAGAGATACCTCAGAAAGTCTGCGTTTCAATATGACCAACGGGCAGCTATCAACAGAGCAACACTGCTCGAGTCTGCCAAGAGATAGCAACAGTTACCATGGTGATTAGGAAAAAACTTATAACCTGAAGGTTTCTGGTTCAAATCCCAGGACATCTCCTTCTGTAATGCTCCCAGGAGAAACATTTCACCCAAATTATTCCAGAAAAAAAAAAAATACTGAACTTCACATGAAGAGATAAAAAGAGCAATTTGCTTTGGTTAAAACACTCAGTAAAGCACCTTGAGAAAAACAGGTTGATATAATAATCTAGGATATAACAGCAGTGTTTCCTTGGGACAAAGAACAAGCCACAGGTGTACCTGCCCCTGCAGTGTGTCCTGTTCTTGTTAAAGAGAGCAATGCCTTGTATCACACTGAATTCGCCGAAACAAACAAATATCCTTTTCGATATGGGCAGATTAGGAGGGTAATGGCTTTACCACAACAGCAATGTGCCATAAAGTGGTACCTTGCAAAGAAAGGTGAAACGTCCCCAGAGTTCCTTCACATTAAACTCATAAGAGAGGATCAACAGTGAGGGAAACGTCTTCACCCCCTTATAGGACTGACTATACACCTATATACACCTTTTTATCACCCAATCTTCAATTTCGTAGAAAGCTACAAAAAAAAATATCACAGACGCTACATGCCAATCTGGACGGAATACCTGGTTCTTCACATCCAAGAGCTCACTGATAATCCTACTCAGGCCTGCTTTTGCTGACCTCAAATGGCAAAAAATGGATTACACCCTACAATGCAATCGCAACCAAGGAGAACGATTGCAAAGAAATGATTTCATCTCTTCAGCTCTCATCCCTGTGTGTAGCAATTGACCAGCATTTCATCTTCCTGCATCCCCTCTGGGAGGCTCCCATATGTTTTCCGAGCTACAATATAAACTGACAGTTGGGAAATTATTCTGCTTGAACTCTTTCGCAGTTACATTTCCTTGTTTTTATTATGACAAGGCTGTCAAAGAATGGGACAAAATAGAGCCAAGTAAGAACCTAATAAGTGTGATGCCAGAGAGATGCTGAAAATCGTGTTTTAATACTAAAACTTGACAACATGAATGGACAAATAAATAAATAAATACTATAGACTATTTCCCACATATAAAATGTTATTGGCTCATAAAAATGGATCCATAAGAGGAGTGAAGCATTGGGCCATTTTCTGGTGCACAACTGTAAAACCAGCTATAAGGATACAGAAAACCTTGCTGTGAACCGCAACCGAAAGAGGGCAATTGTAGAGTGGAAAACATCATGTGGTTAAAACTCGGCCATCAGTCCATCAACATTCTTCTTTTTAAGGTAAAATGTACATTTCTGCCCTTTTACTTTTCATGAGTGTGCATTAAATCTTACCTCCAGTAATAAAATGTGGGGGGGGGGGGGGAATCATGTTACTACTACAGACACGAGACTGAAATATGCCGTCTGTCACATCACTGCAGAACACCAAGCTGCAACAGTAGTGTACTGAGCCTGTTCTGCAAAGGGTCCCAAAGGGTCAACACCAGCACAGGCATCAAAGTCAAACTCAAGGTACTGTAAACATGGGATTTGGGGTTGCCATATCATTGGCAAAAATCCCCCTACCCCCAAACTGACTCACAGATGGGAAAACAGGGTCCACATCCACCACTTGCTAGCTTCTCTCCCACTTCATTTGATGCCACGGCAGACTTTCAAATTCCCACTGTCCCCTAACTGCATTAGTCTGTCCCACTGTCCCCTAACTGCATTGGTCTGTCCCACTGTCCCCTAACTGCATTGGTCTGTCTCTCCCGTGATCATTCCACCCTGATACCGGCTCTCCAACAGCTTGAAGATCCTGACAGCTTGCTCCTCTTATCTGACACATCCACCCCGCACCATCTCTATATCTCAGTCCTCCTCTAATTGGTATTCACAATGGGACTCTGGTAATACCATGGGCCCCTTTCCAACACATCCAATAAAAGGAGATTTAACAATCCCCATATAATCTAGATTCCCCTGACAACCAAATATCATTGCAACATTAAATTGACAACAGTGTGGTAAAACAATATCATTCATAAGAGGTATCTTAGGAGATATTAGTGTAAGTGAGCGTCTTTCATGGTGTCACCGGTAAATCACTCTCATGTGTGTGGCTTGCAGAACATTTGTATGTTAGATGGTACCCAACTAAGAAAACAGAAGAGAAAAATATTAAAGACAAAAATGCTGTGACACACTCAAGTAATATAGTTCTGAGCCTAAAGACATAGTACGATGCAAGTTGGCGATTAGCATATTTTAGAACCCGAGCCTCACTGCTCTGGGATTGTGGTCTCAGCACCTTTGAACACATCCCACCTCCCCCAGCAGGGTTAGGGTCCTTTTCAGTGGTACTATTCAGTGGACCCCACCCCCCCACCCCATTGGCAAATTTTACCGCCACCAACTAACCTCAGTCAGGAAATAATTTAACTCTCAGCACGCCAAAGCCCTCCCCGACATCTAAGTTTTAATTGCTTCATGTCATCCAGACAGCGTTGTGACTATCATAAAAGCAACACTATTCCGGCATTTCCAAAAACAATTTGTGGTTAAACATTGAACAAATATACCACAGTATACGGTACTGTAATTACCATAATATCACCCAAGCCTAGCCAGCACCGTTAGACAGCAATTGTCCCTCATCCGCCTCCCTGAAATCAATATGCCTGTGGTGGGATGCCTGTGAACATGAAGTAGGAGTAGTTACAACAGTAAATCCTGATTAAGATAAAGCAGCAAAGCAGGTACACCAACTTAGGAAATAAACAATGGAAAGAAACAGGAAATAGTCAATTGTTGAAACCTGCCTCATATCAATAACTGTGTCTGGGACATGCAGAGGTGGTTTTAGGAGCTATGCCCTGTAATTTTCATTCTGCAAACAGAAATCTTTAACTGCATTTTATGCTTTCATTCAACATGCATGCACATGTCAAAAATGTCAATTTGAAAAAGCAGTTGGTTATCAGTAATTTAAAAATGTGAATATATGATAGGTGGTGTACTGGGACCGTGGGTGGGACACGTCCAGGGATTGCATGTGTACAGCTCTCTATGTGTTCCTGTAGATTTCCTCCAGGTGCCCTAGGTTCTGTACGTGGATATCCGATAGTGTGTCTGTGATGTGTAACATACTGTCTGTGACGTCCCCTGGCACCTGCCCTACGCTTCCTGGGAAACTGCTGTGAATGAACGATTCTAGAAAATCCATGGAGGACAATATGCCAAAATTAAAACTAGAGTTAAAAATATCTAAAAACTAAAATTAAACCTAAAGTGTATGTATAGGCATCTAGGTATAAGCTAATCTTCAAGTATTTTCTGTAGTATGAGCTACAGTTTAGTTAGTAAGCTGGAAAGTTACCTACTATATAATAAGGGAGGGAGTCACTTGGTGAGTAGCACTGTCACCTAACACCTCGAGGTTTGAGGATGTGGAGTTTTTTTATTCAGCAGACTTAAACACAGAATGCCTGGGCATGCATGGCTGTAACACGCCGTAACACATGTCAGACACTGTACTGCACCTTGTCTGCCTCTGGACTCCCTTTCACCGAACCCAGTGGAGAGTTGCGACTTTGTGCATTTTTTGCTGTTATATTTTACTTCCACAATTTGCAGTGCGGTGAGTCAGCTGGTACAGTATAACTTTCACTTCTCACGTCCCACGTTTGTAATGTGGAGTTTGCACATTTACCTGCTGTTCCGCGTTTCTCCTCTGTGTAACTCCTGCCTCCTCCTGCAATCGAGCAATATGCAGTTTTGTGTCCTGGTAAATTTAAATAGCCAATAGTGTGCAAGCCCTGCGATGGATTAGCATCCCATGCAGGAATTTCCCCTGCCTTGTGTCCCATGCTTCCTTGATTAGGGATTGGGTTCACCATGACATCATGTTCGGAAAGTGGTTATGGGAGACAAATTAATGTAAGGGATTTATAAGAATAAGCCAAAGAGTTCAACTTCTAAAACAATGCAGAAGCTGTAGTCTGATAACAGGATTTCAGCCATCTTGTTGCTCCCAGAACAGATCAGACAACATTAGCAGGTACACTGATGTGGAATTCACTGTCACATCTAAACCCTGTTTCCCCAGCTGCATATCAACACAGCTACTACTTAGTGTCTCCTTTTCATGAATACTAGTATAGACCTTTCCCAATTCACAGAACATCTGCTGGCAATCAACAGGAGCAACTTCACCGCCCATATAAATCCTGGTTCCTGCAGGGCCAACGAGACGCCCGATAGCCAGACATCACCCGTGCCGTCCGAGTTACTGTGTCTGCCCAGCTACTAGCTTTGCAATGCTTAAAATGTCTCATTCTTTGTTATGGATTCTGTGGGTCAAACAGGACATGAAATAAATAAATTAATCAGGAAGTAGGATAAATACCACTATTGTTCATAAATCCACCTTCTGACCGTGGGTCAGTATAGGGCTGCAGAATGGGTGGAGGTGGTACTGGCTTCAACCCCATGCCCGTCCTCTTAGCCCGCCCTAAAAAAGTTAAGTCATCCTTTCCCAAATCCGCTAAAACCCCTCAGACTTTGTGATCTCTTCTGTGTGAGGACTGAATATCAAGCAGCAGCACAGCAGTGAACAATCAGCAAACTCTCCTCCGATCTCCGCCCCCCCCCCCCCCCCCCCCCTTCCTCCTTGACACCTCCACCGGCGGCGGCATTGCTGACCTGCGGACACGCCCCCGTCAGGCAGCCCCCCCTCCCAGTGGCTGCTCCTCCTCGGCTGCTGTAGAGCTTTGCATGCCGCTGAGTGGGGGTGGGATTTGTGTGGACGATTCGGTGTGGCGGGCAGTGATGCGGGCAGCACCTCGGGGCTACAGCCGGCTGGAGTGGAGTGAAGTGAAGCGAGGAGGGGGGGGTGGGCGGGCGCATACTGCCACGGTAAGCGGTTAGAGCGTGATGGAAGGCGCCCCCCCCTTCATACACGGGATGGCACGAACGCTCACAGGTCGCCTGCTCGTGCCAGACTTCCATTCAGTTCCATCAGAAGGGCTCTTAGTCTGACCCGCTCACAGTCATTTGGAATTACCACCACTTATTTACATGATGGTCGGGTTTCGACGGCCTCACAGCATTGGGCCTGGGAGGGTGTGTGAAGGGGTTTTTTTTTTTTTTGACCGTGTCATGTTCTGTGAGCGCTGCACTGTCTGTATGCAACGGGGTCAGTGTTGGCTAGACTGGGCTGACTGCTGCAGAGCTAATTTTGGGGACACCACCCCGGGATAGCAGGCGGGGCTCCTGCGGGCTCACAGGCATGGCCAGCCTCCTCTTTTAGGTTATTATTATATTTTGGGGAGGAGGTACAGATGCACATGTAATGATGCGAATGCAAATTGAGGCTGATGAGTGACCCTGTGCTCACTGTGGTGTGCGTGTAGCAGGCAGATGTGCATTGATGCCTTGCCGTCAGTAAAGGGTGGTTCTAGATCAGCCCTTTGTGAGCCCTAATGCTTTGTTTGCGATTGTTAGCAGACTGTCAGTTAGCCTGGATCAGTGAGAGGCACACCGGCTGTGTGGGAAAGCGGCTCTCCGCCATCCGACCTTGGGGGTCTGGCCTGGGATCGGTTCCAGAATATTCTGTGTGCTAGGCTTTGCTTATTTGGGAGCTGGGGTACGGTGCCTTATTTGTTCTGCATGTGTGTCCCCTCAGCGGTCCACACAGCACTTTCTATAGTGGATATCGGACTGAGATCAGGAGAGTATTTCAGAAAATTCCAGACTCGGGGCACTTTGGTTCCAGGAGTGGAGTGAAACAGCAGCGAAAGGCCATTGCGGTTAACTAACTGCACCGAGATGAATGGAAAGTTCAGGCCCTCCTGTTTCCCTAGACTCCTTGTTTGGTTACCCAATGCTCAACATCTGCTGCATGTGCATAGTGTTGCTGACTGCACTATGCCTCATTTGTGTCAGCTTGATTCCATTGGCAGAATGACCCCGATCCCCCTTCCAAACCTGCACTGCGCCACAAGTACTGGACGGCATTGCGCGGGGGGGGGGGTAGTTAGTTCAATAACTAACCGGCTGGCTAATGACCTTAATTCCTTAAGACTTTCTGTAGAATGAACGGGGTGACGTGTTTGTACTTGGTGGCGACCCTGTATTTCGAGACGATGGCCCGTCAGCTTATCGGACTGGTTGGCCTCACCCCCCTGCATGAGCAGATTCTTCCAAGTGGATCAGTGACCTCCTTCCCTTGCCCAGTGTTGCTTTTCCCCAGTGAAGAGATTGGGTTCCGGTGTCTGCAGAGGAAGCGGAACTTGGATTTCCGCTAGAACTGAGCTGTGCTTCTATCGTCCTCCAGGGCTGTGTAAGATTTTAATTGGTGACTATTTCACACCTGAAACTCTAGATGAGATGACCTGCTCGTCAAAATGGTGAATTAAAGCTGTGCATAAGAGTGTACATGGGGGAAAAAACTGACATCTGCAGCCATGGAAGGCCCAGGATTGGGAATCGCTGCACTATAGTACAATAAAACCATGGAAAGGAATAAAGGGAATCATCCAGAAGGATCCGGTGGGGGAGGGAGCATTATCGGGTGTGAGTGAAATGGGATTGAAATGTAAATACCACCACTAAAGTTTCACCAGGTTACTAATAACTGCTTTTGTTGACCAGGCGTGCCTTTGCAGAGTACCATATGCACTGTTTTTACCACATGTGATCCGCGTTTTGTTGTTTGGACCCTGGTATCGTTGATATAAAGATATGACTCTATGGAAACATCTGGCCATTCAACCACTGAGTCTTCTGCCTTCCCTTTTGGCAGCGATGACGTTGACTCTGGAGGTCCTATTTGTGGTTCAGGGTGGTCCGTTTCTTTAACCCTCTGTTCTTCATCTACGTGCTCCTAGTGGCATTCCAGTAGCTTAAAGAATATCTGAAAGCCTGATTTCTTGTGTTTTGGTCCAGGATTGGGTCTAATGAATGGGTATTGAGAAGAGAAGAACATTCCCCAAGGAAAAGTGACGTCAGGGCGCTCTCTCCCTGGCGTCCAACAGGTTAATATGCCCTTGGAATCTGATGATGGCAGTATACTGTGTTACCCTTTACTCTGTGCTTGCCCTAGGATGGGACCCTTGGTGACCCAACTGCTTGTTAGCCAATCGTCTGGCCTCCGACCCAACATTGATTCTGTTCTCTGTCTGTCCTTTCTGCAGAGCCCCCGAGATCATTTTGGGCCTCCCTTTCAGCGAGGCCATTGACATGTGGTCCCTAGGCTGCGTTATTGCCGAGTTGTTCTTGGGTTGGCCGCTATACCCGGGGGCGTCGGAGTATGATCAGGTGAGTACCTGGGGTGGGTCACCTTTATGCCCACTCTAGGATGGGCAGACTCATTGGAGCTCTTTCAGTCAGAATCTGCTTGGTAGATCATCTCAACCCATGCACTCGCCCCAATTAATCTCTTGCTGTAGCCAGTAATGTCAGAAAATATCAAGAAGTGCTAAACTGCAACTCGGACTGAATTAAATTTTCCACCATCAGTCTATCAGTTTAAGATTCTTGACTGAATGTTTTGTAACCCCTCTCTCCCTCAAACCACCAAGCATAAATTGTTGATGCATGAAGAACAGGAGCTTCTAAATTAGCCTTCCTGGAGGCTCAACCCACAGCCCTTGCAGAAAGATACTGTGCCAGTCCTAAATTAGCATTTGATTCAGGCATAGTGTTTGCATTCATTTACCCACTAAACAGCTGCTTCAGGAGGTCAAACTGATACCTCCACAATGGCTCTGCAAAAACTTCCTGAGAATCCTATATTTTCTTTAAAATAATAGTTTACATTGGGAATTGCTAGTCTGACAAATATATAGTACAGGGCGATGCTAAGCCGTTCATGGTGCACATGGGAGCCATTTAGACTAATCTGGAGTTTGTGCCCATCCGTGTCCCTTGGTCCAGATTCGCTACATCTCCCAAACGCAAGGCCTGCCAGCAGAGTACCTTCTGAGCACAGGGACGAAGACGACGCGCTTCTTTCAGAGGGACCCAGACTCCACATACCCTCTGTGGAGACTTAAGGTACGGTCACAGTGCAGTGAGCAAAGTCAGTGTATGCAATGTATCTCAAAACAGCTGAAATGTAGAATGTAGTAGATCTTTGTCATTGTGTTCTTTTTTTTTTAAAGCTGATCTAGGATTGTCAGCATAGTAAATGACATAACAAGTGTAGACATAAATATGAACAAACATAGATAACATAGCAGAGTGAGGTAGTATGTACCAAAGTACTGGTGCAAAATGATAACAAAGTGAAAAAGAAGTTACAGGGACTTCTTGGGGTAGGTGTTCATTGAATCTCGGTCGGGGGGTTGGGGGGGGGGGTGGTTATGCACTTGACTGCCTGCGAAACGAAGCTGTTTTTTAATCTGTTAGTTTTGGTCCTAAATGTTGCTTTGGGTTGTGTCTGAACTTGTCAGCTGTGGCGGTAGATGTATCCACACAGCATTTCTGCGGAATGTTCTATACTCGATTTCACCCCAACCCAGAGTCTTATCTACGAAGTAAAGCAGATTTTCTTTGTGTACAAAAACTAATGGACCTACAATGTGTTGTAAATAGAACATCAGGCTAACGAGAGAAGAACGGATTTCATTGGCTAGGATTGGACAACATGAGCACCCTTTACCAGGTTCTTCTCAGAGTTGGTTTAGCTACATGGCAGAGTTTCCTTTTCTGCACCTTGCCTAGATGCAATTGAGGTTGTATCACATTGAAGGCTTTTCAACTATCATGTTATGTCCTACTTGAATACTGCGAAAGCAGTGGACGAGTCCGACAACTTGTCCCACAGTAAAATCGCCCTAGTTGGAAACAAACAAAAAAACATGCAAAGAAGGAAGTGTGATGCTACTGAGTGAACTAATCACAGTTGTTGTGATCTGTGTTGCTGCGACATGTTATTAAGTTATATTTCTGGGGAGATGCACATCAGGCTGTGGACTCTGTCACCAAGGCCTGCGCAGCCTTAGACTCTCTGTAACCAAGGCCCTGCCCGTCCTTAAGGCTGGATCATACTTCTCCGCACATGTAATAGTGGACATGTCTGCTCGAACGTTTATGATGCATTTAACATCATTGTGCACCTCTGCGGACAAACACTTGCTGCACTCCAAGTATGTGTCTGCACAGCTGTGTACTCGCAGCTCTGGACACACTGAGCATGATCGATTTGCGAGTGCCACTTTATATGCCAACATGAATGCGCTGGGGTAGTTTGTGAACTCTATAGACTATTTAGAAGGTAATAAAACTGTTACGTGCATGTAAAAGTGTGTATGTGTGAGTGTAGACTTGACTCGAATTGAAAATCTTACTCAGGCAGCTGATCAGTTGGCAACCCCGGTGAGCTCTCTCTCTCTTAATTTCTAAAACAGACAGAATCGGACCCAAGTCTAGCCGCTGTAATACGCATGTTGTGCAGAAGTGCAAAGTACACGGCTTGACCAGAGGACTATGAATGTTTCAATGTACGCATACGCAAAGTGGATACGTGAGTGTTCCTCTTGTACAGTGAAGTATGAACCAGCCTTTAGCCTTTAGCCTGCACAGCTTTACAATCTCTGTAACCAAGGCCTGCACAGCCTTAGATGCTTTGTAACAAAGACCTTAGGCTCTGTAATCAAGGCCATAGGGGCCTTTTGCACCAAACCAGGTACTGTACTTTTGATGCTGTACTTTCGGTACTTTTCCCCTTTTCACTGACTTCCAGGCAGGTACCAATGCCAGAAGTTCCGGTACCTAAAGTACCAAGCCAGCTAGGGAACTTTTTTGGTACTTTGGGATGAGACTTGGAAATGCTATTGGGGTATTTCTAAAGCAACCCCTCAAAGAGTGTTTTAATAGCAAGGATGAGAATGAGTATGCTTGTCTCAGAGAAGGAATGTAAAATGTAAGGTAAACTTTGAAACCTTTTTTTTTTTTTTAACCCATACTAGATAATTTTGAAAAGGAATAATTAAAATTGCAAAGCTTGCTGAGTTTTCCCCCCTATGACACAGTAAAAATGTTTTAGTCAAGCTTAAAGCTCCTGCACCATAATGTCCATACAGTGTGATGGAGTGAAAAAGCCTCAACATGCAGTGTCAGTATTAATATCCAGTCCAGCTCTATAATATTCTGTAGCCATTTTTGAAATTCAGTACAAAATACCCCGCCTCACATTGTGATGTAATTCAGCACTGGTACCAGTTTTTATACCAGTGGAAATCCAACACCTTGAAGTACTGTATGTTCTTGGAGTACCAAAAGTATGGTACCTGGTGCCTTGGAAAAACAACCTTAGACTTTCTGTATCCAAGGCCTGTACAGTCTTGGTCAATTTGTCAGTAATGCTGCGTTCCATTTGAACTTTGACGTTGGAATTTCGAGTTCCTAGTCAGAAATTCCCACTCGGAAAGTTGGAGGAGCCTCTGCAACAATGACCTCAGAATTCGAGATGGCTGCTCCCTTCATGAACAGAAGTGAAATCTGTAGTTGTATACTGTTGATTAGCACTTATGTCTTATTTGTGGCTCATTAAATTGACTGTACACACATAGTACTGTCAAACTGCTATCTGTTGACATGTTGCTATGATGTTTGTATGTGCAAAATCAACTCATATTGCAACGATGAACCTATCTAGAACTGGGGCCTGTTTCTTGCTTGGTTGGATAATTTGTCAGATTTAAGGTAGTCTGGGATAAATGTTAAAGAATGAAGTTAAAGGCCATTTAAACTGGAGTACCTTAAATTTGACAAGTTATCTGGCTAAGCATGAAATCCTGCTTTTTGAAATGGCTCCCTGGAATTGCTGAATGGCTTTACGACTTGTCTGTATGGGAACGCGGTTAACTCGGCTGTGACGTCATTCCCAGTTCCGACTTCTGAGGTAACTGCTTGTGCCACAAGCACAAGCAGTGTAGTGAAATGAGTACGTTTTTATGAAGAATTTTAAAGGTATTGGGTGGTATTATGGTAATAAAACATACCATGTTATTTTGACAAAATCAGCTGGGGGGGACCTCTCCCCTCCACCCACTTGGCAAATCTTATCACCCATATTTAAAAATCCTGGAATAGTCTTGCTTTTCAAAATGCTGTACCCCTTAGTACCATGTCTGGGCAGCGTGAACAATTCAATATCCGGATTCCTCTCCCTTTTCATACAACTGCTTACCATAATTGCTATAACGATAAGCGTTCTTCCTCTACTCTTTTGTTGTTGGCTGCTGATCTCTGAAAGTAAGCACTGCCACCTACTGGAGATACCTAATCAATTGTTCTGTACATGCGTGGTTGACGTACACGGACGCGCATGGCTTCCGGTACACACAAAAGTCTGGACTACATGCGCACCAACCTTAGTCGTCTCCAGCCAACCCCCGATGATGAAATTTGCCGCTTATCCTCGTTCGAAACCAAAAGCGCACATGGAAAAGTGAAGTATGAGTTGACCTTAAGCTCTTTGAAACCGAGGTCAGCACAGCCTTAGACACTGACGAGGCTTGCATCTGTAATGAGCCCTCTCTAACTTCGATGATTAGAACACTTCCCTTCGTAATCATCAAAGCTGTTTTTATTGTACCTCATTTCCTCCTCCTTTCAGGGAGTGTCATTGTTTTGTTAAATTGACATAGGTTTTGCTATCAAAGCACCAGAATGCAGACTGTAGTGTTCACGCTTACCGCAAGGCCCATTGAGGGGAGGGAGATAGGGGGATTTTAGGAGGGCAGGTTGGTCATCTTGTTGCTGACTTTTCCCCAGACCCATGAGGACCACGAAGCGGAGACAGGGATCAAGTCAAAGGAGGCCAGGAAATACATCTTCAATTGTCTGGATGACATGGCACAGGTAATGAAGCCCCCGGTGGGTGTCCTAGAGCTGTTGAGAATCGAAGCACACAATGTCATTTAACATTCTGAGGACTGAATCGCTCAGTGTTGACCTGTTACTCTAATAGTATGTGCAGCGTCGTCTTTAACTTCTGTGGCCGTTAATCTTTCGACATTCGTCTGCATTATTTAGGCATTGCAGCCTCAGCTCTCGTTCCGGGCTGTGGAAGACAGCTGTGTGAGGCACAAGGGGCTCTTTGTGATCGGCTCAGTGGGCCTGTCCTGTCATATGCCCATTTTCTGCCTAGACTCTTTCATTGAATCGGAGCTATGCGTATGACCCACCTCTCTCACCTGTAGGAAGAGCAGTCCATATAAGGCAGCACACCCCTTTTTTATTCTCTAGAATCTAATTGGATGATAGAATCACGAAAACCAATTACCATTGAATTTTCCATTCAGTGCTTAGCTTCTGTCCTGGACTTTGGGGTCCCGTGATTATTTTTCTTTCATTCCACTGGGAAAGCGCCCGGCATAATACCACCTGGCAAGTCATTGCCTGCCCTCACCCCAAATGCCTGTAGTGTTTGAATTTGGAATCTTTGCTGGGCTAAAGAATAAAGATTCTAGTGATACCTATACAAGGGCCAGTCTCCACATGTGAGTCGGTGGGTCCCAGAATGAAAAATGCAAGAGAAGAAGAGGAAGAAGTCTCTGTATGCAAGACCGACCTGGAGGGCAGGCTGATGTTTTCTCCATCTATGAATAAGATTTAAATAATAGAGCAGGCTAGCAGGCTCCTCCTGTCATTTTAATATAAATATAGGAGTCCTTGAGGGTGGTGGCGAGGTGTCCTATGAGTTTTTGACTCCCTGCCACCAAGCTGACCTAGAATGCCCAGAATCAGACCTGCATGATTCCTGGCACTGACTGATTTGGCTGCAATCGGGTGGGATGGAGCTGACGGCCATAGACCTCTTCACCCTTGACTGCTTGTATATGATGAAGAAACCCGCCACTCGTCGCATCCCACTGCTTCTTTATTTTCCTCCACTATCAGCATTGGCGGTAAACCCCCCCACCCCCCGAAACACAGCCCCTGCTTGACAGATGTGGAGGTGCTGGCCGTTTGGCACCCCTTCTGTGCCGAGGTTATAAAAGAGGATTATGGGATTGTGATTCTCTGGACTGTGAGGAATCCAGTGGCCCTCAGGGGATGCACTGAGACTCCGGCTGAAATCCCTTTTTGGGAGGATCTGTGTGTCGTCAATGTGGAGCTGAGTTATGAATTGTTTATGATTTGAGGTTCTTATTTTGCTTAAAAAAGATGTACATTCATTAATGTCAGATGTGGCGAAATGTGATAAATGACGGCTTCCGAGGACTCCTGCGGATTAGTATGGGTGGCGTGTTCATCTGGAATGACATGTATCTCAGTTAAACTCTACTCCACCTTAGACAGTAGTGACCTGTACCCACGTCCTGTGACTTTTATCACATGACATAAAGGTGGGAAGTGGGCTGGGGGTGGGGGGGGGTTTAGAAAATAAGGTGTGTGGCCACGACTGGCAGCGCATCAGATAGTGGATGGGAGACAGCTGCAGATAATAGCCGTCCAGTAATCTGGGACTGCCTGTCAGTGTGAAATTCCCAGTGAAAGGCACGCCTCGGACCGCCGACGTGGCCCATGGGCTGTGCTGTAAACCCCCCCCCCCCCCATACATTTTTGCTTTCTTCTCCAGCACTTAAAGTGGAACATCAGTGATTAATGTTATGAATAATATAAATAGTGATACATTGTGTGTTTATGTTTGATGGATGAACCATTTTAGAAATGATTGGATACAGTCCAATTTTTTTTTTATATCTAATGGGGCATTCCTTAAGTAACTAGGTTGCTGGTTTCTATGTAGTCTGTCCTGGTCTGTAAGGAGCTCTTCGCTTGTACATTACAGGGCACAGCAATGACTGAATAAATGGATCTCTCCAAGCCTGTCTGAGGGGGGGGGGGGCATGACTTGGTCACTCAGCAGCTCCTCCATGGCTTCTCACAGGTTAATATGGCGACTGACCTGGAAGGCAATGACATGTTGGCAGAGAAGTCTGACCGCCGGGAATTCATCGACCTTCTGACCAAGATGCTGACCATAGACGCAGATAAGAGGATCACCCCCATTGAGACACTGAACCACCCTTTCGTCACCATGACACACCTGCTCGACTTCCCCCACAGCACTCGGTAGGTCCAAGCTAGAGGCTCCGCTAAGCAGGACGTTCAGCTCTTCTCCCAGTGCAACCATGTCCTCCACGGTAGCCTTCAGAAAAGTCTGACGAGGAAAGTTCCAGTAACTCCAATGGTTGCCGAACTGCGGAAAATGTCTGAGCATCGTGGTGGTGGTCACAGAAGACAAACACATCCATCTGTAAATCTTCAAATTGTTAAAACAGATTAAGACGGATGTAACGCATAAGGCAGGATCTCACTAATTCCCTTTTGTGTTTCCCCTTTTGCACATGATTCTGTCCTTTTAGGCATGACTGGTTAAGGTTGGGTAATGTGACGTTCATCCCCGTTTTTGTCTCTTTCCCCCTCATCCAGAGTTAAATCCTGCTTCCAGAACATGGACATCTGCAAGCGAGGAGTCAGCATGTATGATGCAGTCAACCAGAGCAAGACCCCCTTTATCTCTCACGTGGCCCCCGGGACCTCCACTAATCTCACCATGACCTTCAACAGCCAGCTCAGCACAGTGCATAGCCAGGTCAGTCCCACACTCCATTCCCTGCCCCCCCTGACCCAACCTACCGCATACTGGCACATCCCCTGTCGGACCCTGTTGTCAGCAACGAGGACCGGCGCAATCCTGTCATCTGTCGTAAACCTTGTCGCTACGTTTCTTACTCTTTTGTCAAAAAGAAACCTTTCATCGGTAAATTTAATAAGTAACAGTTCTTGGTCCCATCAGCTTTTATGCTGATCCTTTTACGTGAATGATGTAAGGCCTCATTTTACCTGAAATGAATGTATTTTATGTTACTTAGCTGATATAGTGATCTGGATATAGTGATCTAGATCAAGGCTCATGACCATGACAAAAATTACACTCGGTGCAACGATATGGCCCACATTAACATTTACTGCAGTTAACTTATTGCACTTCTGAAGAGTGGAGTCTGTTTGAAGAAACGGTGTTTATACGGGGGTGTAAATAGCCTGACCCTGGTGTACTGCAGCTCTGCCTTGTGTTTTGGCCTGAATGGATTGGTGTTTTCCTTAAATCTTTTACCATGGCCTGCAGGTGCCATGGTCTATGGAAAGCACAAAAGCCTGTGGAAGTGATTGATTCTGTGGATGTTTGTGGAGTTCAAACATTATTCTTTCTTCCCCCATCACTGGTTGCTGGGCTTTGATGTTTATTTTGCTTGATGAAGGCTGCAGTGGCATATTGATTAATGCTCTCTGCATGTGTGTCCAGGCACCCGCCCCAACAAATGAAGAGGTAGCACCAGAGGATTGCTTTTGTGAAAAGGAAAAAAAAAAAAACACACTCGCACGTCAGGGGTTTATTAGCTCTGTTACTGTGCTTGTGGGGGGGTGATGGCTTTAGACAGGCATCAAACGCTCACTTTTCACCCTTTATATGAATGACCTCGGGTATCATCTGTCCTGTTTACACTGTGGGCTGGCCTTAGCATCCCTCTGTAACCTGTGTGTGTGTGTTTGTGTTTGTGTGTGTGTGTGTTTGTGTGTGTGTGTGTGTGTGTGTGTGTGTGTGTTCTCCCCCTTGCTTTGCCACTCCTGCCCTTCTTTTTGACGCCCCCGGCGTGTCACTCCTATCGAGGTT
>JAODKE010000068.1:29284483-29297825 GCA_026779605.1 Mormyrus hasselquistii
CCCCCCCCACTCACAGCAGCCCTGGCCCAGCGGTACCCAGCAGATCCTCCTCCCCCCGGCGTGGCAGCAGCTGGCCCACCCCTCGGTGCCGCACGCCGCCGTCATCCCTGATACCATGGCGACCGCGCAGCCGCTGGCGGGCTGGAGGTAGGAGCCCCCCTGTGGGACAGCTTGCACAAAGGGGGGGGGGGCAAGAGGTAGACGTCACCGGGATGGGGGGGTGCAGCACATGCACCACCATCCCCTGTGATGGAGAGAGTACTAATCAAGAACCAGCACTGAATTCAGATAAGAGGGGGAAGATGTTGAACCCTTGAATTTTTAACCTAAATTACCACAGGAAATAGCTGGCGAGTGAAAAACCATATACTACGCTTTGGTATAATCAGCCGGCATGTCCTAAAAATGTGTGTATGTGTGATATATCTCCTTCTGACCAGCTGGTCCCAGAAAGACGGCCTGAAACCTCACTTGTTTTGGATACTCTCTGAACCCGAGGCTAAAGTTCTCTTATTTTACAGTTGCACTGCCACCTTGTGGTTACTGTGTACAATAGCTTTTAGATTTTTTACCTCTCGAGAGGGCATTTCGTTTCAACTAAATTTTTCAATGAAAAACCACAGAATGCCTCACTGACTGAATTTTTACAGATCTTTTTTTGTTTTGTTTTGTTTTACTGATCTTTACAGAGCTGATACAGGTATGGGCTCCAGTGCGTCCATAGACATCATATACCCTCTTGCAGATAATATTACTAGTTTGTTCACCATATTCATCACAGTATGCTTCCTGTTTTGCATATTAAAAGTGAAAGTTGAAACCTGATGTAGGATAAGTTTGACATGACAGCTTTCTCAATGTCTACTCTGTTGCATTACAGGAACTCCCATCCACACAGTAGTCACTACAATCCCATAATGCAGCAGCCAGCCTTGCTCACGGGTCATGTGACCCTCCCCTCCAGTCAGCCCCTGAATGTCGGTGTCACCCATGTGATGCGGCAGCAACCAACCAGCATCTCCTCTTCAAAGAAAAATAAGCAGCACCAGTCTACGGCCAGGTGAGGGCGCTGTGTTTCCTCGGCACAGCTGGACCATGGGATCTTTTCAAAGGTGTTCAGCTAGGCTACCCGACTACTGCTTCCCACACTGCCAAGGAGAGGTTCTTAAACTGCACTTCTGTGCCCTGATAAATTAACATCCTCTGTAGCAGCAGAGCACGCTGTCATATCGAGTGAGAGCCTGTCTCTCTGAACATGCCCTCCTCATGATTTCACTCTGCATAGAAAATTGAGCACATCAACTATCCAGTGTTATCAGTCAGTAGCAGTAATTATTATTTAGTAGTTCGTAAGTATTAATACTCTGTGTATTCCCTTCTTAGTGGTAATGTAAATACTCCCAGGAGGGAGCAAAAATACTCTTGTATATTGCCTCAGTGGTGTGTATATATACTCTGGTATACTATCTCAGGAGGCAGCATAAATGCCCTTGTGTATTGCCTTAAGGTGCTTTTTCACTGCACCTCAGAAAAGTACCAAAATTACTGTGCTTCAAGTGTTGATTTTCTACTGCTGTAAAAATTTGTATTGCAGTTAAAGAACATCACAACACAAGGCAGGGTATTTTGTGCTGAATTAGAATAATGACTATAGTATATTATAGACTTGGTGATGTGTGATAATAATACCAACTTTGCATGTTTTTCACATGCAAGTCTTACATCGCAAGGACCGAGTCAGCTGGTATGAAATCATACTGTCCACACATTATAGTGTGGGGGTGTTTAAAGTTTCACAAAACATTTTGACTTTTTCACAGGAAACAAATTTTGGCAAGCAATGTAAATGTAATTGTTCCTATCTAGGAATTATTCTATTTCCTATTCAGGATTATGTCATTTGTGTTTAAAAATCAGTTTAAGGTTTGCTACCCCTGCTTTTACATGAGCTTTCCATGCACATTCTTAGCCAATGATAATCATGTTCATCCTTGGAGTTTAAATCCCTTATAGATTTGAGATTTCTTCTGGACTTCCCTTTTTTCCTCCCTTTATTGTTGTTTTCTGAGTTTGTAACTTTTTCAAGATGACGGTTTGTATTATTTCAGCTGCAGCGAATTAATATAACAAGTCAACAATGAACATGACCCACCCAAAGTACCCCCCACCCCCGATTTTGGTACTTTTGGTACTGGAACTTTTGGTACTGGTACTTGTCCAGAAGTCAATGGAGAAGGGAAACCAGATGAAAAGTGCCTTTAGTGGTATAAATACTATTATACTGTGTCAGGAGTTAGTATAAATACTCAGGTTTGCAGTTATGAGAGCACTGATAATCTGGTAGAGTTTCTCAACGTAAATAAAAAATGAAATTCCCCCTTTGTTGCGATTTTCTGTTGCCCTATCCCCGCAGGAACACGTCAGCGTACGAGGTGACGTCCTCACAGGCATTGCCCTCACCACAGCGCTCCAAGCGTGTTAAGGAGAACACGCCACCCCGCTGTGCCATGCTCCAGAATGGCCCACCCGCAGGCTGCGGCCCGTCTTTGGCCTGCAGTAGCTGGGGAAATTCGGCAACCAGTAGCACGCAGGATCACCAGCAGCACCCGACTGCCCCACCCGTGGCCCAAGCCCCACCCCCACGCCAGACCATAGTCATCCCCGACACGCCCAGCCCCGCCGTCAGCATCATCACCATCAGCAGTGACACTGACGAGGAGGACGACCAGAAGCAGGACACTTCCAGGTCAGGGGACAGCTCCAGCAAAGGCTTCTGTGATTCTCAATCTGAGAGCCATATTTCCAATTTTAAAAGAAAACTCATAATAAAAGTCTTCTCTGTGGGGGCCAGATGTCACCTATTTTTTTTCTAAGCAACACAATGCAGAGTCTACTTGCATGGGTCGTAACATAACATCATTGGATGATTCCATCTTTCTGATGTAGTTATTGAGGCTTCTGGGGAACTGCATGGGCTTTCACAGTTGCAACACTTCCGATGTGTGACAGGCAGTGATGGTAGGCTGTGATTGGGTGACAGGCAGCGATGGTAGGCTGTGATTGGTTCTGCTGGATGGGTGGCCACATCCACCCCATCTAAGCCCTTCCAGCTTGTCTGTGGATTACCTGCCGTGCCATGCCTGTCTGACCTGATCGCCTCCTCCTCTCCCTCCAGCACAATGTCTAAGCAGAGGAAGAACGTCATCAGCTGTGTGACCGTGCATGACTCCCCTGTCTCGGACTCCTCAAGCAGCGGCACTAGCCCGTACGCCGTGGAGGCCCAGTCGACCAACGGCAACAGCCTCGACTCCAAAGGTGCCCCGCTGGACAACTGCTGCAACGGCAATCCCCGTACCATCATCGTCCCGCCCCTCAAGAGCCAGTCCGAGACGCTGGCCCAGTGTGAACGCCTGCTGCCAGGTGAAGCCCTGGGGGATGATGAGAGGGCAGGTGGGGAGGGGGGCAGCACAGGACTGCTTGCGTTAAACGGGGCCCCTGGGTTGGTGTTATATGCCAGTAGCCAGAAATTACACATTCAGGTTCCGGAAGAAACTTTGCTGATTTGAGTATAATTGTAAGTTTTTTCAAATAGAAAAGATCAGCTGGCCATACTGCATAATGCAGTGACTAAGGGTGTATTCATACTGGACCGAAAGGAACGGATTGGTTGGCGAAAAACAGGGGGGACAGTCATGCAATCGGGGGCCACAGTATGAAGCAAATGGGCCAAGTGTAAGTATGCCCTAAACTAACTTATTTCCTGTTTTGCAGAAACGGCTACACACCAGGGCTCTGCTTACAAATTCAGATCCACCAATGGGACAGCAGCTAGTGTTGGCCCCTCCTCTGGAAGCATGACCGGGGGGGTACATTTTCGGCAGCAGCGCCCTGGGCCACACCCCCTCCAGCAGCAACCCCTCAACCTCAGCCAGGTGAGACTGGGCCCTGTGTGTAAATGAGCTATTAGGTCCCTATACACCAATATGGACGTAACATGAAACAGCAACATCGTCCCCCCAGGAATAGAAATCCCTCTGTGCTAGAGACATCCCACTGCACAAATCCCCCCCCCCCCCTTTGTGCTGGATCTTAGTTTTTATGAATATTTTTAGATTTGCCATTTTCATTATCATCTGTTCAAATGGGGTGGCAATGAGACTTAATAGCACAACTGAAGGCCAATGAAAACCCACCGTCTGTGTGTGTTTATGGATAAGCTTGTTTAATTAAAAATGTTGTGTTAGGAAAAAGAAATTTGAAATCGGCAAGCAGAATTCAGTCTGCGATCTCTCTGTCCCACCCCCCCCCTCCCCAGCAGGCACAGCAACACATGATGGCTGAGCGTGGTTCTGCCCCCCGGAGACAGCAGGCCTACATCGCACCCACCCTGTCGGCCCAGGCCCCCTACTCCTTCCACCAGGGCAGCCCCTCCCGCGCGGGTGCCGTGCACCTGCCTGGCCAGCCTCACTTGTACACGTACGCTGCCCCTGCCGCCCTCGGCTCCAGTGGTGCTGTGGCCCACCTGGTGGGGCCCCAGGGCTCAGCCCGGCACGCTGTCCAGCACGGCGCATACCCTGCGAGCATGGTGCCCGTAGGCATGGGCCACCGCGTACTGCCCTCACCTACCCTCCACCATAGCCAGTACCAAGCCCAGTTCACCCACCAGACCTACATCAGCGCGTCTCCCGGCTCTGCCGTCTACACTGGATACCCCCTGAGCCCCGCCAAGGTGAACCAGTACCCGTACCTCTAGACCCAACACTGGAGCCTGATACCCTGCTGCTCAGCCCCCCTCCCATGCCCTGCTCCTCTCCCCTGCAGAGAAGGACTTCAGCACACTTGAAGACAGTGACAGAGATGACCACATACCCCCTCCGAGTGGGGGAGGGGGGTACCATTAGGAATTTTCTTTTAAAGCTGTTTTGCCATATTTCCTGTAGGCATCTCTGCCTGTCCATGGCCGTACGGCATCGTTCCCAGATTCTGTTCCCTGTCCGCTTCCCTCCTTCCAAAAGCGCCTTGGAACCTCATAAAAACACAGGTGGGAAGTACAGGCCTCCTCCGAGGATTCGCGCCGGATAAAATGCCCCAGGGGGGACAGAGGAGGCTCCCTGCTGCTCTATGCTGGCAAACTAAGGATGGCCTTGAACTGACTTAACCTTTTCCAAAATGCTACCCCCCCCCCCCCAACCCGATGAGTGAACAGCTAGAGTCCCACTGGAAGTGCGACGGCGTGTGACTGACAGATTCTGCTAGTCTGTTTATAGATTTTATTTGCCTTTTTCCCCCCCTTTTTATTCGCTTCTGGGAAAAACATGGGTGTGTTTATTTTTACATTGTTTGGGGGAGGGGGGGGTTAGAATGTAGCAGTCTGCATCCTTTCATCATCCTTTCATTTTGTGAAGGTTTTAGATGCGTGTAGTTATCTCCGCCAGTCTTCTCTCGATGTTATTGCACAGTGGTTCTGAGAGCATAGGCATGTACTACGTAGTCGTGTGTGTGTGTGTGCGCGCGCACACACGTGCGCGCATCTGCGAGTGAGCGTGTACGTGTTCGCGAGTGTGCATGTGTGTGTAGTCTGACCCCTTTAGCACCTTGGTGCAGCCCTGACCAGGCTTAGTCTTAGGTTTTAGCGTTGTTTCTTCATAGTGCCTTACAATTACGTAACGTGGTTTAAAGTTTACTCCCCTGGAACCTCTGGCTCGTCCGAGAGACACATCCTCAGCCCGATGGCTGCGGAGAACCTGACCCGGCCATGACTTCCTCCCAACTTGCTTTACCTGGCAGTCCACCTCCTGACTGGTGTTGTGGTTCACGAGCCCGATCGTGTAGCTGTCTCGCATGATTAGGTTCCTTGCATCTGTGTGTCTGATCATAACCTGAAGTGAATATTTATGTTAGGTACTGAACCAAAGTCATGTGTATATGTGTATATATACTCTGGATATAGAATAACTGTGTCGGCCTCATTTAACGGGATGTTGGAGCAACAAGCGGTGAGGAAAAAGCATTGTAGGTGTAATAAATAATAATAATAACTGTGATAATAATAACAATAATATATATTATTGTTATTATTATTACTACTGCTACTTTTATTCTAAAAAGAAGAGGAATGAATTTGTATGCCGATGTACGGTGGGTGCGGAGTGCAGGGGAGTTGGGTGGTAGGTGGGTGGAGGTCTGTCCTCACTAGGGACACTGAAGGTGCTGCAGGGTTAGCGGGAGTGAGGAGCCTGGAGGGTTTTTGTAGGAATGGTGCTGTATCACAATGGATGGGCGTGGCATTGAGGGTGACACACCAGGGTTACCAATGTCAGAGGCATTGAGGCTGGCACTGAGAGGACTGGGTGGGTCACCGGGCATTATAAGGACGTGACTGTATGTCCCCTCCCCTCAAAAGGGGCTGAAAGTCTCTTCATGGTCACTGTTTCTGAGCAGACTTCCTGAGGACACGGAGAAGTGAGGAGGGGTCAGCAGGGTGTATCCCCCCCCCCCCCACCTCAGCTGCCCTCTCCCGGTGGTTTTCTTCCATTTCGCATTATGGCAAATGTTACTTGCAGTTAAAAAGACAAAGCATGCCGCGTTGCTGTTAGAGACTGTCATCATGTTCCTGTCAGAGCCGGGCCTGTACGTGTCTCCCCACTTCTCAGCAGGGATGGCTTGGTTTCCAGGAAGTGCTTTGGCTCTAAGGATGCTAGAATTTTCCAGCAGCAGAGATAACGAGAAGGTAATCATGAACTTACTGTGTGAAACATCCCCTTGGGGCTTGTGTGCGTGTCAGTGTCAGGCCCAGGTCATAGCACCTGGACTCTTGTCTCAGCCAATGAGGGGAAAAAGATGCGTGACTTTTTGCCTGCTTTTCACTGTCCGTTTTAATTGCCGTCTTGCCAAGACCACACACAGCCCGAGAAGAACATCACCCTGTGTGTGAGACCCAAGCAGTTCAATCACAGGAGTAAATACACCTGCACAAGTCTGGCTGCTACAGAGAGCCTTTCTGAGAAGGAGCCGTGTGCCTCTCTGTCTCTCACCTATTTATCTTGAGCCCACCAAAGACGTTCACCATAGTGACAGTCTTGCCACTCCCTCCTGTAATCCGGACATGACTGAGAGAAACATGCTCCCTTTATATGAACAATTATGTGTCATAGGCTTTGGGAGAAATGAACCTTTCGAACGATGCCTTTGCCAACACTTTCTCATAAGGCACAAGTGTGTGTGAGCAGTGCCAGTGTATAGACACACACACACACACACACACACACAGACTATATATGTCTTCAATGTCCAAATTAGAGTGGCCACAATCTTTTTAAATCGTGATAATTTTTATTACAGTAATTCCATTTTAATAATGACTGCTTTCCTGGTTTTAAGGTCACCTATCACGTGTCTACAAAGCACCTCGCTTTCTCTATGAAGGAATTCGGCCATGGTGTTTATCTGTGAACCTTTCACCAGTGTTTCGTTCTGGATGTACTGTTTTGTCAGTACTGTATTTTACTGTTTATACGTGTCTCATTTTTAAGGTTAGCATTACCATAGCTGTGACCTCTGACGGGGGGAGGGCTGGGGGGGGGGGGGTTGAAAAGAAATACCATTTAAATAAAACTGTCACTTAGATTTTTCAAGATTTCTGTGAAATGTGAACCTGGGAGTTGGCGAGAGCTTTGGTATGTTCTCTTTTCGATTGGTAATGTCTGGTGTTCACTTTAATAGCATCTGCCATGCGTCTGTGTGAAAGGCTGTACGTTAACTCACCGGAAGAACTAAACAACCAATAAATGATGTTGGTCACCTTCAGTGTAGTTTCTATTGTAGTCTAAGAGTATACACATAAATGTTCTATTAATTTCAAAACATTTTTTTTTCTTTTGAAGTTTCGTAGCTGGAATTAAAAACTTTAACCGTGTGCAAGCTGTGGATAGGCCTTTTGTATCCCTAACAATGGCATATATAACTGATTCTGTATCTAGATGTTCGAAGAAAGAAAAAAATATGAAGATTGCTTCTGTTTTTTGTTTTTGTTCTTTGTTTTGTTTTTTTTTTTTTTTTTTTTAGTGTTTAATATGTTTACAATGTACAGATAGTTAGACGCATGAGTCGTTTTCTCAAGAGTGAACTACACTGGTCTGCAGAAGATTCAGAAACATAATTACCAATTGTACTTCCCTGGGCTGACATGCTCTGTTCACAACTGTGTATGGAATTTAAAAAAGAACCAAGTCCTTTCAGCGTGCTTTGAAGTAAAGTCCAACCCCTTAAAACCAGTACTTACTGCCTTCCAGATGATGAACTTTACTTCTAAAGCTTTGAGGTTCAAATAAAAGGCTGCTTTTTTAAGGGTCTCTTTGTATAGCCTGGTTATTTTATGATTCTTCATGACTTGCCAGCTGTCGCTTAACACCATCACAACATGCACGTTTTTAGGTTCAACACTCCCAAAATATTCCTCCACGTGATAGAAGCTTGGAACAGTCAATCTTTTGCATGTGTGGGAGCAGGACAGGCTGAATAATGTAGCTGAAAAGCAACATTAAAAAGATGCGCATCATCTTTCATACACGCGCATCAAGAGGACTGTTTTAGCTTCACTGAGTCGTCTGTTGGCTTTGTGATTGATTTTAAAACTTCTGCGTCTTTTTCATAGTACGTTGCTGTGCGTTTGCTGGCGGTTTCTTCATGGTTGTCCGCAAGGAGTGCCGCAGTAGGACAGCCTCGTCTTGCAAGGCCTAAAGCCCACGTTAGAAGCTTAGAGCATAATTGCCCTGAAGAGACTGATACCTTCTGACTACCCCCACTTAACTTGGTGTGCAAAGGCCTTTAGTCAATAGGAACTTTTTGTGTGCATTTACCCCTGTTTTTCTGAATTTAGCCTCAGCCCTCAAGGACTATTTACCTGCACACTTGTGCAGGTAAATAATAATAATGATAATAATCCATTTTCTATAGCCACTTATCCTACTCAGGCTCGCAGGGGGTCCGGAGCCTGTCCTGGAAGCTACGGGTACAAGGCAGGGAACAGCCCAGGATTGGGGGGGTCAATGCACTGCGGGGCGCACTCACACATGCATACCTATGGGCAATTTGGTGACTCCAATTAGTGTCAGCATGTTTTTGGACTGTGGGGGCGGAAATGAGAGTACCTGGAGGAAACCCCACGATGGCACATCCAGACTACACACACATGGAGGTATGGCAGTGACTCGAATCCTGGTCCCAGAGGTGTGAGGCAACAGTGCTGACCGCTGCACCACCTCTACTACTACTACTAATAATAATAATAATAAATAATAAAAAACAGCATTACATTGCTCATTAATCCACATTCAAAACTCATCGAACAAGATTTTTGTACTTTCACCTGTGGACACAAGAGGGCGCTGTCCCTTGACTCCCACTTTAGTACTCCGAAGAATGGTTGCTTTGGTGCAATCTATATTTTATTATTGTGGTCTATGTATGCTGCAATACTCTCATGTATATTTACTTTATTGTGTTTATGAATTCTAATATTGATTTCTATATGGGATAAGGAGGATTTGAAGAAATGTTGCATTTTCTTTACTACTCTGATGGTACCCTATTCAGAACTAGGTAAACTCCATCCATAATACATTCCTGTCTTCTGTCTGCTATCTGTAGGGGGAGATGTCGCTTGGGTTCTTCACTAAGAAATCACTCAAAACAGCACACAGGAGGACCTCAGAACTCTAATCTTAACCAACACATTTGACTTGGATTTTCACAAGCAACCAGAGAGCAACTATCTAGTGTTGAAGCACTCAAAACCAGCATTGGTCTCTAGACCAGTCTCGTGGCCATTTTTTTTGCAGTCTTGATCTCGTCTCGGAATGTAGTTTATTTTAACTCAGTCTCATCTTAGTCTCGAGACAATAGAAGACTTGAGGTTTTATTTTAAGATCAGTCAAGAACACTCACCAAGATGCCTCAATATTTATCACAACAGCTTAATATTCATCTGTTTGTTAACAGTACTGTGATTTGATGTAAAATGTCATGCTTCAAAGTTCAAATACCACCAATAAGCACACAGCAGGCCGCACTCATACACATCAAGCACATATGAAGGCCTTTTATAGCTTTAAATGGATCACACAGTTGATTCTAGTGACTCTGTGGGACTTCCAACCCACTGTCCCCTCACATTACCAATATTTTAGCATAAATTCTAAATTAATAATATCAACAAAGAGAATTTCATTAACACAGGTCATTTATTTTCACTTTTGTGAAAAACAGAATACAAAAATCCAGCATTTTTGTCATTGCAGTGCAATATATAATTGGCCACCCTAGGGGGTCTTTCCTAGCTCAAGACCCCAGGCAACGGTCTGCTATCCTGTATGGTGGCTTTGCCTGGTCAGGATGGTATATGTGATCCAGAGATTAATGTGCAAAGCATTGGGAAGAGTATGGAATTATACTAGTCCTTTTTTTGACAGAGAAACCTCTTGTTTGAATCAGAATTTGAAGCTTAGGGTTAAGTTTGCCAGGATGTTAAGACCCCAACAAAGATAAGCAACATGTATTTACGTATCAGCATGCATTTCTTGTCAGAAGTTCTCAAAAAGTCAACATGCAAAGCGTATACAGTACTCTTGATTTAAAAAGAACTAATGCAATTTAGATATATTTTGTTTTTTTACAAAGAAACAAGCTTACACCAATAGGGAACGAAACGCTGATATAAATAATTTTTAAAATGTCAGGTAAATTAGAAGTTTTCATTGTTTCTTTACTACATTACTTCTAGGAATCCACAACAGAAGATCGCGGTGCCAACTGGAAATGTGACCAAGAAGGACAAATGAAAAAAGCGATGTAATTACATCCCTTCACGGCAAAATATGTGGACAAACACTAGGTGGCTATACTAGCATATGCTTTTCGTGTGCCGGCCCTTTTTTTTCTTTTTTGTTCGTGGAGGTCCTTTTTATTTAACATGTATACTGTATCACTTCTGAGAACAGCCACAAAGCCCCAATGAGCGGATTTAGTGCCATACGGGCTTTTTATTAGTAAGAGTAATAAAGGTACGCGGTTTGGTCCATTGCCTTATGTCCCCATCACCTAATAACGGCCATCAGAGGTGGGGGATTTAAGGGTAGGGTACACTTTCCATTATGCGTCGAGTTTCATTGCGTCATGTGAAAGCAAGGCGTCGGACATGGGTCCTCCTAAATGAGTTGTCGAATGAAAAATAAATACGGAAAAGATCCAGAGGGTTTATCTAGATAGGGTGGGAACAAAGACGGGTGCGTCCAGACTATGTGTTCACTGTGTGGTTCAGGCGGGGAAGAGGCGGGGGAAACAGCCTAACCCGCTACCTGAACGGAACGCCCCCCTCGGTCCATGACCACAGCCTGCGATTTCATCGATTTTAAATACGGCATCGCGGTGGAGGAGTTGCCGGTACGGAAGCAGAGGGATGAGAAGCTATCGCCCGATGAAGAGGCAGGCAGACTGATGTGCGGGGAGCTGTGCTGGGGGACGTTACTATTCAGTAAAACTGTTCACAGCCTTATATTGCGTTCGTACCCGGGGACTATAGTTACACTTTTCTTGAGGTCTATTTCCTCGCTTCGGTTTATTGTTATTTAGGTTTTATTACTATTTGGTATTTTATTTTTGTATCAGGATCAGGTTATAAGGGCGTGCTTTTGGTCAGCTGCGCGTCTGTAGCATCCTACGAGGGACGGAGGTGCGGGATCTTCGCGTCTGCTGGACCTGCGAGCCTCCAGATTTCATCAAGCAGGGGTTAGCGTCACTGCCAATTCACCCCGGCCGGTTGACACTGTTTTACTCATAGTAAAATGTGCGACATAACGCAGCTGGTTTTCTAAATAAGCTGTGAATTACAACAACAGCACAAGACACGCCGTCGCTGATTAAAAAGACAATAAGGAAAATCGTTTTAAGTGAAGAGGATGCGTCGTAAAATCAGGACACATTTTTCAGACCTCTGAAGACGGGCCGGATTCATTTTCTTGCACGTATGATAGGATAGGCAGCCGATTTGTTGATCTTTATCTTATCCCACGTTTGCAGGCTTTATGTCTTTTTTTCGCTGCCCTGATTTGCTAAGGATTGCAATAACCAAAAAGAATGCCGTTAAAAATGTGTATTCTCGCCTAGCTGCTTTGTCTTCATAAAAGCAAATTTAGCGGACTGATAGAAGTTGTTTAAAAGGCATCAGACTGGCAGCCGCTTTTGGGGTCTGAAATACGCAGGCGAAGCCAAAAGGAAACCAGCACGAGCAGCGTCCCCTGCATGCTGCCTGCTGGGAGGGATCCCACTGTTTCCTCCGGACACAGCAAACCATGAGGAAATGGGGACTTTAATCTTAGCTTCAGACCTATCCCCCAGGATCTCGTGGCATCCTCTTGGGTTTTGTGCGCTTATGCTCGCATGGATGATGATGCTAGCACCCGGGGCCGCAGAGGGCTCACCTGTCACAGGTAAGTGATGCAGGTTCCGCTCGGTCAACTCTCTGCCCCTGAACTCACACTTGTGATTGAGAAGAACAGTAAGGGACATGCCCTCTGTCCACAAATGTTAATTATTTGTGAGATATGTCTGTTACTGTAAATGCAGCTATTATTTATTTATTTATTATTTATTCATTTGTTTGCTTGCTTGCTGTAATCCAGTCATTCAGATTACTGGCACAATTATTTTGTGCTATTTAAATGAGCAGGTTTATGGTTTACTTAGTTAAGCTGCACCCTCACAGTTAGTCCCCAGGGCTGAACAGGACCCCCCACCCACACCCCAGCCAAGTCATGCAGGCATAGCTTTTGTACTCACTGTAGTCAGAGACTGCAATAAATATATTCGTTATTCACTGTAGAATTTTGTTCTTAGGTATCATTTGATTTTTACAGCTATGGAGACAAAGACATTTGTGTCTAAATTTCCTTCAGCATGTTTTCAAGAGACAGACATTCTGTCCAGGGTTAGTCCAGCTCATGAAATTGTGTGTCCTTGGATAGGCTGCACATCACCATTAGCATGACTGTATGAGAGATTTTTGAGTGTGGACGGGCAGATACATGGTTATCTGTCGTTACAGGCTTGAGTCTGGCACAGCAGAGTGTTTGATTATGCCAAAGTGTTAGCCGGGGGTATTTTCTGAAGACCGTTACCCCTTCCATTGTATCACAAGAGGGCCTGAAATAAGAGTATTGGTGGGTTTTGTGAAGCTGGGCTTGGATGTGTTTGTTAGTTTTTTTTTGGGGGGGGGGGGGGGGTTTTGTGGGCTGGGTTTGGGGGAGTTTTGCGGGGATGTTTTTTTTAGAGATGGCCCCATTCCGAT
>JAODKE010000068.1:29325038-29341404 GCA_026779605.1 Mormyrus hasselquistii
ACCCCCTCCCCCCCCATGGGCCCATCTCCTGTGCTCACACTGTGTTCAGGCCCAGGGTCATCGGCAGGGGACTCTAACATTAGTTCCCTTGCAAAATCCTTGTATCGGACATGACCCCCAAATTCTAATCTGCTCAGCCGTTACATATTGGCTGCACCCTGTAGTTAGCTGGACAGAGGCTGGGGTTATGTCATGGTGCTTATACAGGGAATGTTCACGCTTCACAGTTATGGATGAGGAGTGACTCTGATCATTGATTAGTGCCACTAAGTTATTACTTTGTCGGCATACATAGCGAGGGTGGAGATACGTGATGGAGTAGATGGGATTTGAAGAATCTCATGGTGATTGTTTTTTTGTTTTATTTATTTTTAAATTAACTTATTGGAGGTGGGAGGTGCAATATGCGGACTTCATTAGCTACTTAAAGTTAATTGCTAAATGCCAAGCATGTCATGATTTTTAGAGTTTAGTGATATTAATTATATTACACTCAAAAATGGTATTGTCACCTGGTATCTTTGCTGTACTCAGGTGCTACATCAGAATGGTGTAACCCATCACTCACCTTATATCCATCCATCCATCCATCCATCCATCCATCCATCATCATAACTGCTTAATCCCAACCGGGGTCGCAGGGGGACCAGAGCCTATCCCTGGAACATCAGGCACAGGCAGGAATAACCCTGGGCAGTCATGAACACAATGCATCACTTTATATCTGTCTGTGAAACAATTCTAAAAAAATATTCAAAATATCCCTGAAAATCCACCCGATAGGTTGGAGTGATTTGTTGACTACACAAGGAGAAGACGGTATGCATAAGTCACGTTGTGGAAGGAGTAAGGAAAATGAAGGTCCTGTGGGTCGGGTGCGAGTAATGATCTGTGGGAGTGATGAATAGAGTCAGGTAATCACCTTGTACCAGTTAGGGCATTGAAGGGGGTACTGCAGCATCCATCTAAGAACCGTCACGGTGCTGCTGTGAATTACAAGTCATTCTGAGGATCTAGAGCCTTTGGGTTCTGTTTCCCCCACCTCAGTCAGCTCTGATCAAAAAGTTGGGACCCTATTATATACCACCAAGTGGGATGTCTATCCATTCATGCAGAAGACATGATTTATGTTAGATGATATGTATTTATTGAATGTGTGACACTTTGATCCATCAAACTTCTCATAACCTCAAATGACCTTTTTATGACCTTAAAATGAAGCGTAAAGTCATCTGAAGTCCAAACCGTACTGAGAGGATTGTGGGAAACCCTGAAGCGAGTCACTTGCACAGGGCTGTTGAGACGGGTGGTATTTGTGGTGCGGTGATCAGTGCTTGAGGGTTATGTGCAGAGTGGGGAAGGATGAATTGTATGATGAACCACATAAAAAAAATATCTGAGAACGTGCATCCAGATGATTCATACACTTAAGACAATGTAAATAAGCTTATATTAGCCGTAGATCAGGTGCACAGCAGTTCTTAGCTGTAGGAGAATCAATATGAGCTTCAAACCGACATCTGGGCAGCTATATTAGCATGTTCTATACATTAATTTTCATTTATCGTGTGTATAATTTGGTTTGTAGTTCACAGAGCCTGCATAAGGATCCAGGGGGGTTGCCAGAATACTGCCAGACAAACCCAAAACCAGGACCGCCTGCTGTTTTATGAAAATGTGCACTATATGGACAAAAGTATCGGGACACCAGACCATTACACCCACAGGACCTTTTATGACATCCCTTTCTAAATCCATAGGCCGTCGGTCACGGCGGCTGCCGTTCTTCTCTGAAAGCTTTCCATGAGATTTTGGGGGGGGGTCTGTGGGAATTTTTGCCCATTTATCCAGAAGAGGGTTTGTGAGATCAGCAACTGATGTTGGACGCGAAGGCCTGGCTCACAGTCTTTGTTCTGCTTCTCAGTGTCACGATTTATTCCCGTGAGAAAATCATAGACCGTAAGTCTCAGCTTCAATGAAATCTGAAGGAGTGATGTCGAATTTTGAAGGAATGATGATGGAAGTTGGAGGAGGGTTGATGAAAGCAGAAGGGATGATGGAGGCTGAAGGAGGGATGATGGAGTGAAGATTATGGATTTTCCAACAAAGTGAATTTTAACATAGTATTGGTGATATAAAAACTGCTTTTTTTTCATCTGGTTTATGCATTGTGGGCAGTGACTTAAAAAGAACGGCACCGGGCCAGAAAGGATGTATTTCAAAAGATGTGAAGTAAGACAATCTGGCACTCGCATTTTACTGCTGCCTTATTTCACGTCTTACTTTTATAGAGACCACAATTAAAGTCCTCTCTGCTTCTTTAATGTTGAGCTTGAAAGAAAATCAAAATCACTTTTGTTCATTTTTTCAGGTATAACCACTGTTGAAAGTACTAAAATACCATGTTATAAATATCTCGCAGATATGAGGGCTGTTGGGGTACAGACACGGTCAGAGGAAAAACGAGACCCTGGTCTCCTGAGCAGTTGTCATGGCAACAGAGATGTCGTGGAGGCTGTTCGGGTGCAGAGAAGGGGGTGGGTGTCTCGGTGTGAAAAGGGTTTGTCCGTGATCAATCACACACTTATCACCTGCTCAGTGGTATTGTGTGTCTAATATGCCTGCAGTCAAGACAGCAGGGCTACAGTGAGGTAATGAATTTAGAGAAGAAATGTGTGTCACCAGGCCATGGTTACAGCCTTCATTTAACACATATACTCACATCACTAACGGGAGTGTGATCGATGCTGTAATTAATTCGGTTCCTCCTGTTTATTTTTGTGGTAGTTGGTGTGTTGGGACATTGAATTTATCAGAATTTGGCTGATAGGAAAAAACACAATAAAAAGCCCATAAAATATATTTTTAGCTGATTACAGCAGTCATAAAATACCAGTCTGTCTTTGTTCCAATCTGCTTATTGCAGCAACACATTCAGAGACCACAAAACGTGTACCGGCATGTGTTTGTACCGCAGGTGGAAACGTGCACAAAATGGGAAAAACATGCACAACCCCACACATGCAAACTGTAACCCAGGGGGCTTAAGGTGATGGCGCCACCTACTGTGCTGCCTAATCATGCCTTTTACAATTGTGAGATTTGCCAAGCAACTAAATACTACAAAAATAAAAATATCCGTCATTCATTTTCCAAAAACTTATTTAGCCCCGGGTCACAGAAAGCACATAAAAATAATTTATGTTATAATTTAAAAACGAGAGTTTTTCTGACAGGCGTTATTGTTCTTTGTCTTTATTTATAAATAAGTGGTTTGTTTGATGATGCTCATGCTCCCTTCAGTTTCTTACAGTGAGGCCTCGCTCTGCCTCCCTGAATCCTGAGCAGGTATGGCAGCTCCCTGGCTAATGACGAGGTTCTCAGTGTTCTCTGTTCTCCTTCGCTGGCTCTCCTCGACCTGTAGCACTCCCCATTCTACTCCTTTGCTTTTATGTCCTTTTGCTTGGTGTATTGGCCCCATAATCTGGATTGCCGATGCAGGCTCTGGAGCACCTGACCCTAAGCTATCATATGGCATAGCGATTGTACATTACCTACTGTATTGATGAACTTTGCCGTTTCACAAATCTGCTCTGCCTTTGGATCTTTGGACTGATTTAACTCAGTTGTTGACTTTTATTTCAGTGTTTTTCATGAGCTTCTTTATATCGAGCAGAATATGAAAAAGCATTATTTGCTGTTATCATTGTAGACACACCGTGCCACAGAAAATAACCATTAAATAACCCATAAATAACCCTTAAAATGGTCATTTGAAATTTCTGGAGAGTAAAACACAAAAAGCCTACGTTCTTTACTTCAGATCAGTCTTACAGCGGGATCCACCACAGGGGTGTTGGCTGTGCGATATCTGATGTCTGACAGTGTTGATAAGCCAGCAATGGCACCGTGCCAAGGATGCCTTCTGGCAACAGGTGGCAGGCTCGCATGTCCCCATGGCCACCTGCTCTCACCATCCCCGCTCACATCCCCGCTGTGCTGAGCTTAGCTAATCGCCTCTCCATGCGGTCTTTCCCACACCTAAGTGCACTCCCCGATCTCCATCCATTATTGACACTTTTGCAGTGGGGGAGGGGCGACGTGATGGAGGAAGTGTGTTTTCAGTCTGGGGATTGCCCTACAGAGCTCCCTCCCACTCGATCAGTCTCCATGGATAAGCACCATCAAACCCTAGCACAGTATCATGCTAAGGCGCGACAGCATGTGAGGTCTAAAAGTCTTCATCACACATGATGCCTGAAAATGACTCTTCCACTCTTGTACCTGAGGATAATTTCCATTTAACTCATTTTTTTCCCAATAAATATTGTGTCAGAGGAAAAGTAAGTGACGACGTGTAATACTATTGCAACCCTCATATAGGTAAGAAAGTAACATCACTGATAGGATAAGAGGATTGATACAAGAAAAAAATCAGCAAAAATATTTTCACTGTCACAGGGAAACAGCATAATTTTGGGATTTTGTGAATCGATATCGAATCGTCAAAACCAGGCTTGTGATTAATCATAAAATTCATATGCGTGTGTGTGTGTATTGCACAGCAAGATGGAATATATGGTATATGGAAAGAAGCATTCCAAAGATTAACTTTATTGATCCCTTCTGTGAAATGCAGTGGAGTCTTCACACCTGGCAAAGTTAGACTGCTAATTACTGCTAACGATATTATTGACTGGATTCGGTCCAGGGTTCAGTGGTAATTAAAAAGAATTGAAAATGATTTTGAAAGGTGTGATTAATGCGGAAAGCTGCAGTGTATGCAACTTTAGTTGTTAAGCTGCTAACGTGATAAGATGGCAGTTTTCATTTTTACACGTGAGGGGTGTGTGACATGAAGTGCCCCATACTGTTCCATAAGACACTATTCAGCACTGTGATGGCCAAACATCAGGCCACACTTAAGTAAAGCGGGTAAACGCACACGCACCTTATTTTATCCTTTTATTTTATTTTATTAATTTATTTATTAATTGGTTTAAATGCATTTGTTTTATTTGTAAGTGCACACATTTAGTTGAATTGAATTTTTATTAATTAATTAATTTCTATCTTTTGTTGTGATTAAAGTGACTGATTCCTGTTTCTTTTACCGGTTTATTTACCTGCTGTGGTCCCTGGGAGCCTGACAAAAGATGGTGGTCAGGACACAGAGCAGTTAAATATCTGAAGATAATTGGACTGCACCATCAGTTCCTGCTGGAGAGGGGGGTCAGTTATGTTTGTTTGTGCAGCCAATTAGTTTGTTCATATTTTTGCCTGAGTTCAGTTTTTTTACTTTGACCTCTTTTATGAGCTCAACATTTAATTTTTGTTAAATTAAGTTTGGGTTGGAATAAAAACCCTGTTTTTTCGAATTATTCCTGTGACTCCTCCTGCTTTTTCACTCGGTCTCTCACAAGCAGTATTGTCATTTTTGTGCATCTGGGAGATCAGCTGTGTCCTTTGTGAAGGCTGGGTCAGGAAAAGATCGATCTGGAAGGGCCCAGATCATCAATCATTCTGGTGTCTGGTGCCATTGGCTTTTTGGTAGTGACATTCTTGTATATCTCAGTGAATTACCCAATGTGCGCCTGGGGAAACCACAGTTTTTCAAGTTTTCGTAGAGACTACTCGTGGCCTTAAAAGAAATTGTGAAAGAAGTAATGGTTTCGAAATAAAAGCCAGCAGAAGTACAGTAAAACCAGTCTAAGTCGACACTCGCGGGACCAGCTTAGCCGTGACGACTTAGGTGTATCTGGTCAATTCTCTAAGTCGACACTTTGGCGACTTATGTCTGTCTCGCCGTTTTGTCGACTAGTAAATATAACTTGCCGTTTTGCCGACTAGTAAATATAACACCATGCTTCTACTCATCACGGCCTCGGCATCCTTCCTTGACCAGTCAGTACATGCAGTATGGGTTCCTATAAAGCCATCCAAGACTTAAGACCAGGGAGCGACTAGTGCGATAGGTGGGGATTCCCCGTTATTACATTGCCGTGGTGACAAGTAGGCGGTGTGAAGAGGGCGGCGGGAATGCAGCGATTGGGGTGTCGACTTACAGGTAGGAAAATCCATTCATTTGTGCTGTTCGGGACCGGGATTTATGTGATGACTAAGGGAATTTGACGACTTACAAGCGGCGATTTACACAAGGAATTTTAAAGGAAACATCATTAGGAAAAATCAGGACTTTTGCTTGAGTGTCGACTTGTGCACATTGACGAGTTACAAGCCGGTGACTTAGACCAGTTTTACTGTATCTCTTAAATGTGGGTTTAAGAACAGAGAACTAATCAGATACTGCAAAAATCTGCAATCAAATCTGGAAAAAATTTTAAGCAGTAAAAGCAAGGATTCTAAGATGTCCTGGCCTCTCTGTGACTTTTTTCACTATGATGTCTGTCTGCATTTTTGTAAATGCTTTTATATATTTTTATTATTTTTTATTATTTACTTTACATTTGAGAAATATTTAGCAATTAAATACAGGCATGACAAAGTGTTAAATGAATGTAATGGTGAAGCTAAGTAACCTATTACAGATTTATGGTGTTAGCCCGGGAGTGGCTAAGAAGGCTTATTTCAGTGCAGCTCATATTAATTAAGAATTAACTGAAATTCTGCTTGAAGTTTGGCTTTGCTCTTGACAAATCTTGATGGTTTCGAAATATTCTGATTGGGGTCAGTCCTTATGTATCACAGTTATTAATGTGAGTGTTGCCTGCTCAGGTTAAATGTTTGCACACACGATGGGGTAAAACGTGATATTACAGCAGTTTTTGACATGGTGGTTCTGGTATCTTCTCTGTGGGAATGCTCCATCTAAAGGCTCACGTTAGAATTTCTTTGGGATTTCATTGGGGTTTTATGCCTCTCCAGATGGATGTTTTGCTGCAGTAATTCCAGTCAAGCAGATTGTATAAGGACCTCATATTCTCATATATTCACATCTTGGCTTCTTAATATGTAGCTTACCTAGCCCCTGATGATTCTAGATGACTTCCCACTAATGTCATTATTGACAAATCCTAGAAGGTTCTCTGAATGGATACCTCAGGCTGTCAGCTGTATGAGCATGGCTCTCCATATCACAATATCTGTGTTGCCATTCCTTTATTTGTACACCATACGAGCAGAATGTCTTGAGACTGGCAGCCGGGGGTGTTTGCCTCACATTGATTCAATTGAAACTCATTGATCCGCAGTAGCCATATTGTTCAGTTTTTTTGTTTTTTTTTTTGCCTGTCCTCAGACTGACCAAACGGATGTCATGAACAGTCTTGTTAAGGTGAATAACCTTGTTCAGTTTTTTTGCCTGTCCTCGGACTGACCAAACGGATGTCATGAACAGTCTTGTTAAGGTGAATAACCTTGTTCAGTTTTTTTGCCTGTCCTCAGACTGACCAAACGGATGTCATGAACAGTCTTGTTAAGGTGAATAACCTTGTTCAGTTGAATAGATTCGTTTGGGTCTTTGTTCACAGCAGAATGATTGATGACCTTCTGGCAGCTCTGACGTTTTCTTCATTGTCAGACGGCTTAAAATAATACCATAGGATGCCGTGTTTGATGCATATTCAGTCACTTCAAATTACCTCAAATTTTTTTAACTGGCAACTGGCAGTTATTCAGCTCTTCTTGCGGATGTGTGCTGTTTTCTGCTACCATCAGCCACACTGATGCTTTTCTTCGTTCTTTACCCCAGATGGATCTCTATTGGATTCTAACATGCTAGTGGGCATGCAGAATGGACCATCAAGAAGAACAGAACTGCACCCTGCCTTTCCCTCATCATCGTCATCATCATCCTTATCTTCTTCATCATCTGAAGCCTCAGAACCAACAGGTCTTTCACTGGGAAAAGCAGTGGCTCTTCTAATTGGTCCACAACCCCAAGCTTCTGACCTGGGTCTACTGCCCTCCCAAAACTCAGGACCGCAAGACACCTCTTTATCTATTCTTGCCCCCCAAGACCCACACTCTGCCCCCTTTCCCTCAGGTCACTTGTTTCCTCTGAGATTAGTTACCCCATCAGTCCATTCAGGTGCTTCTAATGGAGAACAAGCAAGCACTGTTACGAAGCACAGAGTTTCTAGAGCAGGTGAGACTTCCTCAATGCCTATAAAAAGGTTCTCTGGGTCTCCAATAGTAAAAGGCTTGGATCAACATGGCTTGCCTCATAATAATGTTGCCCAAGGCATTCCTCCGTTCTTAACCACCCCAGAGATTGTAACTCCAAGTCTCATACCATTCAATACACTTCATGCCAGTTCAGCCCTTGGAGAGCATACTTCAGTTTCACCAGAGCACTTCTACCCTTCTAACCCTGTAGAAGCTGACTGGGGATCAGGGGACTACTTGGAGACTTTGACTCTCATGGGATCAGAAGATGAATTCCGCCTGGTTACCAGCCTGCCGTTTGGCATGCATGACATTGATGCACCTAGTGCTGAGGTTTATGACACCTTGTTCCCTTCCCGGGTGGTGCTGCCACTGTCTTCACTCCGCGTTTCTGGTTCGCGTACAGCCACAGTGACCTATAGTGCTAGTTTGCACGGTGCGGATCAGCCGTCAGTCCAACTCTCTCATAGTTACCCAACACACAAACTGCCAAACACATCCTTAAACAATGAGGTCAAACTATCGCATGACTTAGATTGGACTGATACCTACTCTATTGAACCGACTGAGATTCTGTTACCTGACATGAACAGCCTGGAGTATTACACCAATCTTCTGGCAAGAGGGAACGGCAGCTTGGCCGAACAGAGGAGGAATCTGACATTCTCGGTCCGTTACGTTTCAGTTGAGGCCAGTCACATTGCCCCTACCAGCTCTGTCGCTATGGACATGGACTACAAGTCATCCTCCCCTGACTTAAGCTCTTTAACAGAGGGGTCTTCCACAGATGTACCGGGGTCAGAAATGCTCAGCTCTACAGACGGGTCAGAAAAAGGGGCAGCAAATGGCCCAGAGCATTTGCTGGAGCCTTCGGCTGTGCCGACCCCATACTTGTCTCTCTCTACCCTCCTTAGGAATGGTCTGGAATCCAATGCTGTACAGATGAATTCAAATCTGCCCTCATTGGATTCTGCCACTGTCAGTTCTCATATAAGCACTGTCCAGCTCACTGTCAAACAGAAGCAGAACGATTCCCCGATTTCCCCTGGCTCAGCTGCAGTCTTCACCCCTACAACAGCTGGTATTGCACCATCGCCCAAGCTGAATGATTTACCAAAGGTGATGGCACCTGCAACTGGACCGACTCCTAATCCCGGGTCCAACCCCACTGCCATGGCTGATCAGACCCTTGTCCCAGCGGGTATCACGCCAGAGTCCCCAGCGGTGACTGCTGATGAGTGGCTGCCCACAGCCAAAACGGCCACGGCATGGACTACTGCCATGAAAACAAACCCAAATAAGCCCTATACCCCCACCACCTCATTGACTGCTACCTCTTCCCCATCGGTTACAACCACCAGAGCAGTCATCTCCACAACACCTCGACAGTACCTGTGCAACATCTCCAAGGCGGACTCCTACCTGGTCAGAGTCGGTAATGCATTCTTTCATTCCCTACTGTATTGTAAAATGTTTATTTTTTTAAGCATAATACTTGTAACACTTGTATAAGTTTAAGGAGAAAGTGAAGAAGATGGAAATAAATCATAGCAAAGTTACAAATGAGGCTGGTTCAGCCGCTTGCTGAACTTATCTCATCTCCATGTACTCAGGTTTTCCTGTGGAGTCCACCACTGGGTACGCCAAATCACACCTCCGGGAGATCTTGAAGAGAGAATTCAACCGTTCCGTGGAGCTGCATGTATGGAGGGAGCCTACTCCATTTTTTCTTCTGGCAGCTGGGTTTCCACAAATTGCAATTGCAAAATTGCAGCAGTGTCAGGCTGCTAGGTCAAATAGGCTGTCTTCCATTCTTTCAGGGAAATGCCGTCTCAGGGTTGCTGGGATTTCCCCGGCTTTCAGAGCAGCTTTATGATGATGAAAAGTTCCAGCCATGCCATCCCCTCAATATTTCTCTGTTAAATGAATTCCCGTGCATTAGCATCAGAAAGAATTTGTCATGACATAAAATGATTTGTATAGCGCACACTTCTGGAAGCTCTAGCTTTCTGTATAAATGTTCAGGGCAACGTTTGTATTTTTCAGCTGGCCTGAGAAAGGATGACTGTTACCTTCTGTTGGGATGCGATTTCTTGTCTGTTGTGATGCGATGTCCTGTTTGTCATGAAGGTGCTGAAAGCCCCGCCCAACTTCGTGTTCCGTGTTGTCTCGGGGTCTGTGCTGTACACGGCGGCGGCAGTCATCAACGCCCTGCGGCAGTCACAGCATGACTCCACGGTTGCCCTCACCGCCTCGCCCGTTTATCCCATGCCAAGTAACCAATACCAGGTTCACTCGGGTGAGTCCTCATGTGGGAGTCCGAGGGGGTGGTCCGCATGCACTCTATGTTGGCGTGAGTCTCTTGCATTTGTCATATCTCATCCTGTAGTGCTGCAGTTCGTGCCCCCCCACATGGACATACGCGTCTGCAGCTTCGCCGAGCATGTCGAGAAGGGTCTCACCATGGCCTACTCCGAGGTGCGGCGCCGCATGCATAACCCTACCAACTTCATCATTCAGGTGAGGGGTCTGCATCGGCTACCATCTCGGCTGCAAGATGACCATACAGGCGAGCCAGTTACCCTATGAACTGTGTCAACTAAAAGACTAATACTCACAGTCACAGTAGGAGGGTAGCTGAACTGTGGTTGGGAGGTGGTTCTGGCTGTTCTCAGTCTGAGCTGTTCTCCTCTGGAGTTTTAGTGTAAACATCTATGCTTGCTGAAAAATATTATTTCATTGCCACTCCAGAAAAAGAAGTCTACTGCTAAGCAGACTGCGATAAGTCCAGAGCCACCCGTGTTGTCTCCTGCTTTATTGCAGACTTCAGCACATCCTCAATGGACCTATTTAAACAGGCCGAAGCTGATTGTGATTCAGCAGGATCCTTGTTTAGCTTAGCTCTTAGCCGAAGTTGTTGAAAGTTTCATCTAGTGCTCTTTAGCTTAACGGCATTGTTGATAGTCTAGCTTAGTAGCTTTTATTGGTATGTATCATAGTATAAATTGCCATAGCACTATTGAATGCACAAAGCACAGAAGGAATGACAGGAGTTGACACGGTGAATCATATTATAGAGGCACTGGTAGAGGTACAGGCAGCAATGCTGCACATGCTAACACCTACTTGTGTGTCTTTCTGCAAAGTGGATTATCCTTGTCCACAAAAATGGCAAAGAATATTAGCTAGTCTTCTCTGGTAAATCTTAAGCTTAGAGTGAAATATATCCCAAAAGACTCAGTAAAGTGATGCTAAAGAACATAATCCGAAGATAGTTATTCAAAACCTAAAGGAAAGGAAGGATCATAAATGTTTCCCAAGGTCCATTTCTTTCACCGTGTGATGAAGGTACACTGTACACTGTGTTACAGATCATCAACATCACCATGGGTGCAGCCAAAACCCTGCGCCAGCAGAGGGCGCCAGTAGACATCACCTTTGCTGTGCGTGACTTCAGTGGCTACCTGGATGGGTCATTGGTCAGCAGCCAGCTGCGGCTCCTCACCATGGTGGAGTTCAGCTTCTATGTGGGCTTCCCAGTGCTGCAAATTGCTGAACGTCAGTTGAACGTCAGGCCCTTTGCCCCTAGTTCCTGGGAGCTAATCCTGCACCTTTGCATCTTGTGTGTCCTAGTGGTAGATTGGCATGTTGAGCTTTGAGTCCGTTCAGCTGGAGAATCTTTCTCACCTCCCTCTCGTTCACAGCATTTCACTACCCGGAACTGAATGTCACCCAGGTGCTGCGATCATCCTGGGTTAAGACAGGTAGGCTGCCACATGATCCATTCTCGATGCCCAGGCGCGGCCCTGCCGTGATGCTTGTGTGCCTCTGTGCCTTGCAGTACTGCTGGGCGTGCTGGATCAGCGGGTGGGCGAGCGCACTTTCCAGGCCCGGATGGAGAGGAGGTTGGCTCTGCTGCTGGGGGAGGTGCTGGGGGCCTCGCGCCGTTGGAAGAGGGCCACTAGTGTGGGGAATAACAGCGTGCAGGTACTGCAGCATTACCATACGCGCTGGCATCATTAGCATGAATGAGTCAGTAGTAGCATGCAAGCATATGCACGTCAGTATTAAGATGCGTGTCATGTATATAACTGTCCCTTTAGCTTTAGCTTTGTGTACTGTGGATGTGTTCTCATATCCACAGGCTCGTCGCCTTGTTAATCAGGTTCATTCTTTATGGCACCTGCTCTGCTCTTCTTTCGTAACCATGGCGACTCAGCCTATTAATTTCTAGGCCGCAGCTTCTGAGAAACATTTTTTTCACCCCTCCCATCCCATGTTACGCGCATCCTAGGGCCAGACCTACAGGCAGACTCATTATTATCGGCCACTTCTTGGCCGTTGGAGCTGTTAGAAAAACAAATGTCTGCCCTAGTTTTGCGATTTATTTTACAGGAGCCCAGAGAGGTAGGAGGATTTTCTGTTCTGCATTCTAGGGAAGAGATGTTCTGCTGCCAAAGTGTCTCACAGAGGGTCACGCTGACCTTGGAAGGCATCCCAAGTAGCACAGGGCAGGGAATTCCTAAGATGGGATGCCAGTCCATCACATATAATGAACCATTTGGCAGCACCAGTTCACCTGCATGTCTTTGGTCTGTGTTAGGTAAACTCAAGGTAATACAGGAACTGTGATGCGTAGACCCCAAAACCAGGAATCGAACCAGCAACCTGGGAGTGGGAGGTAGCAGAGATACTCACCGAACCTTCAAACAAAACTAGGAAATAGTGGAAAATACAGAGCCTATTAGATACAAAATATCCCTTTTGTCCAATCATGTGTGTCACCTGTAACGAGTCGGTACATATATGTCACCAGTAACCTGCCTGTACAGATGTGTCATCCGTAAGTAGTCGGTAAAGGTGTGTTTCCTGTAATCCCCCAGAGTGGTATGCTACCTGTAATAGGTCAGTAATGGTATGTTATTTATGATCAGTCAGTACAGGTGTGTTACCCGTAAGCTGTCTGTACAGATGCGTCACCTTTGAGTAGTTGGTAAGGGTGTGTAACCCCTGGATTGTTACGTTACCTGTAATCGGTCATTAAAGGTGTGTTATCTGTAATACATCAGTATAGGTGTGGCACTTGTAATCCTCCTGTGCTAGCGTGTCACCTGTAAGTAGTCAGTAAAGGAGTGTTATTGTAATCACTTAGTACCAGTATGTTACCTGTAATCAGTGAGTAAAGGTATGTTCCCTGTAGAATTAGAATTTGAATTTAGTGATTAGTGGTCATTGTCAACACACCACACAGTGCGCAACAACAAAATGTGTCCTCTGCATTTAACCCATATGTGACTCTTCGTGACATAGCAGGGGGCAGCTAATTCAGCGCCCGGGGAGCAGTAATTGGGGACGGTACCTTGCTCAGGGTACCTCAGTGGTGACTGGCTGGTAGGGGATTCGATCCTTGCAATCTTTCAATTACAAGTGTGCTTCCCTAACCATCGAGCCACCACTGCCCACAACGGCCTGTAGCAGTCTGTACAGGTGTACTACCTATAATCCTCCAGTATATGTGGGTGACTTCTAATCAGTCAGTACAGGTGTGTTACCTGTAATCAGTCAATACATATTTGTTACTTTTATTCAGTTCATACAAAAAAGTTAATAAACCGAGTCCGGGAACGTACAATCTAGGCTCCAGAAGGTCAACTTATGGGATCACACCCACCTGAGACTTGGGTACAACTGAGTCTGGCAGTGGAAGGCTGTCAGTGGCTCAGTAGATACAGCTGTCAGTTCTGACAGCAGCATCAGTGCCTGTAGGCTGCTGTGGTGACATCATGACTTCTGTTTTTGACGCACTATTCAGTGTGTCTGTGCTGTGTGCTGAATGGACCCTGTGCCCTGATGCTTTCGCTGTTCCTCTGTTCCTGTGCCTTGTTCATGTCCATGTATGGTTTGTACCATGTGACAGGTCACATGTGATTAGGCCTGGTTCATTGCTTATCCCATGCCCCCCCGCCGCCCCCACAGATTGTGAGGACTTCCAGGCTGGAGGGCTCAGACAACCCCCTGGAGATGGTGTATTTTGTAGAGGGCCCTACTGGGGAGAGGCTGCCGGCTGTGGCCACCTCCAGTCTATTGAACCGGGTTGACGTCCAGAGGGCCGCCATCGTCCTGGGCTACCGGGTGCAGGGGACACTGGCGCAGCGTGAGTATATACATGTCTGTATCGTTTATTTTTTCTTGGTATTCAATCTGAACTTGTTGAATCCTACGGCAAATGTTTGTGCCCTTATCAAAAGGGAACATGAAGTAGCTTTAATGCCATATTTAGAGGTTTGGTCCCAGAACAAAAGCAGAACCTGAGTCGTTTTGGCCCTTTTATCCTACAGCGGTGGAGAAGCTGGCTGTTCCACCGTCGGAGACGCACACCAACAACGCGTGGATCATCGTGGGTGTGGCGGCTCCCGTGCTGCTGGCTGTGCTCATCGTGGTCATCCTCTACTGGAAGCTGTGCCGCTCCGACAAGCTGGAGTTCCAGCCTGACGCCATGAGCACCATCCAGCAGAGGCAGAAGATGAAGGAGGTGGGTGTGAGCCCTCTGCAGGACACAGTGTGTCATGACATCCACATAATGTGCAGCTCTGCAGGTCTGTACATATATTCATTTAATGTTGGATCAATAAGCATGTAATTTCTTCCATAGATGTTGTTCGGGGAGGCGTGCTTTTCCTTTTTGGCCCAGTGATGTCAGTCAGGAGAGCATAACTTACAAATAAAGTTCTGTAATAGCCAGTGTGCCCCACGGCATTATTTTGCTTAAGATTCCCAGAATGCGACACTGCTCTGGGATAAAACATGCCAACGTGCCAGCTGTAACACATCGTTTGTCCTTGACATTGAGGTGGACCTCCCCCATCTATCTGGCTTGAGATTAATAAGTAGCTGTGCGGGTCTGACCCGGTTTCCAGCCCAGTATCCGACACGCGTTCAGCCGGCTTTCAGGTCGGTGGGACCGCTGGGTCCCCACAAACTGACCTTGCCGCTGTCTCAGTGTTCAGGCTAACAACAGCTGCCGCTAACCTGCCTCCCCTCCGATTGCCCCACTTTTCATCTCGGCGAGGTCACGGCATATTGTGCCACTGGCTGTTGGCGCGTGCCAGGATTGGCTTCTCTTTTTCTGTTAGTCAGCGTTGTTGCCCCGCCCACCGTTTACCCCCAATGGGCCGCTTTACTTTAGGTCACATCGCTCCAGTCGGCGGGTCTTTGGTTCCATCCGCGTGTTTTCACTCCAGTTCCTCGAATGGGCCTTCCCCGTTCTGCTCTTCTCTTCTCTTCCTGCTCTTCAGTTTGCTGCCACTTCACGGCCGTACCTTTTGTTGCTGAGAGGAGCAGGCAAGCACAAAGAGATGGTGCGGAGAGAGGTAGTGAGAAGAGCACCGCTTCAGCGTGTCTTCCGATTTTAACTGGAAGATCCTCTAGAAATCCATTAATCCTGGGGAGATCCTTGTTCTGGTAGTAGGTTTTCCATGCGTTTTGTCTGCTTGCCCCCAAAATGCTAATTTTGTTGGCTGAGCATTGGAGGGCTGACTGCCTAAAGCTCTTTTTAGAGGTAAAAGGAAGTCCTGAATTCAGGAGCTCAGAAGCAGGAGTATAGAGAATAGATTTAAGGGTAGGCTGTGTGCTCTGCTGCAGTTGCCCATTGGCCTCCTAAGCTGACCCCTGCCGACCTCCGAGGGGCCTCCATATAGGCTGTGTAGTGCCTTTCTAAAAATGGGACTTGTTTAGCATGTGGAGGGGGGGGGGGGGCAGGAGGAAGCGTGATTGGGGAGGCAGAGGGGGGGTACCTCCCTGAGAAGCATCTGTCACAGTAATCTGCCGTGGAAAACGCAGTGGTCCATCCAGCTCTTCAAGCCTCATACCGGACAGCCACTCTCATGACTTTTTAATGGCCGCCTGAGTGAGGCCTGCCAGGGAATGTAGGGAGCCGGCTGTTGGTTGGCTGTCCCCGAGGTAACTGGAGAGCGGCCTGGCTCGCTCCAGCACTACAGCACCTGTCCGCCTCGGCTGGAGGGATGCGCTCACTCTTTTTCTCTTTGTTCTCACATTTTCTTCTTTCTCTCTCTCTCTCTCTCTCTCTCTCTCTCTCTCTCTCTCTCTTACTCCCCTGTCCTCCCATTCTGCCCGGCCCTATTCCTGCCTACCTTTTTTCCTTTTTTCTTATGCCCTCAAATCACCCCCCCCCCTCCCCCACCCACCAAACCTTCACAAGCAGCTCCAGCCTCCAACTGTT
>JAODKE010000068.1:29341500-29364148 GCA_026779605.1 Mormyrus hasselquistii
GAGATGACTCCCTCGGAGAATGGGGACGTGCTTACCCCCAAGTCAAAGGCCTCCTCCACCAAACAGACAGGGGCTACGCGCCACAAGGGCAGGTTGGTGATTGGACGCCCATTGCAGGGGAGTAGCAATCAGGACTTGGTGCTGCAAGCACAGTACCAAGGGGCTGATTAAATAGAGCTTTGAGCAGTGAAAGTGTTTCTATAGCAACCTAATCTCTGCATCTTTACTGAACATTTTCAGTGATCCTCAAGTAGTGTGAATTCGGTCCAACAGAGTAGACAATGAAAGGATCCATTTATAAAAGGCAGCCCTCCTTAGTTACCATCAGTTTTGTTTGGAGACTTCTCGGAAAAATATCTTTACTCAGGGAATTTTATCAGTGTCTCCGCACTGTCCTGTATATCAGTATTTTATGAGAATATTTCTGTGATATATGAATTAGATACTAATTTATACTTGGATGCTAATTAGGCTGGAAGTGATATTTACCAAATTATTCCTCTAGTGCTAAATATGGTGATGAAGATTTAAATAAAACTAGGTGACATTGGTCTGGTAGCAAAAGGCCCTGATCTTATCTAAATTTCTTTAAGCACCTTGAAATCTTTTCCACGAGTGATTAATATGGATTCCTGTGTGTCTGTATCCCAGCCATGCTGGCCGAATCTTTCTTGTCTGCTGCTGAATGAAATAGCCTGGTTCTCAGCTCTGAGTCTTGCTCTCCGTGCTATGAGCTGCTTCAGCTGAGTCCCTCTGTAGACTGTGGACCTTTTCCCCATAAACAAGCCACTAACCGGGTGATACCGTGTAGCCACGATAGGCAATACCACACTGTCATAATTGGGGAAACCATAAAGCCAGAATAGGTGATACCATTGAGCTGCAATAGGCAATATGATATGCATGATCTGATATGGTTCCCTTGGAGATTCACATCAGTTTCTGTAGAATTCTCACCATGTTCGTCACTCTGTATTGTTGCCCTAGAGTCTAGACAGTGTTAAGGAGCAGAGTGTGCTTGCCCGGTGTGTATATTAGGTCAGAATTCATCGTTGTAGCTTTATCATTAGTCTTGAAAATAACTCAAATTCATACATTAGTCCTAAGCACTGATTTTCCTCCAATCTTCTCCATCAGTCTGCAATAACAGCCCCAATCCCATTTTTCAATGAGGCAATGGATATCTTTATTGTTGTAGGGTTGGTTCTGTTTTGAGAGTGGTTTTCAACTGTGCCCATTCTTCTTTGTGATAGTCAGGCCATTTGAACTCATACTTGTCATGTAACAGCTCTCTCAGGTGCACGGTTTTTGCAGACAAGTTTGTTATGAATTTGATTATGGAAGTGGTGCCTCAAAAATGGCATTTAACCCAAGATGCACTTTGGTGAAGTGTCATCTGTCAAAGATCCGTTGCTTTCACCTTGCTGTTGTCTGGCTCCACACATACTCTTAACAGCCTATCTCCTAGAAAGGTGATTTCTTTCACATAAACTGACATTTTGCCCTGTTCAGTGTCCATCTTTATTTCTGGATGCTTTGTAGCACTTTGATCAGCCTGTTATTCCGCTGCTCTAACCTAGATCCACATCCACACACACTCCGTCAATGCCTTCTATGTGCTCCATGGTGATATGGAACGGCTCTGGAGCTGAAGAAATTCCAAAAGGCATCCTTTGGAAACAGTAGTGCATTGACTGTACAGTACTTTGTGTTATCCACATATAGTTTTAACTGTCAAAGACCCTGGGATGCATCAAATTTGCTGAGGAATTGTGCACCTGCCATCTCACCTGTTATTTCCTCTTTAGTTGGAATCTAGTAACATTCCCTCCTTATGTTAACATTCAAGTCTTTTGGATCCATACACATGCTTATATCGCCATTCTGTTTGCGGCTCTTCCACTTTCTTTATAACCGCCAGTAATGTCATGTGGTTGAGTTCTTGCTTCAGTTTGTCTCGTGGTGGCGCAGGAACCCATCTTGGAGCATGGACAACTGGCTGAGCATCGTCTTTTAGCTGTATCTTTTACAGCGGGTAAAATAAGTATTGAACACGTCCCCGTTTTTCTCAGTAAATATATTTCTAAAGGTGCTACGGAACATGAAATTTTCACCAGATGTCGGGAACAGCCCTTGCAACCCACACATGGAGAAAAAGGCTGTTTTTCAGCAAACGGCTCCTGGCAAACTTCATGTAACAGGAAGGATGAATGGACAAATATACCGAGACAGTCTTGATAAAAATTTGCTGCCATCTACCAGGGTGATGAAGATGAAACGAGGGTGGACATTTCAGCAAGACAATGAGCCCAAACACACAGCCAAGGAAACTCGCACTTGGTGTCAGAGGAAGAACATGTGGACATTTCAGCAAGACAATGAGCTCAAACACACAGCCAAGGAAACTCGCACTTGGTTTCAAGAAAATAAAGCTACTAGAATGGCCCAGCCAATCACCTGACTTGAATCCAATAGAAAATATATGGAAAGAACTAAAGATCAGTTCATAGAAGAGGCCCACTGAGCCTTCAAGATTTAAAGACTGTTAGTGTGGAAGAATTGGCCGAAATCACACCTGAGCGATGCATGCGACTGGCTTCTCCATACAGGAGGCGTCTTGAAGCTGTTATTACCAACGAAGGCTTTGGTATGAAGTGTTAAATACAGGTACAGATAACATGATACATTATATTTTCCTTCATCATGAGGGTCTAAATTTTTACTCTAAGAGAATGGCATCCGGGAATTTTTATCATTCTCTGTACTTCTTGAGTATTAGAACTGGTCTTCAGCAATGCACGATGACATAAAATGGGCACTCAAGAAAGGTCAAGCACACTTATTGAGAAACACCCACTATTTGCCAGTCTTTTTCCTCAACTCACTAAGCCGTGACATCGCAACAACGTGTTTGGTCAGTTGCAGTGATGCAGTGATGTTGACACAACATTAATTAAGGGTGTTTCTCAAAACTAAGAATGCAAATATCATACTTGTGGTCTTTTTAATTCGCCTCTCAAGAACAAACATGGGACGCAATGAATCATGGGATCCGTCTCATTCAACGAGGATGCAATCGATGTATCCTTGATATTTACGGTGATGCAAGACAAACATCCGGGTATTTTAGAATTTAGTGAATAGTTGTCATTGTTGACACACCACAGCACAGCACAAAAATGAAATGTTTTCTCTGCATTTAACCCATATGTGACAATGTGACATAGCAGGGGGCAGCTAATTCAGCGCTCAGGGAGCAGTGCTTGGGGGTGGTACCTTGCTGGTCAGGGATTTGAACCGGCAATCTTTTAATTACTTCCCTAACCATTAAGCCTCAGTGCTTGTGTTCTTAGTATTGGAATTTGGTCTTGGCAATGGAAGCTGATGTAAAATGGGTACACGAGAACCCAAGTACACATACTGAGAATCACCCAATGATGTTGCAGGAACAATATCAACACAACGATATCAGGGTTAGTGGAATATGATGCAGCCACAATAGGCAACACCATACAGCCACAAAAGATGACGCAATTACCACAAGCACCCTCCTAAGCAAACTGTGGCTGAGAATAGGACCGTGTGTACTGGTGTGGGGCTCTATGGGTTAGGATGCTGTGCCTACGTTCAGAAGGTCTCCAATTTGAATCCCAGATTTGTCAGAGTGATTTTGTGGTTACGCCCCTGAGTAAGGTCTTTAACCCCAATGGCTCTAGGGACTGTCTGATTTCTCCTTTCTGAATAGTATGTTGCTTTGGATAAAATATTCTAAATATTTTGATGTATCTAAATCTTAATTAACCCATAGACAGGTTGATGGTAATGCTGAAACGGTTACAAGGTGCCAGTAGCATTTCCTCACGTAACAGCGTCAGGCTCCGGTGCTGCGAGGTAACTAACTGGCACAGTAAACTGCAAGTCCTGCTCTCCATGGGCCGTGGATTATTCACTGGAGCCCCTGCTTGGAGAGATGTGACTTGACTTATCTGGTGTTCGGCAGGATCTCCCCATCAGATGCTGATTCCATGGGGAGCAATCCATCCAGCGGGAGGGAGTCAGCTGAGGAGAACGCCCGCATCCATGGCACTCCCAGTGAGGGGAAGCAGCTGCGGAAGCCCCCCAAAAATGGCAAGTGCCACTAGGCCATCCTGGGTCTCTCTCTCTCTCTCTCTCTTTTTCTCTCTCATATACACACACAAACGCACACACATACATGTTGGGTAAACATATCTTTATGAGGACCGCTCATTCTTTCTTTCTGAAATATTCTAACACTAACTATGAGAACCGTAACCCCTACCCAGCCCTCACCTTAACCATAACCATACAAAATTTAAGATTTTTGCCATTTTAAATTTTTTGATTGCATTCACAAATCTTGGTGGGGACCTGAAAAATGGTTCCTACAACATTAAAAAAAACAGTTTTTTATTACATGGTGGGGGATATTTGTTTTGCATGCTTAGTCCTAAAGAATGTTCCCCGATGAGCAGTCTGTCCTGGTAAAGGTGTACAGGAGGGTCTGTGCCAGGGCCTCACTCATTCCGCACATCCTGCTCTCTGGAGCTTGCACACAGCTCCCCTATTCTGCACTGTTACAGTACAGAGATCTTCAGTGCTGCTCTCTGCTCACAGTGCTGATGGTCTGGATCTGATCAGCACAGTAAAATGAATAATTCTTTCAAGGTCCCTCTTCTTACTGCTGATCTATGCCTTATTGTATCACTCAGATAGAATTAAATCAATAAGAAATATCATTTCCTCTTCATGACTGGTGGATAGAATGCTGGTCATTTGGTCTGTGAAAGCTATGTGAAAGCTGTGTACTCTCCAAGTAGTTTGTGATGGGGTTTGGTCCATTTTGAGTCCCAGGGGATATAGTTCTAACATTGAAAGACTAGATATTACTGTGCTTAGCCCACTACTTCAGCATTAATCATCCTGTGCGCTAAACACAGCAGAGTTAATTAGTAAGAGTAATGTGTGATATAAATGTGGGGATCGCACGTGGCTCAGTGGGCTAAGCCTGTGATCAGAAGGTCGCCAGTTCGAACCCAGCTTCGCCACATCTGCAGATGCTGGAGCAAGACTCTTAAGCCCCAGTCCCTGGGCGCCACAGCCACGGGGATCAAAAGGTATCTTATTATATACTTCAGGTGGACTAATGACCCGGTTTGAATTGTAAGTATTGACTTATTACATTTTAATTATCATGAATGGAGGCACACACTGATGAAGGCATACTGCTGAAAGCATTGTGGGATCATTAATAAAGAATGCAAGTCATCTGAGTTTGGACTTTGGACCCGATTATTTTTCATCTTATTGTAAATGGGGAAACTGGCATTAAGGTGGCAGATTTGCCCCTTGGTGGCAAAAATAAAGCATTACAGACCTAAAGAATTGATTTTGCAGCAGGCAGTTTAAAATGTAAGTCAACAGCTGGTAGATCAAAAGCACCTTTTTTTCTGTTCCAAATCCCCTTTCTCTCAGGGGAGTAGTGGGTAGATGACCTCCGTAACTGACCCCTTTGACCCCCCCCCACACCAGGACCCTCAGCAGGCAACGGGGCCAATGATCAGCAATCCTCAGCCTCCATCTTTGAGCACGTGGACCGTGCCTCTCGACCTACAGAATGCACCCGGCGGGTAGCCAACAAGGTCCAGCTGATCGCCATGCAACCTATGCCTGCACCAGCTCCCAACAGCCCCCCTGTCATTGAGAGGGTGCTGGAGAGCACTAGTATCAATAAGGAGGTAAGGCTGGTCTCCCATCATGCCTCTTTGCCATGGGCTGGAGCTGCGTCATACAGCATAGACTGTTATCTCCCAAGAGTAGAGTGATAGGAAATGAGCAGTGATTCACTTTGAAAAAACACATTGACTGATTTCCTTGGCAGACCGGGGTCATTCTGTCTCATAACACATAAGTGTCTTCGGTTCAGATTAGGGTAGCCCTGAGGCAGAAGTCTGAGATCGAGCACTACCGCAACAAGATCCGCCTCCGGGCCAAGAGGAAGGGACACTACGACTTTCCCACCATGGATGACCTCATGGATGGGTTCGAGCCGAAAGATGTCTACCAGAAGGCACAGCTGCAGTTCGACAGGATCCTGGACCCAGATGTTCATGTGCCTTCCGTTTACATGGAGCCCAGGAAGAGGTCAAGGGTCACAGATCCACCTATAAATCCTTCTTTTAGTTTCAGATTAATTTTCAAAACTACGGTATGGGGTGTGAACGAGAATTGGGCAGGTCAGGGATCTCTGCTTTTCCATGTCCAGGAGTCGCTCTCAATATCAAATGAACCTGTTATATTGATAGAGATGTGTTAACAATCCAACTGCCTCCAGCAATCTGAGGTCTTGTCTATAAGTAAAAGTTATTGACAAACCCTTTATGCTGGTTTTGACCAATAATATGTTAAAATGAGCTTTACACATAATTTAGCTGAATATTCACTCATGGCTGCCCCTGACTACTAAATGGAGATTCATATTGGTCTGTTTTGTTCCTGTTCTGACAAAATACCTGTTTGGAGTCTTGGTTCATTTGGCGCTGTTTGTTAAAGTGTCATTAATGCGTAACATTTACAGCTCTGTCTGTACAGTGAACGTGTGCAGGTAGACAGTCCTCTGTAACCCCTGTTACGGTGGGTCTTATGGACATGTGAGAGTGTTTAGGAGTACGCTGAGCTGCTAGGATGCAATGCTGAAAAGCCGGGCCTCATGGGTAATGTCATGTGACCTGCATCAGCAAGGGGAGGCGCTCCCCCAAAGAGAGGAAGAGCTCCCCAGTGAACGGCAGCCTGGCGGATACCGACAGTGACAGACTCATCCCCATAGACAACGACGCCACCTACAGGAAGTTTCCAGGGGTTAACAACATCGCCTATGTGGTGTGTACAAACATGTTTGGTTCTTGAATTACAGTTACTGTATGTTCTGTTATTTCCTCAGGAAAACAGTATGGAATCATGCAATTGTCATTAGTACCAAAACAGGAAATGTAGTAATGAACCTACAACCTGGATGTATTTTTTACCAGTATATTTACTTATTTTAATATATTATATTGTAGATTTGTTGGTGTATAAAAAACACAACATACATTTCACCCATCCACATTTCAACAACTTACCTGGTCAGAATAACAGGAACAGGATAAGATACATTTACTTTTATGTGTATAATTCGGAATCACTGAATATTCAGAATAACTGGCAGTAATATTGGGCTGAACATGAACTAGTGAGAAAGTTGTAGAAAAATAGGCGATAATACTAGTTTTAGCTACAGTGAACAATTGGCCTTGGGCCCCCTGTGTATTTTGGCATTTACTTCACATCTGGTTCGTTAAGCAGCACATTAAACACACTACCAACTGATCAAACTGAGTAACATGGCCGAGGTCATCAGATGCATCTCCTGGTAAGGAATGTTTGCATGTCCTCGTTCTGTATCACTGCAGTCGGACCCCGACCAAGCACTCGAGCCCCGGAGCCCCTCCCCCAGCGACGACGTGTTTGCCGCAGCCCCTCCTCCCTACGTACCTCCGCAGCCTTCCATCGAGGAGGCCAGGCAGCAGATGCACTCCCTGCTGGACGACGCCTTTGCGCTGGTGTCTCCCGGCTCAGAGGCCAGCGCGGTCAACGCCAGCCCCCCACCCCGAACCCCCCATGGCCAGTGGGCGCCACCCCACCCGACAGCCCTGCCCCTGAGCCCCGTCTCTGCGGTGAGTGAGGAAGTGAGAGGAGCTTCTCTTTGGCCACACCATGCTGCCTCCTCAGTGGGTAGTCCCTTCGTGACCTTTGACCCCTACAGTTCTATCTACCGTCCCAAAGAAAGGCACAGCAGTCACGGTCAGGATGACACTCCCCAGCATCTCCAGGGTATTAACGTGACTGTTGTGTAGCTACAGCTTCACAGCTTTCCTTTCCATGGGGTTGCCAGGCCTTTGTGGAGTGTGGACACGCCGGCTTCTTTGCTCCAGCAGAGAAGCCGTCTGTCTGCCTCGATTTCACTTGACGGACTAATTAGTTCGGGCCCACTTTTCCCAGGGCTTGCAGGTAGTTGTCCTTTTGTGTGAACACAAGCGGCACTTCATGCTCCATCTGTGGATCTTTGGGTTCTTTCTTGGGTGCCGTTGTCTGTTTTGAACACGGGTGCCGCGTGCTATTAAACCAACACATAACTTTAACATGACAAAACCACTGGAGTTATTGGTTTGTATTAACATGATAACATAGTTTCTTTTCAGTGCTCTTTTGCTGGGACAGACCATGATGATTAATGACAATAATCTGTGCTCATATTATGTGTGTGTGAGAGAGGGAGAGGGAGAGAGATTGAGAAAGAGCTGCCTCATGGTCAACGGGGATATACAGGGCCGGAGACCACAGGTCACCCTCCCTACGCCCCGTTACACGTTGATTTAAAAAATGTCATTACTTAATATCAAGGTAGGTCCCTCTTATGCTCCCCACCTAAAATGCAGTGTCTGTTTCACTTCCTTTCTATTCTCCCTGCCCCTTACACACCTTTGCTCTGCCCGTGTCTGCAGAGATATGCAGAATCTGGAATGTCCCCCTCTACTGTCCAGGGTGTGCTGCAGAGGTACGTGGGTCCGTGTGTGTCTGTGTGGGTCCGTGTGTGTCTGTGTGGGTCCGTGTCGGTTCGTGTGGGTCCGTGTGTGTCTGTGTGGGTCCGTGTGTGTCTGTGTGGGTCCGTGTGTGTCTGTGTGGGTCCGTGTGTGTCTGTGTGGGTCCGTGTCGGTTCGTGTCGGTCCGTGTGTGTCTGTGTGGGTCCGTGTGGGTCCGTGTTGGTCCTTGTCGGTTTGTGTCGGTCCGTGTCGGTCCGTGTGTGTCCGTGTGGGTCCGTGTGGGTCCGTGTGGGTCCGTGTCGGTCCTTGTCGGTCCGTGTCGGTCCGTGTCGGTCCGTTTACTCCCACAGTTATCATGAACTCATGTTCACATCCCGTTTGTATTGTGTTACTCTCCTACCTCTTTTCCACTAACACCATGTGCTGGTGCCAGTGCTGATGGGAAGCTGGTTCTCAGGAGGTGCCGAAGTGGCACCTCCCGAGAACCAGCCCACATTTCCACTGGTTAAATGCAATATGTATTTCAGATGGTGAGTACACACACAACGACGGGCACGTAACATTTGGAGTTAGCTTAATGCTTACTGACAAAGAATGTTTAAGCTAATGCTAACTTGAGTTCTGGTTCTTTAATTAGCATTTGTCAAAACAATCTTTTATAGTAAGCATAAGATACCTACTTTAAAATCTGTGTGGAATTTTGCAGATACCAACAATGACTAGAGACAGTGGGGAACTTTTTCCATCCTGCACCACTCTGTGAGAGTTCTTTTTTTGTAGTCATTTTTTAGTTTTTTTGTTTCGTTCATGCTCCATGCAAATGTAGCTTGCCTTTTCGTCACAACTTTTTTCAGCACTATTCTTGCATAAACTTTTCTTAAGCTATTTTCCAACTTATGTTGGACTTCTGGTGACAACCAGATTGCTAATGAAGCATTTGTCTTATCATTTTATCATTGATTTAATTTTTCCTCGGTAGCGTAGATGTCCACAGTCATCTTTTCAGCAAATGTAGCTCTGCTGAGGTTCATGGTGCATTGTAGACCCTTCCCCACACGCTGGCGTCACAGCTTCCTAGTTTCAAACCACCAATTCTGTGGAGAAGAGCTGGAGCCAGATTTTTGGGCATAGAAAAGCAGGGAACTAGATCCAAACTTGGTACAGGCACTAGCATCACGTTAGTGGAAAATGCCTGTGTGTGTTTTCTTAGGCAGGATCTGGGATCCAGCTACCTGCCCCCTGGTGACACTGTCCATGATGACTTGCTACCTCCGCTGGCCCTGTACTCAGCTAGAGGTCTATATGCCGAGGAACTGCCTTCATCGGCCAGACCCCGGCCTGTTGGAGGCACCACAGGTAATGGTGCCTCACTGAAACCCTGTGCTGCAAGTGTTTTCAAAATGTGTGCGTTTCTGTGACGTACTACGGTGGATTGATGGGAAGTTACATAGAAAAATGTCTGTGTCTGCAAAGGCACCCAGCTTCACCACCTGACACAGGTCGGCCTGTCAAGCCAGATCAGCGTGTACCCTGGGACGGACCAAACCTCTTCCAGCCAAACGGGAGTGTCCAGCTGGGGACAGTATCATTCAGAGGATGACTATCTAAGACCGGCTTTCTCCCAGAGCCAGGTGAGTTTGTCAATTGTAGTAGTGCTTCAGACCCAGCCCTGTAATTTTCTTGGTGTTATTTAATCATTGTGGTTTTCCATATGCAACACAGCACCAAATGAGTCCCATGACCTGTTTGCTCGCTGTATGCATAGTATGTAACAGACAGCTTACATATTACACATATCGTGTTCCTAAGGTCCCGGTCTACCCAGAGTACACCTCCTCTTGGGTTCTCCAGATGCCAAGAACCTCACTGAGGGAGCCCTCTGCACCACCAGCCCCCCTGGACCCCGCCGGACAAGGATACCCAGCAGTGCCCCCCGAGGAGACTTCCCAATCCACCCTCTCCTCTGCCTCCCTTATCAAGGCCATCCGAGAGGAGCTGATGCGGCTGTCCCAGAAACAGTCTGTAGTACCTGGTTACCACAACTGAAATAACCCCATGATCTCTTCTAGAATCAGCCTGCAGTATCCACTTACCACAATTGAAATGACCCCACGGTCTGTCCCAGGACCAGCCCGAAATACCCAGCTACCACAACTGAAATGACCACATGGTCTGTCCCAGGACCAGCCTGAAATACCCAGCTACCACAACTGAAATGACCCCATGGTCTGTCCCAGGACCAGCCTGAGATACCCAGCTACCACAACTGAAATGACCCCATGGTCTGTCGCAGGACCAGCCTGAGATACCCAGCTACCACAACTGAAATTACCCCATGGTCTGTCGCAGGACCAGCCTGAAATACCCTGCTACCACAACTGAAATGACCCCATGGTCTGTCGCAGGACCAGCCTGAAATACCCTGCTACCACAACTGAAATGACCACATGGTCTGTCCCAGGACCAGCCTGAAATACCCAGCTATCACAACTGAAATGACCCCATGGTCTGTCCCAGGACCAGCCTGAAATACCCAGCTACCACAACTGAAATGACCACATGGTCTCTCCTAGAGACAATCTGCAATACCTGCCTATCACAGCTGAAATGGCCCCGTGATCTTTCCTATGAAATCTGCTCCTTCCAGTCACTTCAGTGGGTAGTTCTCGTGCTTTTTTCCTGTACTGCCTTGTGATAGGTTTGTATCCAGTGCTGGTCATTATGCCAGTTTACCCTCAAACATCATGTCCAATCTAGAAATCGTAGCCAATTTTCAAAATGTTATTTTCTGGCCCCATACATGTGCTCTAGTTGGACTTCAGACCACCCCCTACTGGGGAGACCGTGAACTGCTGAATGAAATTATGGCACTGTTTGAGCCAGTTTTCTCTTGAACGACGATGAGAGATGGTCACCATAGAATCTTCATCACAGATCTCTTAATTTTGGCTTTTGGGAGATAAACCTATACTAGCTATATTTCTGTTCCATGTTAAAGGCAGATTCTTTCACAACACCATAATTACACTGAATATATTAACAGTACAGATTTCCCTTAATGGTGTGCCAGTATTCAGTACAGTTTCAGCAGGAGTTGTCCCTGTTCAAAGTGCTTCCAAGAACAGAAACGGCACCTCCAACATTTGGTGCTAAATTTTTCAATTTGTGAAATCATGCAAGAATAGACAGGATGTGACATAGGGACTCATGACCGATGTGACAAAGGACTGGAAATGATGTCACAGAACTGGGCATGGTGATTTTTGACCTTTGACTGCAGTTACACGGTGTGACATGGTGACTTGTGACTGAGCTTATGACGGACTCCACAGGATGTTGGCAAGGCATGAGATCCATGGAGCATTAAACACTGTTTTATATCTTCCATATCGCCTCATCCAGCAGTCTTCGGCCACAGTACTGGTCTGAGGTCGTCATGAGATAATGCTCTAAATGCTGCATTTAACAGGTACAAACTAAAGATATCTTAATAAATGTTACAAGTTTGTTCATGTTAACATGAAATGTGTTGCATTTAAATGAATTAGTACTCTCTCACCAGCAATTCAAATTGCTAATCATCTTAGTGGCATCCATCAGTCCATCAGTCATTTGCTTACTTAGTTGTTCCAAGACCAAAGCACCCAGCCTACAATCAGTTGCAGAGGGATTTTTCCTAAGTAGCTCTTGTTCACATTCGAGGGTTAAATCGGGTCACAGACTCGACCGTGACCGTGTTTTAGTCTGTAGTTTCCCTTACTCTGAACTGTTCTTAAGACCCGATATCGCATTCTTTTGCGGCTCTGGAAAGCTTTTGGTTGGAGGGTCACATATGGCTTTTTACTATATCATTTTCATTTTATGATGTGAAATGAGTTTCCTTCCAGCATAAACAATGTATTTTGACATTGCTTCTGCCAGTACACTCACTGTGTGCAGTATTCACCCATCTGCTGCACTGTGTCTGTCTGTTACTGTTTATCGTTTTTTTTATTTGTCTGTTTATCTGTGTGCTTGTCAAAATAAACGCAAGTATTACTACTTTACTAATTAATGATCGTTCCACTGATTTTAGAATGGTTACCTACTTATTCGGGGTACTAGTATTAAGAAATCAGTAATTGTCGATCATTCTTGAAGAGAGCGCATCGATCAATAAAAAAGATCTGATGAGATGGGAGATATGTCTGCTTGCAATTGAAATGCAATAAACCGCCGAGACAGTAAATGGAGCTGAAAGTTGAAGCCCATCTGAAAGAGAACTGGAAATCCTTGTGCCAAGATCATTAAGCTTCCTGACATTAGCTAGGGCTGGGGGGGGGTCGAGGGGGTCATGTCTCCCAAGCACAAGGTGAATTTAACATCATCCACCAATGTATAAACACGGGGTGGCATTTTTCATTCATAATGCTACATAGAAACAGCCTTCTGGAGTTGATGCACAAGAGCATATTTATTGTTCAGTTTTGAATCAAACAAAGGACCAAAATGCTGTTCATTCAGTCCAGCTGATGGTAGTGGCTTATTGCTGGCTTTCGTACACCTGGACGTCAATATTATTCTAGCTGTTCGCTCAGGTTCATTTTGTGGTGTTACTAGAAAGCCGCCATTCGACCTCTTATTCACAGAGAATGAGCTGCGGCGTATATTTAGCATCTTTAGGAATAAATGGCATTGCTACTCACTGCGCGTGACACCTGTCCATCAGCTGGATGGGAACACTGAGCTGTTTGAGCAGGGGAATGCAGATGGCAGCGTAAAGCCTGTGAGGGCCTGGTGTACACTGATCCCCTGACCGGCATACAGTCTTGAAGCACACCTGTTATGCAACTTGGAAAACTGTGATTGGAAACGTAACCACAGTGTAACCTGGGACACCAGAATGCTCCACCAGAGGTGTGAATTATCATGTGCATGGTCCCATAACCAGTCATGTGCCTTATGGTTTGATCCACACTAATGAACATTGTCATTGGACAGCGATTATAGACCCACTTACGTGGTAATGAGAGCCGTGAGGGCGCTTCAGTCATTAGCTGGCATCCTGCAGAGAAGGGATACTTCAGAAACAATGGACACTCAGCCTTTTATTCTAGGACTGTTTTTCTTTGCAATGTTCGTTTTCTTCTTGTCTTTTTATTATTACAATTTTAATGTATTTTTTTCTTTTTTTTGGGGGGTGGGGGGTGGGGTTCAGAAGGTTGGCAGGCCCAACTGAAAGATTAGAAAATCGCATGTTAATTAAACACTATGTTTTAGCTGTTTAGAGTGTGAGTGTTTTGCATGTTAGTAATCCTTGTTTTAGAACATTAAAAGACATAGAAATTCAAGGTTAACAGTATTAGATTTCAAGTCCGACTCCTGTAGTTCTGTGTCTTGTGAGGGAAATATTACATGACTCATGAATTAGAACAAACAGCATTCAGGCCTGCCTCGGACCCTTCAGTTTTTGGTAAAGCTCTTGGTGGTGTTGTGGTCCACTCTCCGTTAAGATGTTAGTAAACTCTGGTACTGAAGAGGGATTCCTGGTCTAGACCTAATTCCATGCTCCAGTTCATCCCAGAGATGTGCTGTCAGCTTGATGTTGGCTCTGACCATTCCACTGTGATGTCCCCTTTTTTCAGTCACATCCACAATCAAGGCGATGTCCCATGACCAGAAATAAACACTAACCTTAATATACTTTTTATTTGTTTCCGGGTTGTTCTTTATCTCCCGTTGAAGGTGTTCAGATGCCCTATGGTACACTATGACAGCTTTCAAAATGCTGGATAACAAAATAATCACTTTAAAATAAGACACATGTTGGATCTCTTTTTTTAAGTTAAAACTGTTTTAGCATCTGGAGACTGTGGCTGATAAACAACCGTGAAAAAAAACTCCCAAATGTCTGTTCATCCAGCTGTATTTTTGTTGATTCTGTTTTCTTAGTCATTCAACCACTGTAGGAATCGCAGCCCTGAAAAAATGTTTAGACCAGGTGTCCTCAGTGTTAAAATGCGACAATAAACTTTTACATGTCACAACAACTGGTCTCAGTTTACTAAGCATAAAGGGGAGTGGATGTAAGCCCACTTATCACAACCACAAAATTCTGGATGTAATGGACACTGACTGAACAATGAGAATTACAAACCCCACATCTGTGATTGCATCCACACAGGACTGCTATAGATCATAGATGGCTGAAGTCACCCCTTGTTGGTTTCTCACGGACTGGCAGAGATACTTCCACAGTCTCATGTTAAAGTCAAACATCCCATTTCACCCAACTTTTTCCTTTTGGACATCATTAACATTCGCTAAACAATTGAAACTACAATCCCCACATCTGTGAGGGCGTCCAGACGGGACAGATGACAGTCATAGATTTTTTTTTGTATATGGAGTTTTTAAATAAGAATTACATTCAGTGTCACTAGAGGACAAGCTTGCTTTCTTCATGGTCCAGGCATGTGCAGCCCTGTGCATGTTTCAGTGTCCTTTTAGGTATCACAGCAAGCAACTGTTAAATGCATATTTTAACAGTCCGCCCACTTCTGGACAGTCAGAAATCCCAGTCCATCCTGTCAGACTGAAAGCCAACCCACACATTCTTTGGGAAAATAAGCCGCTTAGCATTCATCCAAAGCGACAGAATGCTACCCTTGAGACCAGCTGCAATCCAGCCATAATCATGATGTTTTTCTTTATACTGCAGCATTGATCTCTGATCAGCCAGTGGGCAGATTTATCATTGTCATTAGGTCAAGCAGGAGGTATTTCCTCAGAGGGTGTGTCAATTTTTTACGTTCCTAAACTGGAGTGTGTCTAGTTTGAAGGCCTCTGTAAACATATGACAGCAGTGGGATGGAATAAAAGAATATATTTTTTTTAACATTTTCGTGCTAGGTATTAAGATAAACCTATTAGTATCACGACCAAATTAATATTATGTATTACTAAATTCTGCTTTGTGTCAGAGAACAGCCATTTCAAAGACGTTACATGTCATATTATTGTCGACCACCAGAGGGAGGCGATGCCACATTTTTATTCTCAGGGATCGTGGAAGATGCATAGCCATGCACAAGCAGATATGAGCTTCAGCTGCATTGGTTCATTTATAAAAAACATTTTACAAATGCCCTGTTTTTTTGTAATGTTTTTAGGGAGAATCACAGGCTTGTATAGTACCAGTATTACATTATTGATTGCTGCCTGCAGGTATGTAGTAATACTAGGGGTTTCAACCCCAACAAAATTTGCTTCCACTCCCAGTCAGCCATATATAATAAAATATAATTCTGGCTACAGGCCTGGCTGATTGTAAAAGTCCCCATTTTTGGTTGTACGTCATGCAAATTTCGTGATTAATCCATTCATTGTTAACTGTTTATCCTAGTTGGGACCACAAGGAGGTGAGCCGCAGCCTATTGCTGTTATTACACGGAACATCCTGGACAGAACAGCAGTCATGGGGCATATGCAATAATGCATCATGGTAATTTAGAAATGTAGATATTCTTACGGCATGCCTCTGGACAGCCAGGGGAAACCCACACAGCACTTGCAGAACCAGAACTTCCACACACACACACACACGGCCCAGATTTTGTAATTTCCCCTGAAAATATTTGCGAGATCTATCTGTAAAGCAGTCTATGGTTCCCTTAACCAGTAAAATCCATAGATTTCTTTGGTGCTTCTGTGTCCACCTTGTTTCAGATCCCAGTATCGGTTTCAAGCATTCAGATTAAGTTAAATTAACTGAAGCTCATTAGTCAGATGAACAGTAGCACGATGCTGTCATGAAGTTGATGATCACATGTGAGCTGAGAAGATAAAAAGAGATACGGATGTTCAGTGACGATTGGGGGTAATCAGGGGCGGTTGTAGTGTTAGAGGACGTCTGGGCCTACATAAGCCCACCGCTAACACCACCCACAGAGGTCATGTCAGAAGAGCAGGACAATGCATGCGGAGTGAAAGCTGTCATATTAACGACTTACCATCTTACTAGGGCTGAATATTTTACAGTGGGGTCACTCTCAAGGTTCCTACAGGCTGTACCAGGAGCCCTTGGTACATTTGTACATCAATTGACACATTTAAGCAAACGAATAAGGCCAGGAGTCAATCAGATTAAGTAGCTTTTCCTGGTCCAGTCACAGTGGTAACGATAGAGTATGGTCACAGCTAGACTCCAGGATGTGTTGCTAGTATAAACTGACCTCATTCTAAGATGACCATGAAAGGCAATTGTTGGCCAGACGTGTTGCTGAAACCTCATGGCTGAAAGGAGACACTTTAAAATGCAGGCGAGCGGCTTAAATTCATAGTTCTACTTGCTCACTGAAAGGTTTCTTGAGTGCTAGGAGTATGTCCCCAAGAGCACATAAGGAATTCCATGGAAAGGAGGCCAACTTCTCACAGGACACAAACGCACAGCAATTGGTGAAGACACCAATTCACCAATCATAGCACATATGGAGAACATTCAAACTCCACAAAATAGGCAATTCACTTTCCAACTTTGGATGCACAAGAGCTAACCACTGAGGCACTGTAGACTTGTTTACTCAAAGCTATGGAGGTTATAGAGGTTTGATCAGCAAGTACATTTGTCACAAATTTACCAGCAGGGCTGTTACACTCTGTCCCTACTGTCCTCCGGCTATCTCCATCTTTTATATCCATTAGGGGAGCACAGTGGCTAAGTGGTTAGTGAATCACCTCACACTTCCATGGGTACCATTTCCCCCAGCTCTGATTGTGTGGAGCTTGCCAGTCCTTCTCATGTTTGCACAGGATTTCTCCAAGTACTCCAGCTTCCTTCCAGAATCATGCAGTCTAAGTGAATTGGCGCTTCCAGATTGGTGGAGTGTGTGTCCTATGATGAAGTAGCGCCCTCTGCAGGGTGTCCCCAGCCTAGGGCCCTGGGATAGGCTCCAGGCCCACTGCCACCTCACCTTAACAGCAGCACATGTTTTAGCCATTTTGCTGCTTGTTCATTCCCACATTTGGTATTAGTATAAAATGTGAATATAATGAATAATTAACATGAACAATAAAGCCAGAGGACTGGATTCAGATAGAGACTAGCAGGCATATAGCGTACCAGAGAGAGACCAGCAGGCATATAGCATGCCAGAGAGAGACCAGCAGGCATACAGCGTGCCAGAGAGAGACCAGCAGGCATATAGCGTGCCAGAGTAGGGCTCAGTCTATTTCTCTTAACTTTGTACTGACAGATTATGAAATCCTATTAAAGCTTTTCCTTAGGTGTGCTTGAGTGATTCCCTATTTATAACAATACAGGCCGGGAGGCTGGCTTTTGTATGCTTGTCCTGATCTGAAACTCATGTTGGAGGTGATGTGACATCATCAGAACCAGGTCAGGTGATCCCTATAACACAGATATGAATCACAGAGCATCTACTGTAACTGGCAGTCTAACTAAAGCTGGAAATTGATCTAGTGAGGTAATTTAAAGAGTTAAGAAGAAGACAGTGATTTCTGAGAGATTCCCAGAATTTAATGAAGTTTGATGTCTGATATTGTCCAAAACAAATCAAGTAAAGTAATTGTAATTTGCACTGATAAAATGATTATAAATATTGACCTTAAGAATGTGTCCCTTATCTCTCATTTACAATTGCCAAGCATTTTTTCTGCATTGTTCTACGCATGTGCTATGTGAAAAAGTTTTCTGGAGGTCAATATAATCCTCATTTTACCGGCACGCTGAGTCACACTGAGTCACCTTTTGAGGTATCAGAGCCAGCTGCTGCTTGGCTCCCACAGCCCTTTTGTAAGAATGTAAACAGAGCTCAGAGTGGCTTGGTTCCATATCAGAGCTTCCACGCTTTGTATGTACCTTTCTAATACACGCCTTTGGGTTGGGATTGTAGTATTAGTTTATGATCAAGGTTAAATAACATGACTTTACAGCAGTAATCCTTTATAAAAGATCGCAAAGTATTCAAATAACAAATCTGTAAAATATTATTAGTTAAATAGTTTAACATTACCCAGAATTTTCACTACATCAATTCAGCCTCTGCACTGGTTGTACTATAATATTATCAGTGCCATTAGTTATCACAGTGCTGTTAAGCGTAAGTAATTTTTCTTTAATTATTTACACAGTCACACTGCATTTATCCAGCTTGAAGGGAAAAAGTTTGAAGGTTGGTGATGGGATTGGCACTCCAGCCACCGTAAAACAACTCACAATTGCTTGATACAAAGAAGTACGACACTCCTACTTTCCGTGGGAGAAGCTCTGCTGCGGCCACCCACAGGAAGGCTGCACACACCATGAAGGGGATGGGGGAAAGCCTTCGGCAGTCAGAACCGTCGGAGAGCTACAGTAATAGGGTCAGGCCTGTTGGGGATCGGGGCTGGTGTGATGCTGAGGCATTGACTGCTGCATGGTCCTAGCTTGAGGCGACCCATCTGGGAGGGTGCGTGGAACGTCAAGACGACCATCTTTTCTGGTGTCAAGGGAGCTTCATAAACATTTCGGTGGCAACACTCTCTGAGGTACGCAGATCAAGGAGTGGCCAGATCTCCGTAGGTGGGTATACAATCGGGCCTCGTTTGTCGCGGTTAATCAGTTCCAGACTCCCTACTGTCCTCCAGCTATCTCCATCTTTTATATCCATTAGGGGAGCACAGTGGCTAAGTGGTTAGTGAATCACCTCACACTTCCATGGGTACCATTTCCCCCAGCTCTGATTGTGTGGAGCTTGCCAGTCCTTCTCATGTTTGCACAGGATTTCTCCAAGTACTCCAGCTTCCTTCCAGAATCATGCAGTCTAAGTGAATTGGCGCTTCCAGATTGGTGGCGTGTGTGTCCTATGATGAAGTAGCGCCCTCTCCAGGGTGTCCCCAGCAATAAATGAATTTCCGTGAAATAGGATTCTTTATTTATAAATCAAATATTTTTATATTCAGAGCATAGAAAACCTCTTTACAACCTTCTAAATACGTTTTCTTTTGATGCATAGTGATGTATCATTTTCACTGTCTCAATCAACTTTTTAATGAGTATTATGTGGCGACGGGCAAACTGAGGCATCGCAGAAGCAGAAAGACATGGAGACTCGCTTGCTGGGCACACAGCTCTTTATTAACAGTCCTTACTTGGACTTCAGCAGACAAACAACGAGCACTAAAACCAATTATACACAAGAAACACAAAGTTGTCAGACGCCGAACTGTAAGACACATACACGTTGGGGGATGTACGGAAGCTAATTACACACGAGGATAGACGGGGTACACACAAGACACAGATAAACACACGCAACAATAATAAGGAATTAACCATTAACAATAACAGCAACAACAGAACAAGGGCTATTTACAACTGCACGGGGGGCATGCTGGGATATGAGCCTCGCCGGTGCTACAATACAAAAAACCGCGTGTAGAATGAATCCGCAAAAGTCGAAGAGCGAAGTGTTGGCCTGATTGCTGCCATACTCAGGGAGTAGCTGTTGTCTGATGTCACTCCTTTCAATTTGCATAATGTGAAACTCAGGCTAAAGCACTCCTTGGGTGTCTTGTCTGTTGTCTCAGTATATGCACCAACCGTGATGTCTGGCTGAGGGAGACATTTTACTCGTAGCTTTGCATGGTGGTTGATGGATGTCCATAGGGTGACACTCTGGTGACGTCAATGTGACCACTGGCACTGCAAGGGCTGCAAGGGAATATGTGTTGGTCCTCAAGGGTCTGTAGAACGGAGTGAGGGTGGCTCCATGTTCCTTGACTTTGTGAAAGGTCAGGGGTTGTGGGTCGCTGGATCCTGAGTCCAATGCCCTGAGCCACATCGTTGGACCTGGTAATCCGATACTGGTGTTGCAGTGAATGAGATTGATCACATCCTTGTGGGCAGACGCTGGAGGCTTCTGCAGAACTGCAGGGTCTACAGAAGAGCCCAGTTTGTGAATTCTGACCACAGACTTGTTGTTGCTATTCTGAAGATTCAGCTTAGGTCTAGTAGGCTACCACCAACTAGGAGAATGAGGCTGGACTTGGCCAGGCTTCAAGATCAAACTGTTTCTGATGAGTTTGCACAGATTTTGTGTGAGGAACTTGCAGACTTGGGTTCGACTGCTGACTCTAATGTGATGTGGGACACTTTCCGTGATAAGACTCTGAAGGTTGCCACAGGTTGTGTTGGTGTTGCCAGTGTTCTCAGAAAGAGGTGTTTCGTCTCGCAGGACACCCTGGATATTATTCAGAGAAGTCACAGCGCTCGACTTAGTGGCAACTCCAGTCTGTACCAGGAACTGAGGAGGAGGGATGTGAGGGCTCTGAAGTCAGATAAGAAGGCATTTGTTAGAGGAATCTGTGAGCACCATCTGCGGTCTAGTGACTCACATCCTGCTTACAGAGGAATCGAAGCATTACGCACATCTGAATCTGTTTGGAGACTTGCAGTCAGGGCGGGTGATGGGATGGTCCTTACGGATGACACTGCAGTTGTAACTCGCTGGGTTGGCTACTTTGAGCAGTTGTTTAAAGCTAAAGCTCCAGCTAGGATGTTGAACATCTCTTGGTGTATGGTTCTCGAAGCTGATCCTCTGATCAGTAGTGACCCACTCGCTGAGATTGTATGTCTCGTGAATCAGCTGGGGCTAGAGAAGGCCACAGGGATCTGTGGTATCTGGTGTGAACTTCTCCAGACTGGTGGTAAGGCTGTCCTCCTGGCATTGTAGGCAATCTTTGCTTCCATTTGAGAGTCAGGCCTCATCCCAACTGACTGGAAAACGGGACTTATAGTCTCTACCTGGAAAGGGAAGGGTGATCGCTTGGATTGCGGCAACTACAGGGGGATTACACTGCTTTCAGTGCCAGGAAAGGTCCTTGTTAGGGTCATCCTTAACAGGATCTGTCATCACTTGCTCGCCTGTCAGCGGTCAGAGTAGTCTGCTTTTATAGCTATGAAGTCTACTATCAACCGTATCCTGGCACTCTGTATTTTAATCTAGTACTGTGCAGAATGGAGGGAGAACCTCCATGTTCTTCCCAGATGATTCTGGGTTTCACCAGGGGTGTGTTCTTTCTCATACTCTGTTCAATGCTCGTATGGACTGGGTGTTGGACAGAGTCGAGGGGTCCAGCAGTTGTTGGGCACTGGTGAAGAAAGATTTACTGATCTTGATTTTGCTGACGGTGCTGTGATCTTAGCGGAGTAAATGGAGACTCTGATCAGGGCTTCAAGAGACTGAGCTAGGAGTCTGAGCGTCTGGGATTGAGGGTGTCCTGGATAAAGACTACGATCCAGGCATTTAACGACTTCCATCAGCCATCAGTGGTGTTTCCCTCTGTGGGAAGAATGTCGACCTTCATGTCTCTGGTAACTCTTCCTATTAAGTCAGCAGATGGATTGAAATGCATGAGGCCACATGAGGTCGCTGGAAAGGGGTGTGTGGCGCTCCCGATATCTTTGCGAGAGGACAAAGGTCAAAATGTTTAGAGTCCTGGTGCTCCCTGTCTTGCTGTATGGCTGTGAGACATGGACGATATCCAGTGAGCTGAGATGAAGACTGGACTCCTTTGGTACTGCGTCTCCCCAGAGAATCCTTGGGTACTGTTGGTTTGATTTTGTGTTGAAGCTAGAGGAGTCCCGAATGAGGCACATCACCTGCATTGCGAGGGAGCGTCAGTTATGGCACTACGGCCATGTGTTGTGCTTCCCTGAGTGTGATCCGACTCGCAGGATCCTCGTTGCTGAGAACCCAAGTAGCTGGACCAGGCCAAGGGGATTCCCATGGAACACCTGGCTGCGGCAGATGGATGGCCATTTCCGGAGTATGGGACTGGACCATATATCTGCCTTGGGGGGGGGGGGTCGCCAACCGGGATCCCAAGGAGCTTCGGTGTGTGGTGGGTGCGGCAATGCGCCCACAGCCAGTTGTCTTTGTGTAGTGTTACTGATGATCAGTGGTCAGTGCGCACTTGGTGATCAGGGTTGGGGGGGGGGGGGGATGGGTAGGGGTGGGTGCCTGGTAAAGTTTGGGGGTGCAGGGAGCTGCTGGATCGGAACAGCG
>JAODKE010000068.1:29378576-29390926 GCA_026779605.1 Mormyrus hasselquistii
TATCTATCTATCTATCTATCTATCTATCATCTATCTATCTATCTATCTATCTATCTATCTATCTATCTATCTATCTAATCTATTGTCTCTCTGTCTAATCTCTATCTTCTCCAGTGTGCACATACCTCTCCAGTTCATTTGAAGTTACATGTCATCCTTCCACACCACATACAGATGTGCATTCCAGGCCACTGTCGATCCTTACAGAACATCCGTTTCACCTGTGCAAGCTCTTTCAGGCCATATGGCTGCAGGTTTTTCACATCGCTCGGTGACGTCTCCACTGAGTCATGAGCCACATGGTTCAGGACATTGCACAGTCTGAAGTGGAGTCTGCAGAACTGGCAGGTGTGGATGCTTAAGTGTCATGTCAAGCAATCAAGGTTATTATTATTAACTAAAGCAATAAGAAAACGTTTTCGTGAACGGTAATAAAATAAGTTATGAAATAATCGATATGAAAAATAGAAGAAAAAGGTCAAATTAAATGAAAACTATAAGTATTATTGCTGAAATGAACTGAAATAAAATAAAAACAGATGTCAAATATTTTCAGTTATCATTTTTACAGTTTTTCCCGATTACTTTGGCACATTTCATTAAAATGCTTAACATTTTCACGACTGTAGAATTCATGCATATAGCATAACACTATGGTTTAGCTGCAAACGGACACAGCTTAGTAATGTCTAAGGCAACTGAAAATTATGGCAAATGATTACAATTGTACAATTGTTCCTTTGCATACATTTGCAAATTGTACAAAGAAATGACAAAGAATGTTCTGCTCAGCACAAGTGACGTGGTGGATGGATTACATTTGCTGTTTTGCAAATTTGAAAAATGTACCAAAGCAATTGAAAAAAAAAATGTAAACTAGCTAAAGCACACATTTGTTTATCTTTAATCAGCACTAATGCCTTGAACATGTTATGTCCATTTTGAGCACAATATTTGACGACATTATGTGCATTGTGTATTGTGTATTGTGTATAGAGGATTCAAAAGATCAGATACATTTAACCTTCAGTCAATTGAAAGTAAAATATATAAAAATAAATAGTTTATCTTCATAATAAAAAAACATGTAACTGAAAATAGTATATAAATAAATCATAAATTAAAAAAATATGTAATAAATTAACGATAATAACCCTGCTTCTAATGCAACTGTCATGTCATCAATCAAAGTGGCAAAATGAGGTAGCCTTCACACTCACCCAATGGTAGAGTGTCTCTGTAGTGGTGCACAGACATATGATTATGGGCCAAGCCCGTTCCTTAATCATAAGTAACTAAAAAAGCAAGACTTTTGACATGTTTAGCTTTTTGATTGTAGTCACAGATTTCTATGAAATTGAGTCTCCCCTTGTGGGGACTGGAAAAAACGGCAATGACAAAATAACAGGTTTTTATCACATTGTAGGGACATTTGGTCCCCACAACGTATTATGTACATGACAGACACACAAATGCACACACATATGGATAATTTGATAATACCGATTCACCTTAACCTGGTATTTTTGGGGGGGAAACAGAGGAACATGGAGGAAACACCACTATGACATGAGGAGAACGTACAAGCTCTTCACGCATGGAGCCGGTCCAAGAGGTCTGAGGCGACAATGCTAACCGCTGTGCCGTTCCAGCCTGCATTCCAGGTTGGCATACTCAGCTCTCTAGTGATTATGGCCCATGCAGCTTCCAGCAGTATCTCGTGTACTGCAGACACTCTTATGTGTGTGGATGTGCGCCTGTTTTTTTTATCTTTGTGATGAGGAATTTGAAGAGCATGTTTTCACTCAGATAGCAAAACCTGAAAAAACAGGCACTCTGGGTATATATAAAATATGTGCTTAAACATCTGCTTGAAAAGAAAAAAGTAGCAAGAAGTAGTTCATTAGGTGTTTTTTTTTAATCTCTCTGCTGTCTGGGCTAGGAATCATCAATGGCATTACATGGGGAATCTCATGAGCATCCATGTTTGAGTATTTTCCCATAGGGAACTTGGGTCTGGGAATTCAGGTTATGGTGCTGCCATCTCGTCCTCATGTAATCATGCCCCGCCCCACAAACTCCGGTAACCTTTTCTCCAATACCAAAATACCAGCCTCACTACTTAATATACCATCCAATACACCAATATACCAGCCTCACCAAAATACCAGCCTCACTACTTAATATACCATCCAATACACCAATATACCAACCTCACCAAAATACCAGCCTCACTACTTAATATACCATCCAATACACCAAAATACCAGCCTCACTACTTAATATACCATCCAATACACCAATATACCAGCCTCACCAAAATACCAACCTCACTACTTAATATACCATCCAATACACCAATATACCAGCCTCACCAAAATACTAACCTCACTACTTAATATACCATCCAATACACTAATATACCAGCCTCACTACTTAATATACCATCCAATACACCAATATACCAGCCTCACCAAAATACCAGCCTCACTACTTAATATACCATCCAATACACCATTTTATATCTGAGCAGTTTGCCTTGGTTTTGGATTCTCTTCTGAATGATCCTTTTTAATTTAGACTGATTTTGTTTGATCTATCTTCTCCTGGCTTTCAGCAATTTTTATATGTGATCTGGTTTTATAAATTAAACTGTGATTGTATCCTGTTTATTGTCTCTGTGACAGTGTGAAGCGATAAGTTAAAAAATGATGTACTAACATTAAAGATGAGCCCTTTACTTTACTGAGATTATTTCAGGAGAGTAGACATCATTTCAATGCTTAAATAGTGGAGGTGTCAAGTTGATTAGCTAGTAATTTGAGTAATTTGATAGATACCAACTTTCTATGTTTTACTCTGCCCCTTAAACAAAACACAGCTTGGTTTTCAAAGGCCTGAAATCCTGGAAAGGAAACGTGGAGTGAATGAAATGTACCGGGGGGGGGATCGTCACTGGATTGGGGCCGTGTTTCCCCGGGAATACTGGAGGAACAGTGCTTTGGCCTTTTCAAACTGTGCCAGAAGCATTTAAAGTAAAATGCTGATCATCAGCAGTGAGTTCAGGATGTCATAACTGATTTAATGTAACCGTCTGGCACGAGCAACTCGAGATTAACTTAACTGAAATGGACTTTTCAAAAATATCATTGCTGTGTTTTTTTCACACAATTTTTTTACACATTAAAGAAGCTTGCATTGTTTCATTTCTCTCTGCTTTTATCACTGTATGCCTTCCTTGGCAGCCTGTTTAGTTACATGATCTTTATTCCCCTTTAGTTTCTTCTCGGAACCATTTGTGGTATAGCTGTTTGCAAAGCCACACTGACTGTATTCAGCAGTAGAACAATGGCCTTCCATGGCTTTTCAGTGGCTAAATTCCAGCCAGAGGGACTCTACAGAGAGAAAATGAAGTTCCATTGGCTGATGAAACAAGGAGCGTCTTTGCAGTGAAAATGTGCATTTCACTTGGCTGAACTTTCTGGAGGTGGGGCCATCAAGCAAGATAATGGGGTCTTATTGGTTGAACTCTGAACGGGGGTGGACCCAAGGGGCAGATGAGTGCATTGTGTCCTTTCTCTTTGTCCTCCTCCCTTGGATAAATGGCTTCTTTGTATTTAGTTAAGAGAACACATGCCCTAATATTTGCTCAGCTTTGACGTTTCTCCATGTGCCTTAAGTAACCCCTTAGTAAAGTGAGAAAGCTTGCAATGGAACTTGCAGGTTACTGAGAGCTGTGGAGCATAAGCTCCTTCCTCACTGGATTATAAGCATCTTCCTCACTGATTCATTAGTACCTTTCTCACTGGATTATAAACATCTTCCTCACTGATTCATTAGTACCTTTCTCACTGGATTATAAGCATCTTCCTCACTGATTCATTAGTACCTTTCTCACTGGATTATAAGCATCTTCCTCACTGATTCATTAGTACCTTTCTCACTGGATTATAAACTCCTTCCTTACTTGATCATAAGCTCCTTCTTCACTGGATTATAAGCACCTTCCTCTCCAGGGAAGGAACATTCATTCTGATTCTTTGACACATTAGGTCACATTAGATGAAGGATGAACTAACTCGGGCAGACCCACCCTCTAGGCAAAAGAGTGTCATGTTCCCTCTGGGTGTTTCCCATGCCGCTCAGACGTGTCTTAATCTAAGATAATGTCGCATGTGCTGCTGACTCTCCCGAGATGCTGAGCTGAGCAAGAGTCACATGACCCATTGTTACCCAAGGCACATGACTCATTTCTGTCACGACATGTAAGTGAGACAGGAAAACCCCAATAACCATGTAAGTGAGACAGAAAGACCCAAATAAAGCCAGCAAGGGCTGGCTGTGCGCACAAGTTCTTGTGAAACAGGTTTACCGCATCCAGAGACATCAGAGGTCACCTCCTGCGCAAAGTCAGGCCCCATGGATGTGAGGACTGGACAAGGTATGGTGGGTCATTCTGCTGAGCATGTCTCAGGTGGATCACACAGCTGGGCATGCGAGCGTGAGTACAGGATGAGGTGCAGTGAAGCATGCAGTGAAGGATGAGGTACAGTGAAGCATGCAGTGAAGGATGTGGCAGGGAGGGTCACACAGCCAACTATGCAAGCATGCAGACAGGATGTAAAGTAAGCAGTGAAGGATTTGGCTATGCAGCAGGCCATGCAAGTGTGAGGACAGGATGAGATACAGTGAAGGATGCAGCAGGGCGGATCACACAACTGAATATGTGTGTGTGAGGACAGGATGAGATACAGTGAAAGACACAGTGAATAATGTGGATGGGCTGGTCATGCAGTTGAGCATTTGAGCGTGAGGACAGGGCGCGGCGCGGCAAGGAGACAGTTAATGACGTGGCAGGGCAGGTCACGCAGCCGGCCATGCAGGTGTGAAGACAACGCAAGGTGCTGTGAAGGATGAGCATGCCCCTGGGAGGACAGGATGAGGTGCAGTGAAGGACAGTGAAGAATGCAGCAGGCGAGTCATCCAGCAAGGCACGGTGACGACCGCCTCCAGAAAAGCCATATTAGTGCACACAGTGTGCATCGCACCACACAGATTACACCAGAGAGTTATTTTGGGAACGGGTTGCAGCCTTTATCTTTGCAGGACAGAACGGATAGTGCAGGGGTGGCCAACCTTATCCGCAAAGAGCCGCTGTGTATGCGGGTTTTCGGGATAACCTGTAGGTCAGCTGTTTAAACCCAGGTGTGAGGACTCTTCAGCCAATCAGTCCTCTGATTAGTAATTTAATTAGGGAGTTGCAGCGAAAATCTGCATACACAGCAGCTCTTTGCGGATAAGGATGGCCACCCCTGGGATAGTGGATCACATGAGACTCACCACATGTTAGGCCATTTGTGAGAAACGAAACCAGGGCAGGAGTCATAACGAACCCCAGTGACAAAAAAGTGCTGTACAGTTTTGGACAGCCAATGCTAGACAGTGCAACTGGAGAGCAATCCCCTCCAGATACCAGCCTGCCCAAGGTGTACCTAAGGCTTAATCTTAATCTGCCTGGTATCTTGGAAGATAAATGGTGTATTAAATCAGATGTACAGTGGTACCTCAGTACTCGAACTCATTAGAACTCAAATTTCTTAAAAGTCGAAGCAACCAGTTTGAAAAAAAAAGACCTAGAATTCGATCTGAATCTCAGAAGTCGAACCGTGAACACTAACCTAAAACCTAAAAGTATGCGCGGGGAAATGAGTCACGCCTCTCGCTGGAAACAAAGGGTAACGCTTCAGTCTCAGCCTCGCATTTGCTGTGATAGCATGCATTAGCTGAATACATATATTTAGACAGTAAAAATACATTTAGACAATGATAGATAGTAACAAAAATTATTATATAATAAAATGTTTAAAAATAAAGATTTCTTATTAATTATTTAAATATCATTAATAATAAACCATTAATACATTTAGTCATGCCAAGGGGGGACGGAACGGAGACAAAGCCGCAGACGTCAAGGTATCGGGGAAAATGGGGTTTAACTACAGGTACAGATAAGGCAGACAAAATGCAGCCGGACAACACAATGACCGGACTGGGGAAACAAACTGAAACGCGGACTAAATTCAGAGGACTAAAAACAACAAGCAGAATTAGCTGATCACACGGGGATTCCACATGTAGTTAATAAGGGGGCGTGGCTCACGGAAGGAGTGGATGATCGGGGCAGGACACATTGGGCCTTATTCACTAACCGTTCTTACGAACAAATTTGCTCTTAAACCCCAGTCATGCACTTTTTTTTTAACAAAGATTCTGACATTCACCAATGTTTTCGTATCTGAATTTGTTCTTAGCTAAGAACAGAATCTATACACACTCGAGACCATTTGTACGCATTTGAATAATGATAGTTTGTTCTAAATAATTGCTTGTAGCAGTTCTGTTCATTCTACAGTTCATAAAATGATAGTATTTTAATAATTTATAAAAGTAAAATATAAAAAATAATTTTAAAGTGTAAAAATTATTCTCATGGTAGTAACGCTGAACCTGTGGATTATAAATAGGTCAGAATCTGCGTAAAAAAGTGCTTACGTAGGGTTTAAGAACAAATTTGTTCGTAAGAACGGTTGGTGACTGAGGTCCATTTTTTTTTTAACTTTACACATTGTCTTGATACATTTATTTTTTTACTTTACAAATTACTGTTTTGATAAATGTGCTTAGATGTGTTTAGTACAGTATATGCTCTTCTTGTTTTATTCTATTCATTTTGTGTTTAAATGCTAAAAAAAAATATTTTTTTGCGGCTTTGAACCAATTAATTAGTTTCTCATTGTTTCTTATGGGAAAATTCGATCAGAACTCAAACTTTTTAGGATTCGAACCTGAGTTCTGAGGTATCACTTGTACGTCATACTTAAACATAGAGGAATATTGTTTCCCTCCCGGGCAAAAGGCCGTAATAATTTACGCTGCTGAGACTCTTATGAATTTATTCATGGGCATTACATTTATAACGATTAATCCATAAAAGACTTTTAGGGTCTGTAATGTCCATGTGTATTAGAGGCCCAGTTTGACTTGCCTGACTACACCGGTTATGGCTCATGGTGATAATGGCAGTCCGTCGGAACAGCTCTTTGCTTGGGATCACACTCTGTCACCCCCTTTCTGCTTAGCCTCATTATCGCCCGATGTGATTGTCCCATGAAAAATGACCCCAGCATTGAGTGGGAAAGGCATCAGGGGACAGGAATAGAGCCATCTAGCCACAGATTAGCGTGCGGGAGATATGGGGGGGGTGGTATCATTGCCGGCATAGAATGACCTAGATCCTTACCCATACATGCTGGCAGGACGACCCGGGTTGCCATGGAAGTTGATTATGTCTCAACCCCAGTTCTGGAGCTGTGAAGCAAAATGTAATAACCTGTGATTAGTCTGAAGTTTGGGGCACAGAGCGATCATTGCAGTCTCACAAGCACCCCCACAGAGTCACATACCCGTCTTTGTTTACCTGCCACTATTGGGACTGCACCCTCACTGGGAGGTATATGACTCCCAGCTCCACCCTAAACATAAAGTTCAGTCACTTGTTATTTGCTTTAACGGGAACTGATTAGCAATAAATGCATATTTTCCTGGGTTCTCTGTATTTGTGAGGACATTTTCCTGTTTGTCATTTGGAAACACTATCATGCATTAATTCATATGCACAGACGCACTCAAAGAACTGTTTAAACACACCGATGTAGCAAAACTCACATAAAAACACACATAGAAGCATATACATGTATACATAAAGCCAGCCACATTAGCATTAAAACAGCGCACACACAAACATCAATACATAAATACCTGCACGGACATTAACTTGAAATTGTTTTTGTTTTACTTAATTTTTTTTTCCAAATTTCAAGAAAACTTTATTGCCTATTACAAGGTGACAGAAATTATTCTGACACACATATACTTGTGCAATACAGATTCCCACATTGCTGCCTTCACATACACTCCATTTCTGAGTACAGTACATGAATAATTCATATGGATGGAGTTAAACTTTATTTTATACGCGATACAAACTGACAGGGTTAACATCTGCAGACATGACTTCACCGCTGCCAAAAGATCCGTAAAGTGTCATTAGAGCTTGTTACGATGCTTTCGATGGCTCGGGGGTCAATGTGCGGGGGCAGCTGATCCTCTGGAGAAAATCAATATGTCCCTCTGCATGGCTTCAGCTAATGAGGAGCCAAGCTGACTGAGCAGAGATGACTGAGGCCTGCTGTTCAAGCCCATCCTAACTAAAAACACACTAAGAAGCTTTATCGCTCCCAAGCTCCTAAGCAGGCTACACAATCCATAAGCTCAGCAAGCGTCCTGCATAAAGGCCTAGCTGTCACTCAGAGTGTTTGAATGGCTCCTTGACCAATCAGAAGTGAAAGAGGTGGGTCTTGGCATCACCGGGTAATATTAAAGCATTGCAGTTTGGTTTGATACCCGTTTGAGACAGTGAACTGAATGCTAGTGACTGATTAAAGAAAAGAAGACTTGAAACCCACATTTCACCGATACCTAAGCTTGCTGGTACCCAGCCTTGATAACCACAGATCGTTTGGGGGGGGGCGGCACTGGCAGTAAACTTTGCAATTTCAGAACAGATGAAGGCATGGCTTGAAAATATAAGGGTTGTTTTTTAAAATTAACCAACCTCTCTCCCTGACTCCCAGCATTTTGTGACCCCCTGGAATACTGGTCACAGACTGGAACCAAGAAGTGGACCAGGGGTTATGAACCCTTTTTCTAAGCCTTCTCCTGTCACCTGGTTAATGGACTGAACATATGATCATTTGTAGTTACAATTACCAAGAGAGTCCTTACTACCATGTGCATGTATGAGTGTGATCACAATGAAATATACCTACACATGAGAAACGTAGAGGAAACATACACAAATATAATGCAATACTGTAATATTTAAAGATATGAGCATCATCCATTTGAAGGCAGTATTTTAAAAGACAATACAAAGTAATTGCACATAAAATAAATGATGAGTATGGAAATTGCTTTAATCAACTTGCTAACTGCAAACGTTTCTGTTTTTTAATACTCACTGTTTTCATTGAATAACACTACAGAACTCAGAGCAGAAACACATTTCGGGGGAGGACAGACGCCACAACCATGTGAATACCGTAACAGTGAAAATGGTGACTCGTGTTCAGCTCAATCGCAATCTCTCACCCAATCCATCTCCAGTGTGTCTTACAAATGCTTAGTCAGCTCAGGGTCAGGCAGAGCTACACCTGCGCTTGCGGCTGTATTTGTGTACATGCGTGCGTGTTTCTGTGCAAATAATGTTGTGAATCCTGTGAGTACATTTGTCTCTCCATTTACCGTCGCGGCCCTGCTCCTTCTCCTGCTCAAGCTCAGGGAGCCCCAGAAGCTCCTCCCTGCTCACTGGCCTGTGACAGGCCCATGATGGCTGCGCTCATTATGGCTAGGCAGCTCATTACAAGGGCCAGGATTTTATGAGCCTGTTGGCAGATATGGGGCAGGACAGAAGTGTAAATCAGGCAGCGGGGAGGAGGAGTTTCAAGCTGGGCCCTGCCGGCAGTCTACAGTTACCACTTCTGGCATTCATGGAAACATGTAAGGACTGCCACTGGTGCTCGTAGGGAACATACTGTCTTATGGATGAAATATGTGAGCTTGCACTCAACAACCCATCTCACTGATATTGGATGGAGAAGACTGAGAAGATGTTGTGTTCCTGTGAAATGCTTTCTCACAGTTGCTGTAGGGTTGGCCCCTTCCCAATGAAGCAGCAGTAATGCATCATCGGATTTTGAAGCAGAATCATCACATGTGAGTAGCTACATGCAGAGGTTACAAGCAGAATCAAACAGGAGGGGGAGCCCTGTCAGGCACACAGTGGGTCCTGAATAAGCTGCTCTGTACATTAGTTTAATGCTTTAAAATTTCAAGCTATTTGTGGATTCTTCATGCGTCTTACACAATACTTACCTCTAGCAGATTAATCGGTAACAGTAATTGAAATTAGTCAAAGAACACAAACATGGGACAGAACTCAAGGCATCCTGTAGGAACACATCTCACACACTAGAAAAATGAACGAAAACTAATGAAAAACACAACTTTATATTGAACCGTTCACACTGAATATTTTGCAACATTAACAAAAAAATTATAATTTTGTAAGGGTAGAGTACAAACTCAGACAAGTGGCCGGGGCAGATCCAGGTTGGCTGGTACCATAGAGTTTACGTCGTCCTCCAAGGAGGCCGACGTTTGATAATCCCTCAGCTATCTGCATCATCAATGGTGCTTTACTTCTTGGTGGGTGGGAAGTGTGTTATGATTGGAGTACTATAAATAGCTGTTTCTGAATGAAATATAATACTTTCACATGTAGGCATATTCACAGGCTCCAGACCACATTTAGGGCAGGGATGTGATCGGACCTTGTTGAGAATGCCTTCTATGGTGTATCTTTCATTGGGTATCACAGCAAAAGTTCAGGTGTTTCCATGTCAGCTATGTAAACCGTTTGCATAAATGGTAAATTATGCTGGTAAGTTTAAACCTGCAAGAAAAAGGAGATACGTGTTGTGTAAAATGTTAAACCCGTCTGTAATGTGTCTTTTGGGGAATTATGTTAATCTGCTTCCCAGTTCTGGATATTATTGTTTTTTATTACAGTCCAGACAGAAATCACAATGTTATGCCAGAACTGTGAGGCCTTTTCAGCCAACTAACAGGTAAAACATGCTTAATGCGTGACCCCAGCACTCAGTTATCCCGTATATTTCACTCAACATATATGTAATGTATAGACTAGGTAAAGCATCACTCTTATTGGCAAAACTATCCCTCTGTCTGACACATGACTCTGACACATGGCCCAGCCATGGATGTGACTAGCTGAGCGTCTCTGCCCATTGGCTGCTATGGCCCTTCACCTGGGGAATAGCAGGAAAAGCCAATCAGTACGGCAATACAGTTAGACACAGCTTGTTTTCTACCTAACAAGCCAAGTGTGCTGCGTGTTTTTGTGGTTTTACATTTTAACAAGTAGAATTCCATTTATATTCTTACCTCGTACATTTTTCTAAATAACCAACCCGCACACTTTACTCTCGGCCCCACATTTCCCCTCTTCAGCCCCCTATTAAACTCAGCCAAGGATGTGGCTCGCGCAAACACACACACACACATACACACACACACAGGAAAAGCCTTATCCACCGCACAGTGCAGTGAGACACTACACCTCTGTGACTGTAAGATAATAGCGACTTAACGTGGGACAAGCTGTATGGCATTTAAATATATGGAGATAAGCTCCCAGTCCAAGGCGGGGCCCTCACATGTCTCCATGACATTGCCTGATCCTAGCAGCCTCCTGTGACTGGGCCCAGTAATGGGTGGACGACGGCGGGGGATCAGCCTTGTGTGCTGGAAAACAGGGCCCATAGACTGACCCCAGGGCCCACCTGATGACCACTGGGAAACTGCCAGGAACTTTTCCAAAAAGGGACGGAGAGAGAGATCCTCGGTTTCTGTGGTAACTTCCTGTGGCAGGCTGACATTATGACACAGCTCTATGGGTGGATGTGTGAGTGTACGCATCTGTGCCCTTTTGCGCCGATTTTTGCTGTCACGTCCATATTTCTGTCTTGCAATGATGATCAAATATTATATTTTATTGTCTTTTTGAGCTGCATTCAATTGTATGAAAAGTGCTATACAAATAAAATTATTAAATTACCTAAATGACTCTGAATATGCTAAGTGAATTAAACACAGTGAAACACATTTGTCATGTGAGCACAAAAGATCAAAATGGGAAATGTTTTTTTCTAATTAGGACACCTACTGCATAACCACTTTAGGCCAGGAAATGTAGTGGGATGAAGCAACTAATGGTTTTTAAGCCCCTGTAGGTGGGATCACTGGGTCCTGAGGATGACTGTTTGGTTTAACCCGATCCACTCTGGTTACTTCATTGGTTCCCACAGGGTTAATCTCAGCAGTGATTGGCTATATAACCCCACCTATTGCTAAAACGCCTCTCTAAACGTCATAAAAGCTCTAAAGGGGTGTATCAGGGAACTATGTGCTAAGTGCTCCAGAAAGACATCCTGAATTCATGAATGATACCCAACTTTCTGGCTTCTCAAGAATTCTGACTAGAAACCAATTCCATCTAAAGCATCTGAAGACCCAAGCTGGGTCAGGTGTCGGTCTGCTGTAGTCTTCATAGATCCTCACAGACACACATGAACACACACACACACACACGCACATGTAGGGTAAACATATCCTTATGGGGACCGCTCATTCATTTCTATGGGAAAAAT
>JAODKE010000068.1:29391099-29401168 GCA_026779605.1 Mormyrus hasselquistii
ATAAGGGAAAAAAAACGGATATTTATCACGTTATGGGGACATTGTGTCCCCATAAGGATAGGTAAACCTGTTCGCATACACACACACACACACGCACACAGGGTTGGCATTGAACTAACCGCACCCTTGGGAAGCTTGCTGTCAGTGTCTTCCTCTTTTTTTCCCTGCCAGAAGTGGGTTTGTCCTGCTTCATTTATTTATTTATATTCAGTGTAATTGCATTTCCCCTGCTAGTTTATAAATACAACTATGAAGAATCCCTGATAACTGCACAAGACAAAAAAAGGAGTAACAATAGGAAAACAAATAATCCATCCAACCATCCATCACCATAGCCGCTTAAACCCAACTAGGGTTGTGAGAGGGGATGGGGGACCGGAGCCTATCCTGGGAACAACAGGCGCGGGAGGGAACCAACCCTGGGCAGTCGCCAACACACCGCAGGGTGCACACATTCATGGGGCCAACCTGGATTTGCCAATAAACCTACAACCACGCACACTTTTGGACTGTGGGAGGAAACTGGAGCCTCCGGCAGAAACCCACAAAAACACAGGGAGGGCATAAAAACTCCACACAGAAAGGTCCTACACCCAACCCTACACCCAACCCAGGGACCAAACCCAGTGACCAAACCCAGGGACCGAACCCAAGACCTTCACTACCCATTGTGCTGCCAAAAACAAATAAAAAGAAGAAAATCATGTGCTTTAGAGCAACTGATATATTACCAAAGGTAAATATAGTACTGTACAGTATTATAACTGACATTACTAATATAATAATACTGTATTATACTACAGTATTATAACTGACAGAATTATAAATAATGTAAATTAGCAATATACTGCACTTCATCTTAGTAAGATGATTATACTTTTTCTGTGTATTCTCTTTTGTTTTGCATTTTTCTATCCCATTGTCACATACCATGTATAAAAATATATTTGCATAAGTTAAAACTACCTTTTAGGGAGGTTTTCCCTCAGTTTTCTACATTATAGTCCATTGACAGCACTGGGTGATTGCAAGAGTGCCTCTGTTGCTGGGACCCTTAGCAGAATGACTGGATTATTATGTCAATATCATGGCATACAGATATACTCAAAGACTTGCTGTGGATTTAGAGAAAGTGGGCCAAGCATGTGACCACATGAGGGCTATTCCAAAAGCCTCTGCCTGTTGTAGGATAAAGTGATGTAAACAGTGATAAAATACTCTGTGCTTGGAAGCTAAACAAACACCCAACTCTAGGTATCTCAATGTGAGCGATGATTTCACTCTGCAGACCTCTTAATCCACCACTAATTTAGTCAGCCTTGGTTAAATATAGGTATCCATTGGTTTTTGATGTACTGTTTCAGCTGTAAGTCAAACACCTTTACTACAGTACTTATTTTGCGATGTTTATCTAAGAAGTGCTATATCTGCTCTGCAAATAATCTTTGGTGTAAGGTTACCCCCCTAAGCCACAGGGACACTGCCCATCTCTTTAAATGAGATGATCATGGGTGATCCTCCACAGTCCAGTGATATTAGGAGTTATTTTTCACTTGGAGCTCTCAGACTAAGGAGGGAGGGGGAGGGGGCTGCACTTCTTGGCGTTAAAAAAGACACACAAGATGAAAAATACCTCCTAAACAATCCCACAATCATAAATAAATCATATATAAACAGAAATATGGACCATCGCGTTGCAAACAGCATTTCAGTACATGATTCAAACGTTCAAATTAGACAAGAAGCATCAGACTGTCTACATAAAGGAAATGGTAAACACTGGAGAAATGTCGGCTGTGCCTCGATAAAGCATCGGTTATCTGGGTACATGGGTCCATACGGTCCATTCCTACAATGATCACGCCCAATGTAAAGCTCGACCGGAGCCTTAACGTCACCCCTAAACGTCCAATCGGACCGGGCCGTATAAAACACGCCGTTTCCTGCGCTGGGATCACGCTGAGGTCTGTGGGCACAGCTGACAGCTTTCACGCAACGTCTTTCCCTAACTGAAGGAGCTCCTATACGGATAGTCCGCGATTTGGCCCCGTCCGACACGATGGCAGAGATCACGGCAGTCCGAAGTGGAGATGAGATCTCGGCCCTGGGTTTGGATGTGTCTGAACTCGCTGTTCAGGAGAAAGCAGGACCGCGGCTGTGAAGCGGGGATAGAGGAGTGACAACACCGCGTAGTCTCTCTGCGATCGGCCGCTCTTACACGCCCAATCGGAGCGGCAGCACTAAAGCAGTGCCGCTTCTCAATTTTAAAGGTGAGATTTTCTAAGCCGTGGGATTTCCGAAACCGTAGGATTTACTATACTGAGGCACCATGACAGTAAGTGTTACAGATACCACCTGGTCCCTGTGTTTGTTAATCTCATTGGTGAATTTTGCGTAATCGTATAAAGCCTACGAAAATCCGTATTAAATAATTCGTGTGTGATAAATGATGCGTATTTATCTTGTTATTGGAAATGAAGCATGTTTAGGTGTGCTTGTTGGTCGTGCTGATTGCGCTCGTGTCTTGGCTTTCCCCACCATGTTATTTATCGCCGCTGGTTAACGATGCGTCTTATTGTTTCCATATTGAATGTCGTCGTTTTAGTGTACCCGGGCGCCCTTGCTGTCTGTCAGCGACCCCAGCATGCATGTGAGTCATTGTTATGTTGAGAAATGAAAATGGTGGCCTTACAGCGCGTCTCGCTGTCATATTTCCCCTGCCTGTAAATATATGCCGGATCCATTAATGAATTTGCGTCCAGTAATGGGAAATTCACTGTAGTCTCGGAGGGATCGGTATTGAGTACGATGGGAAAGGCAGACATTGTGATGGAAATATGAAATTGTGCCTTTCATTGTGTCCTTTCATTGTTCACCGGGGTTCTCATGGTGAACCACCCCGAACGATTGCATACATCTTACGGTGATAAATGCACCATCGTCGCGGTATTACTCATATATACGGCACCAATACACCGATCGACGGTTTAATACAGTAAAAACGAGCATTATTCATGATCTATTTCCCCCTTGTCACTAAAATCTTCTGCCCCAAACCTTCCGTATACAGTTGGATGCAATATGATTACTTCATTTTGTATGTAGTGTTTTGGTTTTTATGAATTACATATATCACTGATTGATGTTAATGCATGTGGATAATGGATGTAATGCGATGCTTAAATCCCGTATAATCGCTTTTGTCTAAATTCTTGTTCGAAACCTTAAGTGCAGTAATGGTGGAAGGCTAAGGGTCTACAAATGAATGGACCATCCTTCCGGTGCTTTTCCATAAATATGAACAGAGGCTGGACGAAAAGACTGCCATCAATACAATGAATACCGAGTTTTGATTTTGTGTGTTTGGACTATGTAGCTCTAGATAAGAATTTTTCTTCTGTATCACATTTACATTTATTTATTTGGCAGGCGCTGTTGTCCAGCGCAACCAAGTGAGGCAGCTATTACGTAACAAGCTTACAGCTGTCAATGTGCCAGCTTAATGTATGTACAGTACCAGTGCTGCTGGGCTGAGCTCACAGTGATTGACAAGATGCAAGTGAAAGATAGTCGTGGGTTCAAATGAGACATTCTGACACTTAAAACCTTTCGTCAGAGATCCTACAGAAATATCAACCAAGTGATAATTTCAGAAAATAGATCCAAGTGTAATGCACAAAAACACAGGGCATCAGTAGAGCCAAGCAAAGCACTTCAATGGAACAAGGCAATGGTGGACTGTGTGGGCTGTCAGCTGTCGCTCTATAGCAGTACGGGATTCTGTGTATAATAATAATAATAATACTGACCAACACTTGCGTATGAGCCTTTGTATCTTGTAGGGAAAATGTTTGCAGAGATCCTCGCATAGCTGGCTGGTTGTGACCAGGACTGGACTGGGATTAAAAACCGGACCTGGTCTTTTGCCCATACAGGCCAACCAAACATGCATTCCTAATAAAATTTGCTGATGGAGGGACTCTCCCATGACAAATTTTGATGACCCACTGGGAAAATATCTGTTATGCCAGTTAGGCAGTCCAGCCCTGCTGTGATGTTTGATTAGTTCTGTGATACTCTTACCTCTAGCATCCTGCCTGCTTTTCTGAGGACTTCACCCTGTTTCACAAAGAGGATTCTCGCACATCCATAGTGCGGGCAGTAGTATTGATTATGTCTGCAGTAAGATGTAGCTTTACACTGGGATGGTCTGAGTGCCGAAATGGAGCCTCTGGCTGTTTGTGGTTGTGGCGCTTAGCTGAGTGAGATGTTCTCTTGTATTTGCTTCAGCCCCAATGGACCCGGCTTCAGAATGGGAGGCAGGGTATGGGGGACCTGCTTTTCCGAGGCAGTCAGTGCTCCCTATATTAAAGGGGTTGGGCTGTTTTCAGAAGTCTATAAACCCACGTTCCAGGCCTTCAGCGCGGGAAGTAACATCTGGGCCGCGGACACATGAAAGGACATTCCGTGGTGAACCGCCCCGGTACCTCAGGAGGCTGCGATTAGCTTTAACAAGGAGGCCGATTCCTGGGACTTCAGCCCCAGGACTGTCAAACAGAGCTGGAAGCAGAGCTGTAGGACTGGAACCCAGGACAGCTGCCTCGAACCCAGGACAGCTGCCTCGAACCCAGGACAGCTGCCTCAAACCCAGGACAGCTGCCTCTAATGAAGTTACTTCTGGCTCCTTGTTTCTCTGCTGAGGCGGCGGTTTTGGTGTCACTGTGGCGTTGGGATGCCACTGTGGCTGGTATTTTCCTGTGCCTCCATCTTGCTGTCAGTCAGTTCTTGGGCTTTTTAACTAACATTTAGTTTAGTGTTTAGAGAGGCAGAAACTCTGAGTGGTGACGTGATCCACGTTGATAACTGTGCTGAAAGGGCCGTTTATATGACAGCCCCATATAAAATGCTTTAAAGACCCCATGAAACCAAAAAGTTCGAAGTCTGTGGTGCGCTTTATATACGTACTGTTATTTATGTGGTTCTGTCAGGTTTAGGACCACGATCCACATCTTTCTGCAACCTTAGATTTATTGTACGCTGTTATTCTTTAGTTATGTTTCTTCCAGGAAGTTGGTGGCTGCATCGTGCTGCTTTCGGGCCACTAGGACGACACGTTTTTCGCCAGCTTGTGGTCTGCAGGGGGCCAATGAGTAGATCCCGAAACATTTTTCACAAAAAGATCAATCGTGTCAATTTTTTATTTTTTTTTTTATTTTTTTATTCTATTTTGCTTATCATGGCATGCACTGTCCCAGACACAGTGAAATTGGCTCCCCCAGGCCCCTAATACCCCTCTTGTTTGACATAATGCTGTAGCAAAAACGTGGCTCACCTTATTATATTCTCTTGCACACTAGAGTGTCCAATTTACAGGAGATGTTCAGCAATCAGGTGAAACTTTAGTCTTTTTGCCCTTTTCAGCTCTCTCCATTTTAATTTTGTTTAAAACCCAATTATGTATTTTATTTTTTGCAATTATTTATCACTTGACATGTTGTCTTTCTGTCCTGCAGTTTCATGTCAGTTACTACATGCAAATTAAATTCTTATTTTAAAATGATAGCCTTGGTTGTGTCGGCGCCGCAGGTGAAATCTGACCTTTGTGATGTCATTCGGCTGACGGCCTCTGTGGGCTGTCTTTGCCTATTGATGGGTCGTGCCAGGCAGCCGTGCCTTCTCAGCGTAAGCGGCATTACGGAAGCTGGAGAATCCCACTGGCTGCTCGTAACAGGCTGACCTGTCCCCCCCCCACCACTAGCCCTTTGGCTCCCCGGCCGCAGCCCAAACCCGGGTAGTCTGCAGATTTTTCCACTGTCTCCCCAGTCCGCTGCTCTCCCTTGCTGAATGTCATTAACGCAACATCTAGTTGCTTAACAGAAGCCTTTTAAAAAAATATTTGTGTGCTGTTTTTACTTATTTATATGACAGTGTTGTTCGCAGTGGCAGTGAAGGTTAAGTATGTTGCCTGTGAGTCCAGTGGCCTTGTCCTTCTGGGCGGTGAGCCTGAAGGCCTCTTTTTTTAACCACAGAGTGACCTGCTGGTCCTGCTTTTTAGGAAGCAATTTAGCCCAATATTAGCCCACTGACTGTCATGTCAGTATTTGTGCAGTTCCTGTGGAAGCGGTAGGGATGGCTACTCCCCGAGGAATCCCACGTCGAGAGTGTGTGTGTCTCCTAGCTGTGATGAGCTGCCCACATCACCATGTACAGTAGCGATCGCCCAAAGGATCGTGCAGGTCAGCATTTTAAGTCATTTCTGGCTGCCCGAGCTTCGGACTCAAGGACATAAAGTCCTTCCTTATACCACCCAGGATGAGGCTTGCCGGTCTGAAGACTCCTCCTGGCATGTTTCCTAGACTTGCTCCAGTAACTCGGAAGTGCTGGATATGAGTCCAGGTTCAGTGAGAATCATGGTTCTCTACTTGCTGCTAGGCTGACGTGTCCTTGCAGGTGGGCAAGGCAGGTATGCTCCCAAACATGACTAATACTGGGAGAAACACCAGGTTAAAAATAATGACTGCGTCACCTGCAATGTTAGTGCAGTTGCCGGGCTGGTATCTGAACCATATTGTTTTTTTTTCTTCTTTTCTTTTTTTATACAGAGAAATACTGCTCAGACTGTAGGTGGCGCTGTGTCCTGTCACCAAATCTGGCTCAGCTTTTACTCCTATGTTTTAGAAATGCCCTGTTTTTTTTTTAAAAAGGAAAAAAAAAAAATCTGGTCAAATGTCTGTACGTAACTTGTCATTTATAAACAGTTTTAATATGAGCAAGCAATGTTTGAATAATTAGGTGTAGAATCACTGATTATTTGAATATGAAAAATGTTTTATATTTGCGGATGGCATGCCCGTAAGTGTTCCCCGCCACATGTCAGATCACCATCTCCTCTGCTCCAAAGGGATGAGTATATACTGTATGTAGGCTGTTTGAAATGCTCAGGCAGCGTGTTTATGCGTTCAGGTGTAGAGAGCCAGGGGACCTGTTCTCTCAGCTGGTTGGCAAGGAGAGAGGCCCAGGCTTGGGGGATGGGCTTTGCTTACTGTGGGCGCTGTCATCCTCACATGACTTTGTTGAATGATCTTTGCTTAGAGGTTTACAGATTGGAAGAACAGGATGATTAATACAATGTTAAAAACCAACCATAACGCAGTATATAGCAAATACTGATGATATGTCAGCCATGCGTTCCAAAGGAAGACAGGACGAATGAATCCTGTTTTATCTATACGCCATGTCAAGAGTCTGTTTGATTATTCACTTCTCAGAAAAGGTGTCTGACAGGTTTGCTGCTGTCTTGGCTCTTAGCTCATATCTTCCTTTTTAATGCAAACACAGCAATGTTGTCCATGTTTTATCAAATGCCCAAAAGCGCTGTTAGGCTCATTTCGTTTTATCCTGCCCCCTACTCTAAAGCTGGCCATAAAGAATTGCGATTGGCCAGCTTAACATTCTGCAAACTTTGCCACTAACTTGTTTAACATTCACTAAGGTTTGTGATTGGCCAGTCTAGTCTAGTGGATATTTCAGTTTACCCTCCTTCAGGTTTGTCTTGATGCAATAGTAATCTGTATTGATCCAGCTTTGACTCAGACTTGATTACATATGCAATTTGAAAGTCAACCCCCATTGGTCATGAACATGCATGCTGACCTAGCCTTGGCCGGCTGCTCGTATTTCCACGCAGCTTCCCAGTTCACGTTACGGGTCATGCTGTAGCGTGAAGGTTATTCTGGTATTCAGATGCCATGCCTGTATGACTGGTACCATGAATGACAAATAAGTACAAGAGCTCAACATGATGGCTCACCATCCAATCACCGTTTTCGTCTTTAAACTTGCGAATGTCACTATGTGTCACTAGGACCCCAGAGATCCTGAACGAAGAGCTGAAATGCAGATCTGCTTAGTTTGGCCCAAGATTTGTGACAGAATGTTTTCAGCACTTTCCATCGGCGTCTCAGGCCGAATCCGTCCTATGCTCTTTATCGCAAACTCCGAATATTTGGGCTTTCGTACTGTGACCCAAAAGCAGTAGTGGAACAGACTGGATTTTTTTTTTGTTTATTTTCATTTCATTTTTCATCCTAGTGCCCAGGGTGGTAATATCTTTAGCTCATTTCCACGTAGTCAGGAGCCTTGATGGTCGGGCAGCTTCTTGCTGAGCACAGATGGTGACTTAACCATAAACAAGTGGTAACAGCGCCTGGGATTCCATAGCAATAACGGTGGCTTAAGGTTCTGAATGGCTCCCCCCTCAGTGCCTCCCCTAGCTGTGCAGCGGGATATTAAGGGATTTTAGCTGACTGGCAGAAAAGCATGATATGTGTATTTAATGGATAAACAGAGGAAGATGTATGTGCACCATGTGTGTTGAAGATACTTGTCAGTCGGACAGTTGTTCACATTGACGTTTTCTGGCAGCTTTTATTTGTTTAGCGCAAAGTTTAATGGGGAGTACCTGTGTAAAACTGCACAATTTGCTTCTGTAAATATATTCTCGCGGCCATTTTTCCTCTGGCAATGTCCTGCTTACCCTGGCAGCTCAGTACCTTGAACATGACCTTGTGTAAGCCCCCCTGATGCTTCATAGACACGCTGGCTTTGACATCGACGTGGCTACCCGTCTGTGAGCAAGCAGCGCATAGCATACTGGTGAGGTAAGAAGGATGGGGCTGAATGAGGAGTGTTGCATTTGTCAAATGGCAATTTTATTAGCATTTTTTTTAAGTAACCGCCTAGCAACAGGTTTAACAAATTTTGCTGTTAGGTGACACACTCTGGTGCTGTTGTCAGAACTTATGGAGGAAATGCTGAACTGGGTCCCATGTGAAAGGGGTCGGACCCAGTGCATCTGCGATTGTTTAACTGGGCCCGGAGGACAGGCACTTATTAGCTATGTGTCTTAAAGGTAACTGGGCAGTGACTGGCTAAACCTGAAGATCCAAAATAAGATAAAACCCTGACCAAACTCTTTAATAAGTTACCAGTAAAAATGTCAGAATCAAATAATTACTTACTTTTTATTTTATATATTTAACTAGAATAAGCAGTAAGTCCCATGTGTTGGGGTTCTGAGGTAAAATTGAATAAAATAAGAAACACTAAATAACATCCAGCATACTGAGGGGTTTTTGCTATTTTGACTAAATAAATAAAGGTCCTGTCTATTTCTGTAGTAATTTTGGCTAGGATGTGTTTATGTATTGGGAAATGAACATAATTGCAACCATCACCTGGAAAAATGGTGCAATGTTGTATAGCCGGAATTAATAGGTGAGCACATTATATTTTAAAACATGACCTACAAACAAGTGCTGCTTTAATGAAATGTTTTTATTAATAGGCTACGATTTTAAGGTAAACCTTTTTTTTATTCCTGCACCTCCCCACTGCTTATCCAGTATGACCTGGAGCTGATTCCAGGCAGCACTGGGCTGAGGATGCGCCAGATGGAATCCCAGGCCAATCGAGGAGACACACTCACATACTCATAATGGGCAATTTAGGGACGCCTGTTACCTTAACCGGATGGCGTCGATATTAATTGGGACAATTTAAATCCCCCTGCCATCATAGCATGCATTATCCCAGGTAGCAGAAGGAACTAGCTTAGGGTAACCCTCATGGTGGGGTGTCAGTCCATCACAAGGCACAGACACGCTACCTTGTTGATTAATATTAGCAGCCTTTGATGTTACTCGGTGTGGATGCAGAACAGGATGTGTCTCTACCAGTCGTGTGAGGTGCCCTTTCTCACTCTCTCCAGCTGCTTCTGGTCTGTGGTACTGTATGTATGAGACCTGTCTAGAAGGCCTGGTCTTCTAGAAGTTGTCTCCTCACCCCAAGTCACGTCTTTTCCTCTTAACCAATGCATTTACATTTGCAGCATTTAGCAGACAGTCGTTTCCAGAGCGACTTACGACCAGTGCTTTGCGGTCCGTGACGGTTCTTCGATCTATAAGCTAGGCCTAAAATCAACAACTGTCATCAAGATCAAGTTAGCGCTAAGTACGTTTTATATTACATAAAACCTGGTTTGTTATTAAAAAGCAGTGCATAGAAAAAA
>JAODKE010000068.1:29415102-29425244 GCA_026779605.1 Mormyrus hasselquistii
GAGAGAGAGAGAGAGAGAGAGAGAACCTGGTGATTATGTGGAGCCTAGGTAACCGTGCTTCCTACTGGCTCCCCCAGCCTTTCTGGCCCATGGGCACAGGCATCGCCCGGGGCTTCCTGGCCGCCATGGACTCTGCGTGGATGGTGCGCAGTTGGGCTCTAGGCTGCCCCCCGCTGGAGGTGCTGGCTGAGAGGTGAGCAAGGTGGTGGGGTGGGGTATTGGTGGGGTGTTGTCGCATTGCTGCATTATGGGAGTCACAGGAGCACAGGAAGACAAGTTGATTTGGAACTGGCCTCTTCTGGTTCACTCTACAGGGTCACTGAGGCAGGGGGGAACACAGGAAAATAAATGTTCCCCATGGGAATGGGGAACGCTAATATGGAACAGGAGTCGGCACTGGGACAGCTCTATGGGGGTGGGGGGCACCATGCATATATACATGCAAACAGTGAGCCAAGTGGGAGCTGCTCTGGTCACGTGACTTTTCCTTTCAACTGAAAACACTCTTCCCCTCCATCACAGAGAGAGCATCTACCGACTTCTACCCCAAACCACCCCCGAGAACGTGAGCAAGAACTTTAGCCAGTACAGTGTGGACCCCACTACACGCTACCCCAACGTCAGCCTCAACCTGCTGGGCCCAGGCCAGGTGGGGATTATGTTTATATTACATTGTGGGGACCAAATGTCCCCCACAATGTGATAAAAACCTGTTATTGTGAGGACCATTTTTCAGGTCCCCACAAAGATCTTTAAATGCAGTCAAAAAACTAAAAATGCCAAACACTTTTTAATTTTTTTTGGTTACTTATGGTTAAAGTTAGGGCTGGGTAAGGGTTAATGTTGCCATGTTGAGATTAGAGTTTTCCCCACAGAAATTAACGAGAGTCCCCACACACACACACACACACACGTGTCCCCACATACACATGTGTGTGTGTGTGTATGTGTGCGAAATGCGTGTTTTTGTAATTATTATATATGGCCACCAGATTTTCCTACAATTTGGTTAAAACCTGTAACTTTTTACTTTTTGGGGATAAGGGAGGATTAAGGTTGCCATAGTTGGAATTACAGTTATTGTAGAAATAAATTTTCCCCCTAAAGGCATGAATATGTGGACTGTGTGTGTGCATGGCCTTCATGTGGCCCTCCACGTGGTCAAAAAAGTCCTGCCGGAGAGTGGGATGGACAATAGTGACAGTGATTATGGTGCTGGTGCAAGCCATGTGACGACCACGTTTTTCACAGGTGCGCCATCTTATAGACACGGGTGAAACTGACAACGCAGGCGGCTCTTCCACGCCCAAGCTGTTGCGAAACGGTGAGTGGTAGTCACAAGGTTTGCGTGAGCGACTGGCCCTGCCTGACCAAAACTCCCTACAGTCACACAGTATGCTGCCTTTACTCTGATGTGATTATGAGCGTAAAAATATTTTTCTTGTCCTAGAAAACTCTCCAGTTATGAGAGTCTTGCAAGGTAACGATGGAGATGATATTAAAGATGGCTGTTTGCATGTGTGATTTTTTTGCTTAGTGGTTTAGTGGAAAAAAAAATCTGTCTGGCATTTAATTGCAGTAATGATTTTTGCTGTTTTGGTGTGAGGCTCTGTGGCATAGAAGTCACTACCCATGTCCAGAAGGTTGTAGGTTCTCGTAGCTGGAAAAGTGATTTCGCCGTTGGGCTCTTCAGCAGGGCCCTTAACCCCAGCTGCTCCAGACAAAATGTCTGCTAAGAAGATAAATGGGATAGCATGACGCTTTTAAAAAAGATAGGTCTGAATATTTTGTCACGAATTACGCTGCAAGGTTACAGGCCCTTATGACTTGAAGGATTTCCTTGGTTTGCACGTGTGACTAACATGGTATGCTGTCATAGGATACACTATTCACAAGAAAGCAGGACTTGTAGGTAACTATGTGCTTACCATTCTTCTCAGAATCCATTGCACATTCTGGCAAGTTGCTGAGCTGGTGCCAGCGGCAGACGGAGGGTTACCGAAATGTGGCAGTCAGTGACCTGACCATGTCCTGGAAGAGCGGCCTAGCCTTGTGCGCCCTGATTCACCGCTTTCGGCCTGATCTCATGTGAGTCGATGCACGTGTTGGACCTCGTGGTCCAAGCACAAACACCTGTGTGATTGTCCTAAGGCAAATCTTACCTCCAAACCCAAAACCTTCTTGAGGTCATTTGCGATAATTAATTGTAATGCTTAACTGATGATTTTATTTTAAACTTCAATTGTGACTTTCCATGATTCACACAAAGAGTTTTATTTTAAAGGTAGAGCAGTACAATACAGCAGGAAGTCGGGTTTGTAAGCATAGGCAGTAGCAGCTGTGATCTGCCAAGCCTGCAGGTCTTCCTCGGCTTTCATGGTCTCCTTGTTTTGGGCAGCTCCATGCCTAGTAAGTGCAGCTGGGAGTGTCACTGGTCTGCATGCCATGATAGGCTCCCCTAGCTGCCCGAATAGTGTTGCCAACTTGAATGAATCATTCTGCTGACCTTCACTGACTGCTTCCTGAAGGTTTAGCATTGGACCGCTACCGCTAACTGTTAGCTCACTGAGTCCACAGAACTGTGGAAGAGCCTGAGCTGTAAGAGGCTCAGCCAGGTGGGTACAGCTGGGTGGGTGGGTGATGATAGGATGCTATGGCCACGGATGGACAGGGAGAATGCTATAAGGTGTGCTATAAGGTTATTTCTCATTGATTGTGTGCTATAAGGTTATTTTTCATTGGTTGTGCGCTATAAGGTTATTTCTCATTGGTTGTGTGTACTGTCATGGTTTTTTTTAATCCATCCACAGAGTGTTTGTTTGAATGTGAGTGCCATTGTCCTTAGATCAAAGACTCTGATCTATCTTTTATCTGCCCATTCTGTTCTTCTTCCACTGGCAGAGACTATGACTACCTGGAGGAGCAGGATGTGGAGAACAACAACCAGCTAGCATTTGACGTGGCTGAACGCGAGTTTGGCATCTGCCCCATCATGACTGGCAAAGACATGTCCTCAGTCTTAGAGCCCGACAAGCTCTCGATGGTCATGTACCTCAGCCAGTTCTATGAGATGTTCAAGGACACAGTGCCCCCTGGTGGTGAGCAATTGACATGCTCAGCCCGACATAGGGCATCCCTTTTGGTTGCTGTCATTTCCCTAAAGGCTTTAATTCCCCTTTCAGAAAACCAGAACCTAAGTCCCGAGGAGAAGGCCGCTCTGATTGCCAGCACCAAGTCACCCATCTCCTTCCTGAACAAGCTGGGCCAGAGTATTTCTCGTAAGCGTAACCCTAAGGTGGGCATCTCCTAGGCTTTCCCCTCACACTCCTAGGCATCCTTGCCCAGACTACAGGATAGGCCAAGTGACTCTGACTCCACCTGCTGAAGACGGATACAATAGCTCCGACTCCTCATCCTCACTTGATTGATCAATAGCATTTTGTAGCCTTTGGCTTACATTGACACATATGTCAATCTTAGCAATGGAGTTAATTATCACTGAGTAGCCTGAAGCTATCAGTTACTGCTTTAGAATTTAATGGATGAAGCTCAGTTTAGCATCAACAAAACTCTGTCCTTAATGGCTGGTGTAGAGGTTCACTGGCTGTGTCCTCTTTCTCAGGACAAGAAGGAGAAGGATCTGGAAGCCGGGAAGAGGAGAAAGACCAGCCAGGCTGGCCAGTCGGAGGATGTGAGCAATGGTTTGATGTTGGGGTTTCTGGGTGTTTTAATGCAGTACAGCTTAATCAGGGCTGAGATGCAGGAGAGCATGTGTAGCATGCGTGTCAGCATGTTCTGCAGAGGACCTTCTACAGCAGGGTTTCTCAACCCGGTCCTCGGGGACCCCCAGACAGTCCACATTTTTGCTCTCTCTCAGGTCCCAGTATGCCTCAAACAAACAGTGATTAACAAACTGACCAATCAAGAACACCGAATGCCTGATGCAGCTGTGTTAGGAGCTGGGAGGGAACAAAGATGTGGACTGTCTGGGGGTCCCTGAAGACTGGGTTGAGAAACACTGTTCTACAGTTCCTATAGCATGGTTGAAACTGGGATGGAGGTTAAGTCTGCCCACTTGCATGGTGTGAATAAAACCAATCAACCACCAGGCCAGGTTGACTGGTTCCTCCTTGTTCAGCCCAATGGTCCCATAATCTCTGCAGGAGATGCTTTGTCTGAACATGATGTATTTTCTGATTGAGTGTGTGACCAGAAAGTCCTCTGCCCCCCAGGAGGATCCCCCAGCAGGCCGGGACAGGGGGCCATCGCACTCCTCACCTCTGCGGGAAAGGAAGGCGCCATACAGCTCCTGCACCCCTGCCGGTGCCGGCCACACCCGGGTCAAGTCCATGGCCACCCAGCTGCAGGCCAAGTTCGAGGAGAGCGCTCCCACTCCGGCTCCAACCTCGGCCCCGGGACTGAAGCGACAGGTGCTGTTTGTTATAGATATGCAGCGGTATTTAGTTCCAGCTGGAGCCCAGGACCCTGTGTGCAGGTTGGAAGTGTGCCTCCTTGTGTGTAGGCAGCCTGGCTGCTGGGATGGTCTGGCATTTATTCAGGGAGGTGATATCAGTAAGAGGCTCAGTCAGTATCACACACACATTCAGTCTCGGAAACGGAGAAACGTGGAGGCTTTAAGGAGTCCCAGTGGATCCTCCCCAGCGTGCCGCTTCTCCAACGGGATCCCCCAGAGGTTGCTGCTGCCCTGGCCTCTCTGATAATGGCTGTCCCTCTGCCTGGCAGTGCATTGACGGGGGTGGACACAGGTGAGGCCCCAGTGGAGCAGCCCTCGACTGATGGGGTAACCGTAGCTTTGCCTCGGAATGGTGGGAAGGGACCTTCCTGGAATTTTATCACTCAGCCGTCATCGTGTACTCCGGTGACACCACGGGCAACGCTTGTGCACTTGTGTGGCATGTGTTTCGTTTCAATGGGCATTGCCTGTGTTCTCGCTGCTGGCCCAGGTATAGAACCCCGGTCTGCAGAACCTCGGCCCTCAGAATTGTAACGTTCGACAGACCTCGCCTCGAGCTGCAGCTGAAACTGCAGCTGCACCTTTGACCCTGAAAGTGACAGAACACTGTGGTTTGGGGGCTTATCTCGCCTACGAAACCACACTGATGCAGAAGATGGCGATATAGAGCATCATGAGGCCTGTTTTGGAGGGAAACCCTCCACTTTTCACACAGGCCTCTTCCTGTAGGAGTGGCGGCGGTGGCCCTCAGGGGAGCAGAAGACTACTGGGGGAGTGCACATTCAGGAGAGGGCTGCCCTCCTGGCCTGCGTCCTCTCGGGGAAGCCTGTGAAGACTCAGGCGGCGAGTCCCCAACTTTGCTGGGTGGAGAGAGCACTGACATGCACGTGTGTAGCTACATAGTTTATTTAGCGTTTTATACAGCTCGCAGACTGGGAGGAGCATAGATCCAACACTTTCTTTTCCATGCACACGTCATGACACCACACGTTTGTCTAGCAGATGCTGGGTGCAGTCAAGAAGCCATGTCTATCACTTACACATGTGGTCAGGATTACCTGCTAATACCTCCTGATACAACCTGTGTGAGTGCTTGTGCTTGTGTCTCATCTCTGTGGCTCGTGACTGTTCTCCTGGAAGCTAAGGACCGGTCCTGGATGGCCCATGTAGAGGACCAGCTCCTCTCTGGGCCCCCCTTCCCCCGACACTCTCAGACAGGTAGCACATTGTGGTCTGCAGTGTGGCTGTCTGCTAACCTCCTGCCTCTGCTGCAAGGCGAAGGGCCCTGTATAACAGAGGGCCCTCACAGTCGCTATAGGAGAGGGGCTCCATATGACCACACGCTAACAGTGGCCCTTCATAGCTGCTATAGGAGAGGGGCCCCATATGACACTATACTAGCAGAGGGTGTCTTTCTCTTAAAATCTCCCTGCAATTTAAATCTTTAACTTCTCGCTCTTGTTATGGGAAAGAGACCTTTCATAATCAAGTTAATTACTACTCTCTGCAGAAGAGGTGTACCTTTGTTTGGTAAAATTTTGCACAGTGGCAAGATTTTTTTTATAAATAATGCAAGAATACACAATCTGTCTATTGTCTGCTGTAGTCCAAATGTCCTTTTATGTTTGTGGTGGAATCGAGAAATCCCCATTCAATTCTTCCCGGTACCATAAGATTACGGTCTTGCTGAACACAGATCACTCATGCCAGATGTGCTGGGAGTTTTATAGCTTACCAGAAATGTTTTACTATTGAATTTATTCAGTTGCAGTTCTGGAAATGCACACGTGATGAGTCACATCTGTTGGGTGTAGTTTGTGGATATGCTATTGTGCAATATGGCCGAGCCCCAGGCTGAGACAGTGAAAGTTATCACAGCTTGTTTTTCTTCAGTTTTGACACCACTGAGCACAAAGCATGCTAAGCAGTTTTTGCATTTTCGCAGAAATCTTCAAACTGAAGTTCTTTTCTCCTTCAGTATTTCACAAGTGCCAGTTTTAAGAATAAAGAAATTTGTTTTCTCTTATTGACTTTTTTTTTGCTTTCCATCTTCTCTGTCCTTTTTCATCCTGTCAGCGGTAGAGATATATTAAATTATATGTGGGGGGGATTAAGCTCATTGGCTGAACAGTTAGCCAATCAACTTCAAACTCATGAGGAACCCAAGCCTTTTCTTGACAAGAAGGAATTGGTAAAAGCCAATGGAAATTGAAGCTAAAGACTAAACAGTGTGATGTGGCACCATATTCAGAGTTCATTTAGTTTGTAATGCCTTTAAGTACCGGAAGTACCGAATTGTGGTAACCTTGTGCTTTGGTACCAACTAACCCTGTTGGTGGTGAAATTTTGTGTACTTGTTCTGCCAATGCTTTGGTCAATGCTGGATATCCTTGGTATCCTGATGTCAAGAAAAACTGAAAATAAATGTTCAGTGGTGTCCTCCTGCTAAGGTTCTGCTCATTGACAGTAGCGCTTGTTCCTTTCTGAGGATGCTGCTTGCATTATTCAGTACCCAAGGAGATCAAGGGAACCCTATCTTGTTTGCTTAATGACACTCGCAGTTCTGGGTCTCTCCGGCCAAGGACTCCGTTTCCAAGCATCCTCTGAAAGACCGTTTGTTCTGCCACACAGAGTTCCTTGCGGAAGGAGTTCCCGAAGAACATTGGGGGCAGCGATGTCTGCTACTTCTGCAGCAAACGTGTGTATGTGATGGAGCGCCTGAGTGCCGAGGCTAAGTTCTTCCACCGGAGCTGCTTCAAGTGCGACTACTGTGGAACCACGTTGCGGCTGTCCTCTTATGCCTTTGACCTCGAGGACGGTAAGAGTACCATCATGGAAGTGGCCGCAGATATGGGTTCCACAGTCGGAACCGCAGGGTTTATGGTTCAAATCCCAGCTGGTAGTGAAAATGGTCCTGTGTCCAGATTGTTATCCTGGGTTACTTAAAGATACTAAATACTCCCCCGTTCATAGGAGTCACCAGTTATGAGTGAGAAGGGTAAATAATCTGGTTAGTGGATTGTCTCGGGCAACTTTTATGGATCTATGGAATGCAATTTGAGCTGGTTTGGAGGTTAGTGTTGAGGAATCATTCTGCCAATGAGTGCAAAGGCAGTTTTGCACCATCGCAGTAGTGCAGTGATGCCTTTTTTTATTCTGTATCCCAGAAGAATCGGCTGTTTCATTGCTAATACACCTCTGTTCCTCCATCGCCTTCTCAGGCAAATTCTACTGTAAACCGCACTACTGCTACCGGCTGTCGGGTCAGGCCCTGAGGAAGAGGCCCGCTCCAGTTGGACCGGTTCCAGCCGAAAAGGTACCATCTTTCCTCCTCCGTCATGAATCCAAAGTTTCATAACATGTATCTGAGGTGTACAGATATCTATTTTCTGTGAGCACTCATTCTGTACTTGGGTGCACTGAGCCTGGTTCCTGTCCCAGGAATGGGACGCAAGGCAGGTGGCAGCCTGGGATGGATGTTAGTATAGGCAGGGAACATGCACTCATATAAGGTCACATGCAGTGAGCAGTTTAGAGACATCAGTCCACTTCAATTGGATCTCTTTCTGCCTAGCGAAGAACATTAGCACCTGAAGGAAAGTCACAAAGAAATAAGACAACCTACACACGCATTTGATTCACAGCATTAACTCATTGTGTTCACTGTGTTCACCATGTGATCACGCCCTAGCCTTGTGCACTCTACTGCCTGGGGTAGTCTCCCACCCCCCCTAGTGACCAGTATAAGAGGTTAGAAAATGGATGGATATTGTTGTAAATATAGACATGCTGTATTAACATGAAATGATTATTGTTTATGATTAAATAGCAGTAATGCCTGTCAGATGCTTGTTGGCCTGGTTTGTGGCTGGGGTTGTATACGCGGGCAACAGAGGCTCTGGCCCCAGCTGAAACTTCATTGGCTGGAGAGTGTCCTCTCACCTGTCACTCATCGATTCAAAACATATCATAAGCTAATAATGAGTTTGGTCCTTTTTGTATAATTTATGGTCGTTCTTGTGCTCCCCACCTCAAAAAACATCACCCCTGGTTGTTGGATAACTTGACCACCTTGTTGGATGGTCTCTTCTCTGGGAGATCAAGCACACTGCAGTGCTAAGCTGCAAAGCCTTCTGGGTAAACGAGTTCCCCGGTGTGCCTTCTTGTCCTCCAGGAGAGCCCAGCCATCCTGCCTGATGTGGCAACAGTGGACGGCCTAGCAGGGGCCGAGGCCACACCACCTCTGGCTGATCTCCGACCCTCAGGTACCCCACTCTCCAGTCCAGGCCGTGCGGTCCTCCGACTCCCAAGGACCCCTGTGGCCGGGGCCCCACTGTGCCATGTGGCCAGACTGCTGAGTTGGGTGCAGTTCTGGCGCCGCCACCAGGTGGTGCCCTTCAACGTGGCAGACTGCCTGTTCCTGTGCCAGCTTATTAGCTTTGGGGTCCCCTTTCTCTGTGCCTTGTTAGGGTTACTGGGGCAGATAGCCAGTGAGTGCTAGACTGTTAGATGAACATCGATAGAAGGATTCAAGTGTTTGAGGAAGCTGGCTTTTTTATGCTTGTTAACTTTCTGCCCATGTACTGCGTACCCATGTTTCATTTGCAAATTTTTGTGTAAGTGCTGTTTGCTGTCACCTCTGTAAATGTGAGCCTGTGTCCCTGTGCATGCCACCTTGCTCCTCTCTGGGGCGACCCGTTTATTACCTGAACATGCAGCATTGTCATCCATGTTGGGCTGTGGCTGTTGTTGCAGAAGGTCTGTAGACGTGAGGCATCTTTTAGCATGCCGTTTGACCTTCCTTTGCTGTGATGTGGTGTGAGGGTCCAGCTAGTGTTAATTATTGAGGAGACACTCATTCCAAGGGGATCCTGACAGCCATCTTCCTCTGGTCTGCATATATACAGTACAGTTGCTAGACTCTGTTCAGCTTCTCCACATCACATAAAGGATGGTCTCATTAGGACTAAGCTTTTATGTAGCTTTTTTATGCTGTGAGATATGTGACTGCTCCAGTGTCATTGGTCCTCTGTGATTCAGGTATCTGTGTGCTGTGATTGGTTGTCTTTTTCTATACAGTATGTTCTGTAATTTGTCCTTTATAATTACTCTTCTGTACAGTATATATGAATGGTCCCTTATCTTCTGCCAGCTCTCGGCAATGGGTCCTCTGTGATCTCTGTGATTGGTCCTCTGCCATGTTTGTGATTGGTCCTCTGCAATGGATCTTCTGCCAGCTCTGTGATTGGTATTTTGTAATGGGTCCTCTGTGGGTTCTGTAATGGGTACTCTGTGGGTTCTGTAATGGGTACTCTGTACGCATAATCATCTCAGCTCGGAGCTGAAGCCTGCATCACACTGTAACCTACTAACCCACAGCCTAATAACAGCACAGACTGCTGTCCACAAATCAGCTGTACCTCTGCTGATGAATGGCTTTTAGAGTGATCGTATTAAGGTGAACAGTTGTGGAAATGTGACCCTTTCACACTGGGCTTTGCATGTTCATTAGGAGAGCATGCAGCTAGGTGCTTGTTTTGGATGATATGGTCTCACTGCCTCCATCTGCCTTGTGCTTTTATTGCTGTTCTGTCATTTGGCATTAACATTAATGAATTGTCCCACTGTGGCTTTGGGCGTCATGTTGTGTCTGTGTGTCTGTGTCTGT
>JAODKE010000068.1:29429540-29440257 GCA_026779605.1 Mormyrus hasselquistii
TGTATGTATGGATGGATGGATGGATATACATATGTACATATGTATGTGGAGTTTGCATGTTCTCCCCATGACTGCTTCGGTTCCCATTAAGTTCTGTGGCCAGTTCAAACATGAGTGAACCGGTAGCCCTAAATTTCCGGGGGGCGTGTGTACCCCGTAAGCCACACACCCCAGCCCTGATTTGTGTGCTGGATCGCTACGCCCCTCTGGTGAAATAAACGGATAGATGGAGTTGAAAATGAAATGACACTACAGATTGGGAGGTGCTGTCTGGACTGGAGGAGCCGCTTTATGCTTCACGGTTCTGTGCTGGTTCTTCTTGGGTCTGTTGGCTAAAAGTGCTGATCCTACAAAAATGGCTTAACCCAGCAGATGCTGTTGCTGATGAAGAGTTAATACCCTCATTCTTCCTGCATGTGGCCTCTTCCTCCTCAGCAAAGGAGCCTTTAACCTCTTACTCGCTCTCTGTCCTATTCCCCTCTGTCCCGTATCTCTCTCTCCTGAAATCGGCTGTCTTTGTACTTCAATCTCACTCTTCTGCCTTCACTAAACCAAACACCACTGCTGACCCTCATCCAGCCAGGAACCTCCCTGCCGAGCTTGGCCCCCAGCCCGGCGGCCCTCCCGCCGTCCAACCGGATGTCCACTGGACGCACGTCCACCCCAAGGGGGCCATGGAGGGCAACAGGGAGGGGCCCCTAGCCTCTCATCCCTCCCGCTGCACAGGTAACTCAGCTGGCCATGCTGGACTCGCCACCAGACCACCCCATCCTGTGGTTTGATATCCCTAATGAACCCCAGGCTGCTCATCGCTGTCTGTTCCTTCCATATTTTTTTTTTTTCCCCAATTTTTTTTTTCCCAATTTTTTTCTGATTTTGTTTTCTGTGTATGGCTTTAATTTGACTGGGGTGTCTTCAAAGCGCCATATAAATATTCATTCATTTAGACTCTCCATTCATTGTTCATTCGGCTTGTTTGATGACCCTTTGTTTTGTTCGGATGTAGCCCCCGGGCACTCACTGGCGCGTCATGCGGCTGTCCGCGCTTGGCTCTTTTTCTGGAGGTAGCGCTGTGTTTCTTCGGCGTCTGCTGCCTTGCACGGCATCACACACACACATGCGCGCGTGTGCATGACACGGTGTCAGAGCATCCGACAGGCATGGGGGAGGAGTCTGTCTTGGGTCAGACATACAGCACTGAAACAGGCCTGGCTTTGAATTCTGATCATCATGCATTGGTTCTAAGTTCTTAGTACATCTTTCACAGGAAAACAAATAACAGATATTACTGTAATCCGAACTCATCTTTCATAAGTTGGTTGTCTGCCACTGTGATGACCTATTTTTGCACATCTGTTCTAGACTTTGACTCAAATTGACTCTGAGTAAGGTCTGCCCCGTTTCCTAATACTTCTCTATGCCTGTTGATCAGCACTGGTGCTCACGTTTGATAGTGATAGGGTCAGCCTGGACATTACTTCACTGGGATTAATCTGCCAGCCTTGGTTTGTCTTCTTTGTCCTGGAAAGCCTGACCAGTAGAGTTTTCTGTGCCTTACCTGAAAGAAGTGGTCTTCAGTCTGGTTTGATGGTGCTGTTTTAGCTTGAGTAATGCATGGCGCAACATGGTTCTGCCTGGCTCTGGATTTGGCAGTGACCAAACGAACGTTAAAACCTTCTGATTCTGATTTGATTTGGGCTTATGAATATGTGCTGGCATGGAAAGCCTGTTTCTAGATGTCTTATTAAAAAGCTGGATCCATAGCTTCACTCACAACTTTCTCTGCATGTTACACCACTTATAATATTTTTATTATAATATTTCATATGCAATTGCTAATTATTACAATTATTGTACATGCATATAGCTTAGTGTTTTGAATACAAAAGTTCCTGTGTATACATGTGTATATAAATATGGGATATTTCACACAATTGTTTGAGTTCACTATGAATTACATTAAATACTCCATAACTTGATGACACATCAAATGATTCTAGATACTTTCCTAAATTCAAGTTCCCCTAATGTTCTGTAGTGTAGATGTTTCTAAGAGGCACCGAGATTACGGTCATGTTTTTGCTCTGAAGAGTTTCTTATGTTGCCTTTTGACCTCAGAGCCCTGTGACCGAGATGATGACGCTGAAGCTGGGAGCCCTGACGTGGAGCCCGGGACAGAGCTGGATGAAGGTGTGTAACTGAACTGGGGCTTATTGTATTCCCTGAATGAAGAATACATATGGTTATGGGACTGATCTGCCTCTGATAGCTTCGAAAAATAAATGATGGATTTTTAAAACCTCACGAACACATTTTGAGGCAAATTGCACCAAAACTGAAGCAACATCATTTAGTGGCAGCAACGGAAAGGGTGACTGTAGAAGACTGCAGAAGCATTTGACGGATCACATTTCCACTTTACAAGCACATTATATGGATTCTTCACCTGATCTCATTTTGAGCCAAATCACATCAAAATTGAAGCAGAAGTGCTTGATGGCAACAAAGAAAGAAAAGGGTAGCTGCAAAAGACACTTGATTTTGTGAACACAGTAACTCTTAACATTTTTCAGACTTCCCAGTTACTTAGTGGTGGCACATCAAAGGCCAGCTCTGGTGAACCAGATATCGAGACAAGTTAGAAAGTTGGGCTCTTGATAAATGTTTTTGAAGAGGTGGGACTGTGTGTAGAGAGTTTAGAGATTGTAGAGGTTTGGTGGTGTGATGGAAGTAGGGATTAGATGAGGGGAGGGGTGACGGGGTCCTTGAGGATATTCAATGCTGCTGTTCCGACGACATCATGTTTATTTAGCTATGAGCTTTATGAATGTAGATGACCGTGAAACTTGGATGAAATGTATATTGTACATTAACCCACTGAGACCCTTTCCTTCCACAGAGGAGATTCCATCCGATACAGAGACTGAAATTCATTCACAGCAGTTTCCAGAAGACAAGCTGTCATTGGCAGATGAGGAAAGGTACAGGGGTGACACACCACCCTCTGATCATGGTAATTTTTAACCGTGGTTAATCTCTGTCTTGTGATCCTGCTTGCTACCTTGACTGCATCAAATTCTCTTTATAATATATCTTGTTGAACATTACTGAGCTTCTAGGTTTTCTGAAGCCATTTTTAAGCTTTATTAAGCTCATCTCACAACGATACTTGGCAAGAGCTCCTGTTTCTCACTTTTTTTTTTAGAGCAACCGGCTGAGCCAGTCTGTCTCAGGCTGTCTGTTGGAGATGGTCTGGTTTCTCCCCTTAAAGATACTCAGGAGCCTGAAGCACAGGTATAAAACATTACTTTCATACATTTGTTTCTGCTCTTAATAATTCAGTCCTTGAGTAAGTGGGGGTTAAAATCTGTTTATCTTCCAGGTCACCCAGAAGCCTCAAACTCCTGCCTTGGTTAAATCCCCCAATTTGCACTTCTCAGAACCATTAGTTGGAGAGGAAGTCAAGTCAAAGGTGAACTCTCCTGTCCTGGATACTAAGAGTCCCGTGTCTTCAGTTTCCCCCATTTGCTCTCAGCCTGTTTCACTGCCAGAAACGGTTACCCCAGAATCCTCAGTGAGCAATGGCCAGCCCTGTTCCTGCTCCTCTGCAGGGGATGCGCTCTCACCAATATGCACCCGTCCGCTTCTCTGCAATGAACCGGCAGCGAGCCTCTCCAACTCCCCAGAGCGAACTAAAACCTCATCTTCAGTGACATTCACACCACTTTCCAAACCCATTCCTACAAAAGCTTTGCCTGAGCTTCTGAAGCCGTTGGGGTTCATGGAAGAAACACCTGTGAAGAAGACAGACATCATTGAGGAGTTTTGGTTGAAGAGTGCAGAGATCAGGAGGAGCCTAGGTCTCACTCCACTGGAGAGGAGCAGAGTCCCAGAAAGAGTTGTGAAGGCCCATACTCCTGACTCCTCCTCACCTAAGTCATATACCCCTGAGGACCTGTCAGAGGATCTGAGGCCCCCCTTCATTGGCCGGGCCGTCATCCGGAGGCTAAATATCACTGTGGAGGGGCAGGTCATCATGCCTGTGGACAAAGAGCCCAAAAGCACTGGTTCTGAGAGAAGGGACCTCAGCAGCAGCTCAGGTTTGGGTCTCAATGGAAGCTCGGCCACCAGCCAGACGTTAAACAACTCTGACTCTGCCATGCTGACCCCGCCATCCAGCCCTCCCCCACCCCCACCTGTTGAGAATCCGCCTGCTGTTAAGCCAAAGAAGCACCAGGTAGGGTGGTCCATTATGCCCAAGCAGACTCCAGTACCTGTCCAGGTGCCTGTGCCTTCAGCTGCTCCAGCTCCTATCCCAGAAGCTCTTGGGAACATGCCCATCACCCCGGTGGTGGTGAAGCGGGAGAAAAGCAAACCTCGGCGAGATGATGTTCGTAAGTCTTTTGTGGAGAGTGTGGATGAGATCCCATTTGCAGACGATGTAGAAGATACTTATGATGACCGGACACCAGATGCAAGTGTGCTAGAACGATTCTCCACCCCTCCCAACCGGAGGCAGGATAAGAGCAAGCTCCCTCTCCACCTGGCCCTGGCTATGGAGAATGGCAAGCCCAGTGTCACCGCAAGGGACTCCCTGTCCAAGCAGCTGCCTAAGATGGAGTCTGAGGCTCGTAGAACGCCCCAAAATGTTGCTTCAGATGCGTCAGGGAAGAGTATGAAGACCCATCAGCCACCCAGCTCCCTGTCGACATCAGCCGTGAAAGCTCTGGAGTCACGGAAGCATGCATTGACACTTTCTGAGCGACTCATCTCTGGACATGCTCAGAAAAGCCTGGACAGCTCTGGGGCCTCCTCAGAAGGTTCTTCAGTGGGCAAGATGAAGAAGCGCAGCTCCCTTTTCTCTCCACGCAAAAACAAGAAGGAGAAGAAGAGCAAAGGTGATAGCTGCTCCTCTGGGAAGCAGAGCTCTGAGGATGCTCCCAAGCACAAGTCCCTCTGGAAGGTGGTCTTCTCAGGGTACAAGAAGGACAAGAAAAAGAAGAAGATGGACAACAAATCCTGGTCCAGCACCCCCTCCAGTGCTGCTACCATGGGCTCGTGGAAGAGGAGATCTTCATCCCTCGAGCGGACATTAGGTTAGATGGGATTTTTGACAATTTTATGAATACAAGAAGGTTGGCAACACTTTAAACTGTGATCTATAATGCATTATAGATGCTTTCATGATGCATCATAATGGTAGGTATAAGAATTAATAAAACATTACAATACCTTCTATTTACAGTCATATGGCATAGTGATTATATTGATTATAACACTTCCAATGAAGCTGTCATCTATAATGCACTATAACAGTTGGTATAAGAATTAAGGATGCTTTATACTGCATTATGGAGCTGTCTATAATGCATTATAGACGACAGCTTTATAAAGCATTCATAATGCATAAACATAATGTGCTATTTTGTGTTTTATACCTTTTAGAAATATGTATAACACTGTTTATAGTGCTTTATGAGTGTATTATAATGAGTTATGAATGTGTCCATGCATTCTTATACACATGGCATTCATAGAGAGTGTTAGCAAATGGTTAGTTTTAAGGATACGTTGTTTTTTTACTGTGGTTTCTGTTCGGTGTAGAGCTCCATTTGCGAAAAAATCTGAGTTTCTCTGAAGACTCGGACCTGTCCTGTGACGACATGCTGGAGAGAGCCTCCCAGAGGTCTAAAACCGAAGTGAGTTTCCAGCTTTTGATTAGTGTTCATTTCATGCTCCTCCCACATCACATTGGAATCTCTACATATTGAACCGCTACGTTTATCTGCAGGAGTTCTGCGAAATCCTTCCCAGCTTTACACTGTCATGATAAATAACCCAAAAGGCCAGAAATTGATCTTCCTAAGATTATGTAAATCAATAATCAATGTTTGACTAAGTTCAAATATCATGTCTTTTCACCCTGACATGACATGACGTCTGATCAAGCCTCGGATGATCCAAAGTAAATGTTAAAGCAAGAATGGAAAGTATTTTTTAGTAAAGTTTAAGGCTTGCGGTTATGAATTAGGAACATAAACTTCACCTAGACCAATCCACTCTGCTACAGATGGCTCTGATATGCGATCGCAGACCTGATTAAAAATAGTGTTAATGCCAAATAATACCTGGGGTCTGTGAAATGCATTCAAAATAACTAGCTTTTTCATGAAAGTTGAAAATAATTTCTTGTCACGATAAACTTGGTAAGTATTCATTTGGTGATGTTTTGCGCTTTCTTGGGCGAATGAGAGGAAGGTTCCAGGTGCAGCAGGACTCACCAGTGCCTTGGAAGCAGCATGCGTGTTTGTGTGGGCAAGTAGCAGGATAACGGAGGCTTTCAGAGAGTGTGCGGTATCCAGTATGAGCTTTCCAGTGCTTTTAGCAGTTCAGTATGGATTGTAGTTTTTTGGGTGCCTTTCAAAACTGTTTTACATCGTAATGATGTGTTTTATGTGCTATTAATGAATTGAAAATGATTAATCCACCAAATAGTATACTTGCAGATTTTTGTGGTAGTTTTTTTTTACCATAGTAGTTCTTGCTTCTAAACAAGATTTAAAACCAAAGAAAAACAGAATGAGAAACCCTTTTTTCAGTCTTATAAAAATCCATCCAATCAAAAAAGTAAAAATTCCAGAAGTCTTGTTTGGTTACTTATAGTTTAGACTAGGCCCGAGTAGGGGTTAAGGTTAAGGTTGGGATTACTGTTTTGCCCTTAGAAATGAATGAATGGCCCCCACAAAGAAATGAATGCAAATGTGTGCGTGTGTGTGTTTGTTTTTAATATCATTTAAATAGTTTGTAAAGATAATCTGTGTTTATTCATTTGCCTTTTGTGATTCTGAGTGGATTTGTTAATTTTGTGGTTTATGTTTATGTGGTTTAGTATTAACAGTATGTTGTCTCATTGCATCATTTACTTTATGTGTTTTTGTGTTTCTGTTTTCTGTTTGTTTCGCGTCATCTGCCCAAGTGCTTGTACGTCCCTCATACCGCAGCGCCCAGGAAAGCGCACGCCATCAAGGTAGTGTGCGCCATCCTGCCAGCCAAGCCGCTTTGCGCACATACTGCTGCACTCACTAACCGCCGCATTATCGATTCACTGTTCGCCATGTGTGGCACTAACTTCTCTCCTATTGCATGGCGAGGACTGGACACAGCGCCACCTGACTGTTGGCGACTGGCTCATGATTTTTTGATTTTTTTTTTTTTGCCATTCTGTACCATTTAAAACTAAAATTAAACCTGGCTGATGTTCAAAAGTGAATTATATTTTTTCTATTTTATATCTACAGCTTTTTTTCCAACCGTGTTTTGGTGGGTGGCTGTTATATGGGATCAAAGTTTGTTCCATGCAGATTTCTGTCAGCAGCCCTGATTTCATTGTCTGGCCTCACCTACATGTTTACTGAATGACGGTGTAGTTACAAGGATGTTCTGCTCAAGATGAACGTTACTGTTTTTGGTTTTTCTGCTCTACTACAGCCAGAAAATGGGATAGTAGAGAATTTACTGATTTATTTTGAAAATAATTGGGCTATAAATGGAAAAACATTGTAAATGTGAAGATGCCTTGGTATTGTGTTCTGTGAACGTGATGAACTGGTTCTGCAACTGAAACTGAGCACCCCCAATGCCCCCTCCTTACCTGCTCTTCTGCCATTCGGTGTGAATTGAAAATAAGTAATGGAAGTTTATCCAACAATTTGTTCTGCCATGCCGAGAAAACATGATATTTTCAGACATTGGACATTTATTTTTTTTTAAATCCCTTCGCTGAATTTTTGTGCTGGCATTTTAATAAGCAGAATGGCAGAATTAAAGGCTCCTTTTATCTGAGTAAACTAGACCGTTTACTCATTATACTTATGGGAAAGCAGTAGCTGCCATTTGACTCTAAGTTAGCGCCTGAGTTAGCCTAGCCCTGTAATGGGAACCCTGCCTCAGTCAGCCTCCATGCTGTTGGTATCCCTGGGGTACTTTACTGCATTCATTTGAGCTGGTTGTCTGGCTTCAGTTTCACTCATCTCCCCTGAGAAATGGGCTGTGAGCTCATTTTTCCTTGGAAGGGTCCTGGAGGAGGGACCTCTGCCTAGTCTAAGTGTGTCTGAAATGCTCTTCCAGAAAACGTACACAGAGGAAGAGCTGAATGCCAAGCTGACCCGGCGGGTGCAGAAAGCTGCCCGGCGACAAACCAAACAGGAGGAGCTGAAGCGGCTGCACAGAGCCCAGGTTACTACTGCCGTCTGTCTGTCTGTGTCTGTCTGTGTCTGTCTGTCTCTGTCTGTCTCTGTCTGCCTGTCTCTGTCTCTCTGTCTGTCTCTGTCTCTGTCTGTCTGTCTGTCTCTGTCTGTCTGTCCATTTGTGCTCCTGTTTGTATGTGCTAGTCTATGCCAGTTTGTGTTTATCTCTGTTTTTCGTTCATTGCTGCCATGAGTGCAAAGCACTTAACTGCCCTCTTGCCTGTTCTGGGAATGAACTTGATGAATTGAGGCTGTGTATATTAGGGCGGGTGCAGTGAGCCACTCTGTTTCCCTGGTAATGTCTGTCAGTGGTGCACTAACTCTAGGTTATTGTGTCTGAAGGGAAGCCCACTTCTCTCCCCTAGATCATTCAGAGGCAACTGGAGCAGGTGGAGGAGAAGCAGAGGCAGTTGGAGGAGAGGGGCGTGGCAGTAGAGAAGGCACTGCGAGGGGAAGCAGGTACCTGTCGCTCAGCATCGTCTCAGGCTTTTATAGGGGGGATTCTCTCCAAGCCCCGCCTAGGTGGCGGAGTTAAGACCCTCACACATGCACCAGACAATAAAACAGACCAGCTTGGGAAAAAGAGTTTGGAGATATGAACAGGCATAAATATGCCGGTTTGATTTTTATGTCTTGATTAAACAGACTTGATATATATATAGGCTTGAATAAAACAATCACAAACACTGTCTTAATATGATGATTTTAGGTCAGTCCTCCGTGAACATTATCTGGGACAAATGATTTCAATTATACAACTGTTACAAAGTAATAGGCTACTTGTTACCTTCTTGGGTAAATCTCACCAAATGGACAAAAGGAATCAAACCAGGGATTGCAGCTGATGGCCACGGTGCTCTGATGTTCTCACTATTTCTCTGGTGCCCATTGGGTTGAGCAATTGGACTAACAAACTGCTTCCTAAGGGGTGTTAAAAGATGACCCAGGCACCCACCCAACATCACATCTCGTGATGCTACAATGTAGTGCACGCTTCACATATTTATGCTGAGCCTGACAGACAAGGGACTATCACAGACCACCGAACTGCCACCATGAGATGTTACATTATCCAGGGCTGTCAGATCAAGCTCCCTGGCCCCCAGGGCCATTAGGATGAAGGTGTGTTAAATAGACTGTACATAGATGTGTTTGGCACGCCACATTTAACACCTAGTGCTATGAAGACCACGAGCATTACACCCTGTCAAAGGTTGTCGAAGATCCCTCTTCCCCCAAAAACTTTTTTTGAAAGCAAAGGATTATGTGTATGTGCTGTGCCTTTTTATTGAGAGATACATTTTGCAGTATAATTCTGGCAAATGTTCTGCAAAGTCACAAGACGCCTTGAGGAGACTGAAAGCTTTGCTATCTGAGTAACCTGAATGTTAGGAATCTGACCACTTGCATGTCCCTTGGTCATACAGAGTAATCAGAGGCCAAGGACCAGGAGAATGTTCCTTAAACAATTTTGCATTAGTTTGCATTAGTTTTCTAGGAGTGATATAAAGTAAAATTAATGCCATGTAAAAAGCTGGGGATTATCTACTGCCATATTATAACAAATTGATTGACTGTGCGATTATCTTCATCATTCGTGTTTTTGAGTAGGCGGATAATGTAAACATTTTAAATCCTCAGAATTTCTTTCTCATACAGGAGAATCCAGGTCAAACTGAAAATGCTCTTAACCTGTCGTTTACTCTCTTAAAGGGTGGTATAAAGGGTCTTACATTAGTCCAAAACAGCAAAAAAGAAGATCAGGTATTCAAAACTGGCTGTAGTCATGTTCCCATAACAGCACATCTGCCATTTCTTGGACCTGTCATCAGTGTAACCCATGTCCGGTGCTGTCTGTCTCTCTTTTGTCTGTCCTTGGGTTGTCCATGGGTTGTCCTTGGGTGTCCTTGAGGTGCATGCCACTGTTACCTGAGGATGTGTGTGTCTCACATAGATTTGCCTGTGTGCTACATCCGGATGTGTCCCCAGATGAACTGACATAAACAGAAGCACAAGTTTGCTCTTCTTGTCATAAACATCACCTTTAAGAAGATTGATGCAGGCCACACTGCACCCCTCGAACACCCTTTCAAAAGCTGCTGTTCGCCCTGATTATCACCCAGTCCCTCCCCATGCGTCTACGCGTAATGCTAGTGGGTGGGTGGGCAGGGGGGGGGGGGGACAGCCACAGCCACTTCCCCAAATGATCAGCTGGTGCTGATGTCAACGCATGCCCCTTTCAGCCGCGCCCGGCCGAACCTGGCGAACTGCAGTACCCGACACTCTGGGTGCAAGCCGGTGTTCTGCGGCCAGAAATAAACACGCATCAGCATTCGGACAAAATGAGAGATGGCGGCCCCACAGGTTGGGGTGCGGGGGGGGGGGGGGGGGGGGGTGATCCCGGCATTACAAAAAATTTATGTCACTACCGAATGCAGCCTGCCCGGCGCCCCTGTGGTGCGTACATGTTC
>JAODKE010000068.1:29440267-29455410 GCA_026779605.1 Mormyrus hasselquistii
CACACCACACCATATTCGTGCGAGGCGCGGGGGACGCGGGTGGTGCGTGCCGTCGGGGGGGGGGGGGGGGGGGGCGGGGGTGGGGTATGATCCCGGCATTACGACAAATCTATGTGACTATCTGATGCAGCATGTCATGCGCACCTGTGCTGCGTACATGTTCTGTCGAGCGTGTGCGTTTTAGTGTGCATGCTGTCCATCCATGGCTTTGTGCAGTAACTGTCCTTATTATATATTCCTATTATAGACTATTGGGGAGAGTCTAATTACACTGAAGTCCTGGACTTACATCTGGGTGGTATGTATTTCAAACCTGTCGCTTTGACCCAGCTAACCACTAACCCTGCACCTTTCCTGGCATAGCTCTAGATGTGGTGCCTGTACCTTTAATTCTTCACCCCCTGGATACTAATGGCCCCACCCTTTCCAGTTCAACAATGGTAGTCTTAGGGTGATAGTCAGGCATCCCGTCGAAAGTCTCATGGAGATGTAAGACTTGCATGTGGCTGCATGACCTGGTTTTATTTGTATCTCGTGTGTCACGTGGCCTGGACATCATGGTTTGAAATTACACCTGACACAAAAGTACAGTTTGCATTCCACACCTCCCTTGGCTCCTCAGCTTTCTCATTGTTTGCCCTCTCTCCCCCCATTTGCAGTTATTTTATGTTTTTGTACAACTCGGGAACTGGAAAGAGGTGTTTTGGTCTGTACCGAACAAACTTAGCCCCACCCCCCTCGTGGCCCTCATTGGACCAATCCCTTGTCAGTCAGGAGTGGCTAGCTGTCAGTCCTGGTGTAGCTCATGTTCATGTCGTTACGTTCAAAGGCTCTCCCGCCTCTCACCCGATCCACGACCTCAGACTTCTGTAGAAGGCCATGTGATGTCATGTCTCGTCGTGTGGTGTCATGTGACTGTGCTCCTGCTGTTCACTGCGTGCGCCGCCATTCTGTAGCTATCCATCAAGCAGGAGCTGGCCTGCGCTGCTGACTGCAAGCTCGGGAGATTCTGAAATGGTCAATGACATCAGTCTGTGTTTCTGTAAGAGTCGCTCTTCATTTTACATGTGTGTGAGCCAGGGGTTTTGACTGTTTTTGGGCTTCCATTTCTTTAAAAAAAAAAAAAAAGAAAAAAACACACAAAAGTCTCAGTTCCTGCACCCATTGTTTAAAGAAAAGTTATGCTCTGAAAGGGAGGTGACAATCACAAACTGCAAGAGATGCTCTTGAAGAACAAGTGTTGCTATTAAAAAGCAAAGTCTGAACATGGAGTAATTCTTTAGAGGGAGTGTGTTGAAAGCCGGAATCCTGGGGGTAAGTATCTGCTGAAACACAGGGACGAAGGCAGATCGGAGGAGAGTGCCACCCCTCCCCTCAGAATCGAGCCTCCTAAAGATACAGATGTGCTTAACTAAGCCGCAGCCTTCTGGGTTTCGGGTAACAGAAAACGGTGCGAATCCCATCCTTGGATTTTCGTCAGGGTGTTTCACTTGGGCCTGGTACCTGTCGGGGGACCCCCCCAGACCTGAAAGCGAAGCAGGCCGTGGCTCTTTTGGCTGTCTGAATGGTGGCTGTTCTTTGTGTCTTGCCAGTTAGGCTGCTTCTTAAGGTAGGTGTTCTTTGTGGCCTTGACATACCGCGCAAACCGCTAAGTGGTGGAGCTCACACCGAACGAGAGCCATCAGCATCTGCGCCACGGTGTAACCCGCGTACCCGTTCCTGTCCGTCAAGTGCACCCCGGGACACGCCTCCCCCACCTTGTCTGTGATAGTCCCTTGTGGCAAATTACCCAGCATCCCCCTCTCCCAGCTCTTTCGCCCTATGGAACTTTGGGAACATGCTGTCTGTTTCCTGTCCTTAGTGTTACACACCTCTTTCAAATACCTCTGCACGTTTCACTTGTTTTCCTTTCCCTTCCCGTCATTCTGCACTCCCCCTTTTTTTTAAAAAAATGTTCTTACATTTATTTTCCTTGGTAACATAGGATTAGACAGACCATGCTCTTAAACCCCTCCTAAGATAAATCTCTCCCCTTGTTTCTTAACTACGTTAGTAAAGGTGTGCATATCACTTTAAGACCGATCTGTGGATGGCTAGATCTCCATTTAGAGGGATAAGAACCTGCGTGAGTCTCTATGATTAGAGTGCAGTACAGTGGAGCTGTAGTGGGCTTTGTGGAGACTGCTGAAAGCACGTTAGATGCTAGCAGACAGGGTGGTGGATCATCCACACGCCAGTCTCTGTCTACAAAGCTGCGGTAGGCAGCCTGGACAGCTTCTCCAGCGACAGAGGACTTCCCGTCCCGCAGAGCGCACCCCCACCTGCACACGCTCACTCACACTCACACCTTGTGTGTGGCCCCTCTCAACCCGGCTCTACATCCCAAATTTCCCGTAGACTGCCTTTGATTTTGTCTCCCTCTTCTTCTCCCTCCACGCCACCTGCCATCTCTTCCCTGTCTTCTACACTCTGTCTCTCTCTCGCTCCCTGCCCATTGCCTCCCTGTCTCTCTTCCTCTTTCTCTCTGTTTCTTCCTCCTTCACGCGTCCGCCACCCCACTGCTCTGCACTCTTTGCCTGTGTTTTGGAAGTGGAGCCCATTGTGGGGGCCCCTCGTCGGAGACCTGTCACCTTCTGCCATTGCTGTTCCTCTGAAGGTAATGTAGCCCCGCCTGTCCTGCCCCTGGCCACAGCATGGTTACCCTGGCAACCAGCCAAGCGGCCGCCCGTGTGCCCGAAGCCCACGCTCCTCTCCCCGTGTGTGGCACGGCTGGGTAGACTCCCCCGCGATGTGATGGTTCGGTATCTGCTATGACGTACCTCACCACGCAAAGCACCACACCCACTGGTCTGGAACACACAAGTTGGGGGGGGGGGGGGGGTAGTCTTCCAAATGACAGGAGCTAGACTGATATAGTTTGAATTGTGATTAGTGAAGCCACCTGGTCCATGATATGTGCTGATGAGTGATGAGACTTTTGGAGATGGGCAAGAGGCACATAACCTTGATCTGCAGCCAGAATGAGGAAGGCCTGTGCCCAACACATGTCTGCTGTGCACTGTCTGTGGTTCATGATCAAAGCTCTGTTGGTGAGGCAAAACCTCTGGGTTCACTTTAAAAGCCAGGTCATATGCGGACATAAAAATGGATCCATGGACCATACTAGCCCTACTTTATTATTAGAATTAGATAAGTGTGTTTTCAGCAGTGTTGCACAGTGAAGAAACGTAGTGCCTGCAGGTCGGTTTTTTTTAAATATCGAGTGCATCTCTTTGATACACTCTGTGCACAGGGGAACCTGAAAAAGTCAAAACACTGCTTGAGTGCTCTGTTCCACCTTGTTTTCTCCTTGTTGCTTCAGCAGTGATGTCTCTAGGCCAAGAGTGAGAATGTACATTCCTGTCTGATTGGTGCCATTGAGGCTGGTGTTTTATCTTTGTCACATGCTAATTGTGTCTTATTTGTGTTTATGAGGTGGGTGGGGGTGGACAAGAGGGTGGAAGGGTCAACTTTTTGGCAGAATGCAAGACGAGAGGTACATGAGCCTGCTTTTGGACTGGTCTCAGGGGGGCCTCCTGGACTATAGACAAGCAAGGGCGAGTTCCAGATGCCACATGAACCCCATCCTGCTTTCCATGCTCTTTATGTCTCCGAACCACTAAGCAAATGCAGCCGAGAGCCACAGCCTCCTCCCCGTCATGTCTCACTTGACCTGCTTAGCTCTGTCCGTGTGCCGTAGGCGGGAAGGATAAACTACAAATCTCTGCACCGCATGTCTTCAGTGCTGCATGTTCCCAGACCCCCACCTCTCCAGTTTCAACCTGTACTATGAATGGAGTACGAAGGCATGTCCAATTCTACCCATTCAGCTGTGATGAAAACGATGGTATCTTAAAACAACATTACTTAGGCTCAGTAGGACCGTGTTCATTCAATTTTAAGTTTTCTCAAGCAGGTTATCACAAAAAGTGATCTTCATAAAACACATAAAAACATATAAACAGAAAACCCAATTCTGGGGAAGCAGTTCTGCCGCAAGTCATTGAGTAACACTTTGTGTAAATGACAGGCCTTGTACTGGTGTAAGTCTATGAACGTGGGTTCTGGCATTAAAACGATGCAGACCTTTGGAGCCACATTGAGCAAGAAAAAGAATGGTTAGGTGGTTTGGTGGAAGCAGTCAGAAGCAAAAACAGCAGAATGAACTCTGAAGTCAACACCTAAACAAAGCTTGGAACATCTAAAAGGAACTTATGTTTGTGATGGTAGGGTATCAACACTGACTTCCTGGCCCACAAACAGCTCTGTGATCAATGTCCACTTTTCAATCTATACAGTTGACTAAAGGGTATATTAACTATTTTTGGTTTTTAATTATATTTCAATGTGGAGTGTGCTTGAATCCCACAATCTAAACTGGTAGATTATTCCAGAAAACTAACTCTGATGTTGTTATTGGCTGGTTTGGTTCAAATTCTTACAGTCTTGGTGAGGTTGGAATCTTTCCAGTATAGGATGTAGGTTCTGACCTGAAAAGTTCCACCAAAGATCAGGACTGGTATCCCAGCTTGCATTGCCAGCTTTTCTCTAGCCAAAATCTGCCCCCACTTCATCTTCTGTCCCAGTTGAGCTGCATCACTCATTCTCACCTTTGCATCCATTGTGTGTCACTGTCAGCCTGAAGAGATTTTGCCCCACTACCTGCATCTCATACCCCCCCCCCCCCTCTCCCTTGACTCTCTTAGGAATGGGCAAGAAAGACGACCCCAAACTCATGCAAGAATGGTTCAAGCTGGTCCAAGAGAAGAATGCCTTGGTCCGATACGAATCTGAGCTGATGATATTGTGAGTCATCCATGCATGTTTTTGGTATTAAAGTTAAAATAAGCTGTTCTGGACACTTTTTGGTCTTTGTTTGAACAGCTCTGCTGTAACTCGAAACCTGAGATGTTCCTCCTAACTGAGCAGTTAAAAACCTTGCCCTGTGCCCCCTAGTGCTCGTGAACTTGAGCTAGAAGACCGGCAGAGCCGACTTCAGCAAGTCCTGAGGGAACGGATGGCTGTGGAAGGTGAGGCCGGCTTTTCAAGATGTCCACATGCAAGTCAAAATCAGATCAAATCAAATTTTATTTGTATAGCCTGTTGAAAACAACCACCTGCACAGGCTTAACATCAATTACCAAAACAAAAACAAGTAGGCAGGTATAAAATACAAGTGCAGTAACAAAGAAATAAAATCAAAAAATGAAATATGTGTGATACCAAATTCAACTGGAGTCAAATCCTAAGACAAAGCAATGGGTAATAAGCAATGAATTTAAAGCATCTATTGACTGTTGTCTAATTTAAAAAGGGAGGTTGTTCAGAATCAGAATGAGCTTAATTCACCAAGTGTGCTGGGGCGCACAAGGAATTTGCTTCCGGCTGCTTGAGACTCCCTAGTACACAGACAATAAATGACACTATACAAACAATAAGTTACACTATACGCAAATTTACACAAATAAAATTTTAAATATGCACACATGGGTAACACTGTACAAAGTAAAAGGTGTGAGCTTGAGTGCAAACAGAGGTTAAGGGGGGAAATTGACAGAAGGTAGGAGACTCAGATTAGCTGTTTATGAGGGTGATGGCCTGAGGGAAGAAGCTGCTCCTGTGTCTACTGGTTTTTGTGTACAGAGTTCTGTAGCATCTGCCAGAGGGGAGGAGCTGGAAAAGATTGTGTCCAGGGTGTGACGGATCTGCAGTGATTTTCTCTGCCCGTTTCCTAGTCCTTGAGTAGTACAAGTCCTGGATGGAGGGCGGGGGTTCACCGATGATTTTTTTTTTTTTCCCGCTGCTCTCACTGTTTGCTGCAGTCTCCCTTGGTCCTGTTTAGTGGTTGATCCAAACCACACTGTGGTTGATGAACAAAGGACAGACTCAATGACTGCAGTGTAGATCTGGCTCGGCAGCTGCTGTGGCACAAATTGTGCATAGGTTTGCATATGTGAGTGAATGGTGTGTGTGTGCCCAATGATGGGTTAGTGCCCCATCTTGGGTTGTACGCTGCCTTGTGCCCATAGCCTTCAGATAGGCTCCTGACCCCCCGTGACCCTGAAAAGGATAAGTGGGTGTGGATGGGTGCCATAAACTCGATGCCATTCTCAAACTGAATACAGCCACAGGTCTGATACAAGTATTTTCATTGAGATCATGGGCAGCAACACACTCAAAGATATTAATAGGGGTGACTGTACCAAAATTTGCCATTTCTCTCCTTGTCCTCCCTAGATGACATGAAAACAGAAAAGGAGCTGGCCGAGGAGAAGCAGATCCTCAGTGAGATGCTGGAGGTCGTGGAACAGCGTGACTCCTTGGTGGCTCTCCTGGAAGAGCAGCGGCTGAGGGAAAAGGAGGAAGACAAAGACTTGGAAGCCGTCATGCTGTCCAAGGGCTTCAGCCTCAACTGGGCATGAATCAGCTTTTCTAGGGAACTCTTTCCTTCTGAAGGCCCTTGTCTACCACAGCATTATTATTCTCTATTGACATCTGAGAAAGTTTACATGCTTACCCATACTTTAAAAATCACATTGGATGGGAGGAAAACTGTGGTTTCCCTTAGCAGAGCTGTCTTCACTGTTCATTTTAAACTCCTCATATGTATTTAAGTGTTTTTTTTTTTTCGTTTTTAGATGATGGTTGGGAAACTGCTCCGTACCTTTGGACATTGAGCTCGCTCACTGTGTATATGAATGTACAAAACCCACGGACTGGCAATCAGTAGATTATTTATTAACTTTCACACAAGTAGCAACTCAAACCGAATCTGCGTGGACTTCCTGGCTCCATGCAGCAGAATTCCACGATTTGTCTCCGTCCCTCATGTGTTGCCAGCCAGGCTTTTTGGAAGGAAAAAAAACCACTGCTTCAACTGCCTTTCTCTTTGAACTGCTACACCTGAATTTAGAAGACTGCTGTTGATAACATCTTCATGTAACAATTGCAATGCAAACATTTTCAGACCTGTACCAAGTCTTTTACTTCTTTATTCCTAAACATTTTTTTACATTTTTAATGCAGAATTTCTTATGTGTTTACCCTACTGTAGTAACTTTTACAGTGGTATTGCCTGAATTGATATGCGGGTCAGATGTGTTATGCAGTACTGTTGCATCGAGTTGGACGAGAGCACACATTACCTGTTGTAGCTCTTTATAAAAATAAAATTCAGGGATATTTAGGCTTCCTGAAAATAACTGACCATGTGGCTTTTCATGTGTCTGTAATTAAAATGCGTTGGTAGAACTAGTTAAGCTGTGGGACTGATGAATTTTTAGTGCTCTGATTTCTCAAATTCCTTTGGTCATGTCACAGTCTCTAAGCCCACCCGCTCCAAATCTGGCAGTGCACCAGGAAGACAGCTCACTGCTGCACAATGGAGCTGCATTTTTTAACATCTAGACCCACATATGCTGCCACATTTTTTTACAGTAATATTAAAACATCTTTAAACAAAGACCATGTAATACAAAAGGGAGAGTTCAAAATGGTTAAGTTTTATTGTGCAAAAACTAACGCATATAGGATTAAGGCTCTTCAATGCCTTTTCCAGTAGCGTATTTTTTTAAACTTAAGTTTGTGAATCTTCTGGTTTTCCGTTTCACTTCTGAGGTAGCAGTAGCAAAACTTTTCAGCATATCTTTTTGTACGTTACTCATAAAAATGTTTTTTTTTTTCCCCTCTTTTTTTTATGATCTATAAGTGACAAGACATGATCATATGAATGAGCAATGTGAGGCAACTGCAAGTTGCTTTACCTGGTATCCATGGAAAGACAACGTCTGCTTCTGTGTGGTCACATACAGTGGGAATTTGTGTAGAGGATTATGAGTAAACGATTAATAGGAATAGGTGTACAGGATTCTAGAATGACTTTGAGGTGGAATGTTTTTGTTATTTATTAACTTATGAAAAGGAACATGTATCATATGTAAAGAAAATTTATTAATTTTTAAAACATTTTGCTGTTCTTAAACTTAATGTATCTTAGTGGCATACTTGTGTTGATTGTATATTTCATGAGTAATAAAAGCAATGCAGAGGGTATTTTACAGAAGTGCGGTGTGGCATTTCTGACTTGAGTGTCTCATTGACTCCTTATATAATCATTGTTGTTTTATTTGAAAGATGAAACGATGTAGAATAATACTCTAATCTTGTCATCCCTTTAAGGCACACTAGATTAGATAATATAATGAATCACTTTTTAATCTGCATATTTAGTTATGTTTAGTGTTAATTTTTACATATAGGCCTATTGAAATCCCCATTTTAATGGCATTAATGACAATACTTTGTATGCTTTGTGGTTTCATTATATCACTAGAGTGTATTTGTGTTCATATTGAAATGAGATTGGTATATGTCTATTTATTCATTGTCCCCTGCAGCTTGTAAATTCCTTTTAGAAATGCAATTGTATCACTGTTTAATAGCTAGTATGGAAGTCTGATGCAAATACAGACTAACCGATAAACTGCACTGCAGGGTTTTGCAATTATTCTTCCTAATCAGTATCGTGCAGATTTTGCTCTTTTTCATGCTTTACATGCATCCTTCAGAAACTGACTCAGTGATCACAAAAAAAAGAATATGGCCAATCTCCACCCCATCTCCCATTACCCGTCCGACCCCCACCCCATCTCCCATTACCCGTCCGACCCCCATCCCATCTCCCATCTCCCGGCTCTGATCATTGATCACATCTGTGATATTAATTTCACACTCAAATTATTGTAGAATATATACATAGAAATGTATTTTACAGTATATGTAAAGATCTTTTTCACACACCATTAACTTATAGATGCACACTTGTGCATATTTGACAAATTTATTAGAATATAAATTTGGTGGTGCAGGAGGTAGTGCTATCGTTCGGCAACCAGAGGGTTGCAGGTTCGAGCCCTGATTCCTCCTGACCCCACCAAAGTGTCCTTGAGCAACCTCTAATTGCTCCCAGTGAGCAGGTTGGCACCTTGCATGGCAGCCTCCGCCACCGGTGTGTGGATGGGTGAATGTGAGGCATGAATTGTAAAGCACTTTGAGTACTTGTAGAAGTAGAAAAGCGCTATATAAATGCAATCCATTTACCATTATACAAATATTTCACTTTATAATAAAGTTATTATGATATAAAGGCTATAAAATAAAACTGCTTAAAAGGGGATAAAAAAACAATATTATCATACTGAATCATATTCAAAAGAAATGTGCATTTTCAAATAACCATTAAATGAAAATATAGGATATTACTGGTTTTCATTTGTTCAGTCATTATACTTTTATAACGGGGCAGAGATCACTGTGTGCGTCACATGCCACATGACTGGTCTGGTAGTTCTCACATTTAGAAAGCCTTGGTTCTTACGTCACATCACTGTTGGATGCGTGGAGACATGATAGCTGGTAGCTTCAGAGACTGTAAAGTAAGTAATCAGGTGTGTCTGTATATATATATATATATATATATATATATATATATATATATATATTCTGTTAAATGTACTGAGAGCTATATCAGCGCGACTATATTACGCGCCGTATGCGCATGAGAAAACGGAAAACGAAAGTATCCATATTTTGATTAGTACTTTTGTGTGCGTGTACGCGTACTAAAATTGTGTGCATGTGTGTTGTGATTTGTTTTGTTTAAAACGACTTTTGTATGTAGCCCACTTTTGTTTGCCGTTAGTTATAGCTGCGTTGTGCATTAATTCTATTTGAATTATCAAAAAATAGCGAAGTTTCGCCTTTCCAACGCCGAATTAAAACGGTTTTTAAATATGTTTTTTATATGGAAATGCATGGCTCCTTCAGGCAACAGGCGATAGGTGAGAGAATTCAAAGTACAGTACAGACAACAGATAAAGCAGCTTCCGTCGTCGGATATTTAAATGCCTCCATGTTTATGCCGTTATTATCTTTTTTTTAAAAAATCAATTTCAAAACCATTAATTTGCCTTCATTTCATAGGCATGGCAGGCAGAAGGTTTGCCTCTATCCACCACCAGCGACGAGGCCTGCAAACTGTACGACGCTGTACTTACTCAGGTACTCTGTAACCTCCATGTGGCAGATACTGCATATTGCTGAACCTTAAATATTTGGTTGTGATCGCGAGGTGTTGCATTACTGAGTGTCGGGTTATTTTTTGTCTGTGATTGTGCCTCTGGGTGTTAACATACAGGTAGTGACCTGGCGTAATGATGAGTCCCTGGGGGGCATTGAGGGCTGTCTGTCCCGACTGGAGGCTGCTGACCCCAGCTTTGGTAGGTAGGCTCGGCTGCAGCAGAAAAACCTCTGCATAATAATATAGCTTCAGTCAGTAGATTGTAAATGAGTATCAGGTAGAACATGTTCACCTTGGTTTCTAAATTTGTTCAGCATGTTTTAGAGAAACATGAGAAATGAATTGATGACAGGTGTTTCTGTAAACCTTCCAGCTGTGGTGACCAAAGTCTGTGTCACTTTTTTAATGGGAGTTTTGAGCAAGTTACAGCATGAAAGATCTGTATCATGTAACGGGTTCTTTCACAAAGAACGTACGTACGACTTCAGGGATGTAAGTCTGACACGGTGCTGTGTAACACTGGAGCACCTCAGGGAACTGTTCTGTTACCTGTTCCTCTTCATCCTGTACACATCTGACTTCCAATACAACACGGAGGGCTGCCATCTGCAGGAATTCTCAGATCACTCAGCGATAGTCGGATGTATCAGGGATGGGGACAACTTGGAATACAGGATGGCTGTGGACCGTTTTGTGGACTGGTGTGAGCTGAATCAGCTGAAGCTCAACATCCATAAGACCAAAGAACTGGTGGCGAAGATCTCAATCTCCTGTCACTTCCCTGTCCATTAGAGGGGTGGATGTGGAGATTCAGGACTACAGATACCTGGGTGTACACATTAACAATAAGCTGGACTGGTCTAAGAACTCTCTGGTCACATACAAGAGGGGTCAAAGTAGGCTGTACTTCCTACGTAGACTCTGATCTTTTAGAGTCCGCAACACCATGTTGTGGATGTTCTATGAGTCTGTAGTGGCCAGTGTCATCTTCTATGCTATGGTGTGCTGGGGTGGTAGCATGAAAGTGGAAGACAAGAAGAGACTTAAACTGGTCAGGAAAGCTGGCTCTGTGGTGGGTGAGGAACTGGATAACATGGAAACTGTGGCTGAAAGGAGAACATTGTCCAGACTTCAGTCCATCATGGACAATGTACATCACCCACTCCACAGGGTGGTGGACAAACTGAGGAGCACCTTTAGCCACAGACTCACCAGCTTAAAGTCCTCTGAACGTCACAGGAAATCCTTCCTTTGCACCACCATCAGACTCTACAACTCCTCCCTCAGTCACACACCTACACAATAATCCGTGAATAGTCTGCTGCTTCTTACTGTATGTTTATTATGGGTTAATATCTTTCATTGTGTGGAAGACTGTGCATTATTTTTGCTATGATGTTCAACAGTCTACTATGTGCAATACTGTGCAATGTTCTTACTTGCAATGTCATCTGTTGTTCTCTAAATGGGAGCTAAATCACTCAATTACTTTCAATAACTTGCGTGCAATAATCTTCATGTGCAATATTACTTGGTCAATGTTACTTTTCATTACTTAATATCACTTAATATTGCTTAATAGTACTTATTACTACTATTGATTTTCTAAAGTGTTTTTACAGATTTCTATTTAGATTTTATCTAGACCTTTTCATTTTATACTTTTATATTGTATGTATCTCTGTGTTGTGTGTTGTGGCAGTCATCGCATAAGCAATTTCCTCCGAGATCAATAAAGTTTTCTGATTCTGATGTTGAATCTGGTTCTGATAGTAATGGGCCATGTGGTCCGTGCGGGCCTGGAGCTGATTGGAGGCAGTAGCTCGGTACTGCGGAACGAGCAGCTGGCCAGAACTGTGAGGAGGACCCTGGAGCTGTCCCAGCAGCAGGACCTCACACCCAGAGAGAGACTCCACATCAGGGCTCTGGAACTGCTATCCAGAGGGTATGTCTGCATGGCAAGCAAATGAGTATGCTTCCTCTGTCCTGCTACTGCTGCTACCATAAACCAGGGGTGGCCAATCTTATCCAGAATGGGCCGTTGGGTATGCATGCCCTCGCTCCAAATGCCTACTTAGATTACTAATTAGAGGACTGATTGGCTGGAGAGCACTCACACCTGGGTTTGAGCAGCTGACCTAAAGGTTATCCCAAAAAGTTGCATACACACTGGCCCTTGGCGGATATGATTGGCCACGCCTATACTATCAAAGTATTGTTATGGTTTACACAGCATTGGAACGTATGTTCTGTTTGCTGATGTTTGCCAACAGTAAAGCAGGGTTGCCAACTCTAATCAGTTTGATAGTATGAGATTTTCAATTTGAGGAAAGTGTGCATGCACATTTACATATAAGGAACAATTTTACCTTCTATATAGTCTGTATGGTTTGCAAGCTGCCCCAATGCTTTTTATGTAGCTAATTTTAGGTTTATAATGGACTGATATAGATTTTCTCGAAGATTTCTTGCGTGAGCGTGAATATCATGCCAGATGCGTGAGAGTTGTCAACTCTGGTTAAGGGCTAAGTGACTGTTCATCAGTTTGAGATACAGGCAAAACAGAAGGCATTTTCATGAAGTAAGGCCTCCGTGAATCTCACAAAGGGATGCTCTGGTCAGACTGCTGTGCAGAAACCCATTAGTACCCTCAGGTCAGGTCAAGTTACATGCGCTGATGCTGTGCATTGCCGCACCCACCACATAGTAACTCCTTGGGACCCCCCAGGCAGACATACAGTCCAGTCCCAAATGGCCATACATCTGCCACAGTCAGGTGTCACGTGGGCGTCCCCTTGGCCTGGTCCAGCCGCTTGGGTCCTCAGCAATGAGGATCCTGTGAGCCAGATCACCCTCAGGGAAATGTGCCACATGGCCGTATTGCTGTAACTGACACTCCCTTACAATGCATGTAATGTGCCTCATTCGGGACTCCTCTAGCAACTGCTCATTTGACATAAAGGCAAACCAGCAGTACCGAAGGATTCTCTAAAGAGACTCAGTCCCGAAGGAGCCCAGTCTTCGTCTCAGCTCACTGGATATCGTCCATGTCTCACAGCCATAAAGCAAGACAGAGAGCACCAGAAGTCTAAAGACTTGGACCTTTGTCCTCTTGCAAAGATATCAGGAGCACAACACACCCCTTTCCAATGACTTCATGACCCCCCATGCTCTCCCAATCCATCTGCTGACTTTATAGCAAGAGTCACTAGAGACATGAATGTTACTGTCTAGGTAATCTGAGTAATCTCTCAACAAGGTTGACATTCCCCCTGCAGACAGACACTACTGATGGCTGTGCCTAAGAAGTCATTGGATCTTTGTCCTCAGGACAACCGCAATCCCAGACACTCAGACTCCTCGCTCAGTCTCTCAAGAACCCCAATCAGAGCCTCCATTGACTCCTCTGAGATCACAGCATCCTCAGAAAAGTCAAGATCAGTAAATCTTTCTTCACCACTGGATGCCTCACAGCTGCTGGACCCCACGACCCTGTATAACACCCAATACAAGCATTGAACAGAGTAGGAGCAAGAACACACCCCTGGCGAACCATCAGAATCATCTAGGAAGAACATGGAGATTCTCCCCCCACTCTGCACAGCACTCACAGTACTAGTGTACAGGCCGGCCATGATATCAAGCACCTTTGGGGGATCTCGCAAAGTCTCAGGATGTCCCACTGGGAAACTCGATCAACTGAGTCAAACGTTTTACGAAAATCGACAAAGGCTGTAAAGAACCTCTGTCGATATGTGCGCTTGAAGAAAGCCCTCAGTGCCAGGATACAGTTGATGCATAGATTTCTTAGGACTAAAACCAGACTCCTCTGGTCGCTGACAGGCAAGCAAGTGATCATGAATCCTGTTAAGGATGACCCTAACAAGGACCTTTCCTGGCACTGAAAGCAGTGTAATCCCCCCGTAGTTGCCGCAATCCAAACGATCACCCTTCCTTTTCCAGATAGAAATTACAAGTCCCATTTTCCAGTCAGTTGGGATGATGCCTGACTCCCAAATGGAAGCAAAGATTGCCTGCAGTGCCAGGAGGACAGCCTTACCACCAGTCTGGAGAAGTTCACCCCAGATACCACAGATCTCTGCGGCCTTCCCAATCCTCAGCTGATTCATCATCCGTGCAATCTCAGTGAGATTGGGTGGTTCACAGCTGATTGGAGGATCAGCCTCGAGAACTGTGGATCCGGAGATGTCTAACGTCTTAGCAGGAGGGTCAGCTTTCAACAACAGCTCAAAGTAGCCGGGCCAGCAGGTAACAACTACAGTCTCATCTGTAAGGACTGTTCCATCAGCTGCACTGACTGCAAGTCTCCTGACTGTCACTCTTCGCGACTCCTCTCGAAAATATCCAGGGTGCCCTGTGAGACGAAACACCTTCTTCTGGGATCACCAGCAACACCAAAACAACCCTCGGCAACCTCCAGTATTTTATCGTGGAAGGTCTCCCACATCACATTAGAGTCAGCAATCGCACCCAAGTCTGCAAGTTCCTCACACAAACTGTATGAAAAACTGTACCCTCATTCTCCTAGTACTGGGGTAGCCCAATGGGGAAGACCATTAGAATGATGTCAAATATGGTATAGCTGTCCCAGTCTGACGATATCAACTGTTTAATCACTTTTGGCAGGTCTTAAAGAGGATGGTGTGTGAGATGGTAGTTTTTTTTTTTTTTTTTTTTTTTTTTTAACCGCTGTCTTCAACAAAACATCAATTGATGGATTTTTTTGTGGAAAAATGGTGTCCTGTCCCTTCAGATCATTATACATCCATATGTGTTGGATTTATTTTGTTGGCTTGTGGTGTCTCAGTGCCTTGATAATACACTTTTACATTTTATTACTGTTCTTTCAGTAATTGATCATTACTTGTGAGTATGATTATACCCATAAGTAGGTATCTGTAAGGATTTTTTTTTTTTTTTTTTTTTTTTTTTTAAAAATCTTCCAGTTGTCTGTCCAACTCCAAGGACCTCTTGGAATAGTCCCTGGTGTCATACCACACCGGCA
>JAODKE010000068.1:29458646-29480159 GCA_026779605.1 Mormyrus hasselquistii
GAGTACTCAACTGGTTGGTTAAAACAAAATCCTGGTTTGGATTTTTACTTTCTGGACCTGAAATGTCCACCTCTGGTCTTATATAATATATGTATACAGTATGTAGTTACCTTGACCCCACAGGCCCTGACACTGAGCCCAGATGATGCTTGGAGTGTGCACACCATGGCACATGTGCACCACATGAGAGCTGAACTGGACCTGGGCCTGAGGTTCATGGAAGCCAATGAGAAGGACTGGAAGGTGAGTGCTTCTGTGAAGTAATTTTTTGTCTAGGGTGTTTTCGTGTCATGTGACTTTATAGAGTCTCAGCAATGGGATATCAGAGGATGCCATGGAGGAACGAGGGCCCAACAGTGTGGGGAAGGTGATATAAGCAAGAGCTGAAAGAAATCTAGTAACAAGTGACATATAGAGATTTACAAGTCTGCTTTATCACATCTTATTTCATTGTTCATCTATCGTGAGGAAAATGCTCAGCAGAACTGTACACGGGTAGTGAGGCAAAAGCCACTGCGGTTTCTACTGGATTGTGATATGCATCATGCTACTTGGACAAAATGTTACATTTCTGGGTGTAGTTAATGTCTGTAAGATACCATTCATTGCTATTACAGATTTCTGTAAAAGAGCTGTCATGGATCACCAGTAATTGAATGTCTAGAAAATGAAATATTCTGCACAAAGTATGAGGCCAGCAGGATCAGTAGCCTTGATAACAATGTCGCTCTCTTTTTAGGGAGCTGATATTCTGGCCTCTCATAACTACTGGCATTGGGCTCTGTACCACATCGAAAAGGTAACCGTACCACTGTATTTTGAAGGCATTTTTTTTACACTTTGTGAGAGTGATACAATAGGGCTGTAAAAACTGTTCATACTCTTGAGAGTTTGCAAGCCATGTTTGAGATTTGAGCAGATGTGTTCACCTGCGGGGTTCACAAAACTAATGCAGTGTTTTCTATCCATAATTTACCCATTCATTCATCTGAATTTGCATAAAACTTAAATGTCGTCTGTGATATTATCCCAAATATGTAATGTATGAAACCAAAAGTAAACAATATGTATGTCTACAAATTTGTATTTTATATAATGTTAGATGTTTCTTTTTACAAAATTATAGTATACTGTAGGTGATGAAGTACTCATTAAATTTTGATATTTTTGGTGAGTTTTTAACTTTTATTTAAACATAATTAGAGTAATACAGAAATATTGTTCTCCACAGGGGGAACATGAGGCAGCTCTGAAGATATATGATACTCAGGTAAGACCTCCATGACTTCACAGGAATTTGTCCCAGAGCTATTTAACCTGCACATTAGGGTGGGGTGAAAAAAATCAAAATTTCCAATAGCAATTTCCAATAGTGTAGAAAAGTTGTCACTGGACCTCATTATTAAACGTGCAAAATATCTTTGAAATAGGTTAATATTTTCAGGTTTTCACCTGTCACATGAATGGGCAATATACACTATCCATCATCTATACTCATCTGTGTTGTGTTTGTGCACTTTCACAACATGATAATCACTACAAAATAACAACGTCCAGGTAACAGATTTTTCCTGGGTATCAGCCATACACATACATTACACTGCGCTGCGGCTCTACGTGCATTACGATTATTCACTTTACATATTTTTTTGTAATGTTGTTCCTGTAAATATTAACCGATTTCAAAGATATTTTGCACGTTTAATAACAAGGCCCAGTGACAACTTTTCCACACTATTGGAAATTGCTGTTGGAAATTTTGGAGATTTTTTCACCCCAACCTACTGCACATACCATGAAGAAACTGAACCGTGCCTTTGTTGCCGTACCAAGGTTAAAACTACAAATTAATCTACACCTTGTTGAGATTATTGTTCTAAGATGAGTCGGAGCACAGTTGTCTGCCTCTGGGACATTTAGCCAGTGATTAAATATCTTTTGGTGTTGCGGTTTGCACTGTTTCCTTGAAGGTTGCGCCACGCTGCATATCTAGTGGAGCCATGCTTCCAACAGTCGACTGCTGTTCCATGCTCTATAGACTGGAGATGGAGGGTAAGTGGACTAATGAGCCCAATGCTGCCCTCTTGTGGTCTTAGTGCTGACATATATATGAATTCTGAATGAAGGTGGATTTCATTTAGGGTGAGTTACTGTGAACGTATGGAAATCTGTGTGGTTCCTTTGAAGAGTGAGTTATGTCTGCACAGGTACTTTGTAGATTGAAACACAGATCACACTAGGACCACTCTACAATATGTGTAATACTTTGTGTTTGTGTACTGACGCGTGTTTGTGTTCAGCCAGGCATGAGTGTGAAGGAACGCTGGCAGAAGCTGTTCAGGGTGATCCAGGCTCACACGGATGACCATGTGCTGCTCTTCAATGACCTGCACTTCCTCATGGCATCACTAGGTGCCAAGGAACATGAAGCATCCCACAGGCTGTTGGGAGCCCTGCAGGAGCTGGCAGAGTGAGTGGCATTTGCAGGAGGGCCAAGTAGTGCCTTACTGCTCTTAACGCACAAGTATATCCAGGTTCATTGATAATACAGAAAACTGCTGAAATTCCCCATGAAGAGAAATGTACTGATCTGGGAACCACATGCCGGAACCACTGCAAAGAATGTAATCACACTTCAGGTCATGTGAGAAATGCTTTTAAGTTCAAACTTAACGTACCAACAACGGTGAGATCATGACGACGAGCTATTCACTCTGACGACACTATTTGTTATGTAGTGGCGAATATGTGACATTTCACCTCTTCTAGGGATCCTGGAGAACACCATTTACGGCAGCTGGCGAGGCCCATTGGCGTGCCCATGTGCCAGGCTCTGGTGGAATATGATTGCGGCAACTGTAACCGTGCAGTTGAACTTTTGCTGCCAATCCGGTACCGCTTCCATGAGATAGGGGGCAGTGATGCACAGGTATTGTGAGTCACACGTAGTCTGATTGCTTAATTTAAGTGAGGCATTTACTAATACTGCCCCTCTAGTGGGAGCAGAGATACAGGCGAAATGTCAGTAGGTCTTCTTTTCTATTTATGTTGCAGACAAGGTTGTTCCTGTGATACACAGATATGGAGCAAACTTTCTCAGCCCAGAGTCCTTCGTTCCCTCCCAGCTCCCAACACACCTGTATCAGGTTTTTGGTGTTCTACATCGTTTGATTCAGGTGTGCTGGAAGCGAGCCAAAATATGGCCTGTCTGGGCGGGTTCCTGAGAAATAGGTTAAGAACTGGGCTGAGAACAGCGATCTAGAGGAATCTTACCTCTGTCTTATTGCGCCCTCCTGTACAGAGCTGGTTACCATTTGGACACCTGGCTATCCTGTCTTAGAAGCTTGACCCTTGTGAAGTTTCTACATTGTCTGTGTTCATTCCACGCTCACTTTTCAGAGAGACATCCTCAATCAGCTTCTCATTCATGCTGCAATGAAATCTGAGGAGGAACAGCACCACAAACTAGCCAGGTGAGCATTACATAGACTCAGAGTAAGTACTGCAGTATAACACAAAAATCATGTGACTGAATTATCTGCTCACCATACATGTACTCAAATCTCCCAGTGCAGCGAATGAGGCTTTAAGTGGTTAAAACTTACTGAATGGGGCTGGTGCATTGACAGTGGGGGCGTGGCTGCCAATACAGACTAGATCGACTGGCCATATTTAATTATAATAAATAATGATGTAATAATTTTCCCACGGTGGGATCTGTTGATTTTTCTGGGGCCATATAGCCTAGGATAGCCCGTGAATTAATCTCCTTCCCGAAAGCCGTTAAGTAAATGCATCAGATTCGGCTCAGGTGTGCTATGTCCTGTGCTGCATCTACAGATGCCTACTCACGGAGCGAGACGCCGCTCAACCCAACTCCCCGCTGACGCACCGACTAATCCTGAGGGCCAGTGGTCTGCAGGGATAGACAGAGGACGGTCTCCTGTGCCACAAAGACAATGATATCTGCAGCATCAGTGATTTGGGTCCCATGGATGACCGATTGACTTTGCATGATAATCTGGCTTTACTGTAACGATACACGCTTTTTATGATGAAATGAGCAAGATAACATCTGCAAAATTTCCCAGGAAAAGATACAGGACAATTTAATGAAAAGCATTTAGGGAACCAAAATACAAGAATCACCCTAAGAAATCCTTTGTGAAAAAAAAAAGAACAGTAATCCTGTAACTGAAATTGCCATGATGCTATCAAATGTAACTCCAGCATATAAACAGCTGAGAAACACATTTGAGTAGTACTGAAAATATAACTTTTTTCAATGAATATGTTGCCAGGAAGCAATGCACTAAATTCACTGTCATATGAAGGTTGCAATTTGTAAAATGTGTTTTGATGACAATCGTGATTATAAGGGAGGGGGTATGGGGGAGGGGTCTTTAACATCAAGAACAGTGTCCTTTCCCTTTGTGAGACTGGAGACTGGGGTGGATACAGGTATAAATGCAATAGCGCACATTTCTTAGTGGTAAGACCCCCCCCCCCAAATGATTAGATTTGCTTGAAATATAAATGAATACACATGTGGTTCTTGGCAGTATTTCAAACTCTCACAGTTCAATTGTTCAGAAATCAATCACTTGTCAGCAAATCCTCACTCATTTTGTAAGTAACAGGCACGAGACTGGAAATAACTCATCACAGGGGGGGACTCACCTACAGACATTTTGGGAACTCCAGTTCACCTCAGCCTGTTTTTGGACTCTGTGTGTGGGGGGGGGGGGGCACTCACTAGATTTCAATGGTGTGGGACAACTGCCAACCACTGCACCACCATGCTGCCCTTTGGAAAATAACTGCAAAGTATTCAACCCCTGTGATCTGGAGGCTCCTGATGAAAAAGGAAAAAGAAAGATGCAAAGGATTGTCTTACGCAATCAGTACCACTACCACTGAAAAGACAACACCCACCACCCTCTCCCATTTACGAGGGCTTTCATATGCAAATTGAATTTATCGGCTTTCTTTATAATGTATTCACATAAAAACAACTTAAGTTATTATTACCAGGAGACAGAAGAAGTATTGTTATAGAGAGTAAAGGAGCCTTAAAAGGATATTTGAAAGTAAAAGAATGTCCAGAGGCTGGGAGTATTTTACAAAAATTAATTTCTCACATTCGACAGCGGGGTGGCCCAGTGGTGCAGTGGTTTTGCACTGTTGCCTCACACCTCTGGGATCAGGGTTCAAGCCTCTGCCAATGGCTGCAAGTGTATGGAGTTTGCATGTTTGTACTGTGTTGTCATGGGGTTTCCTCCGGTTAGTCTGCCCCCCCCGACATTACAAAAACACACTGAGATTAATTGGAATTATCAAATTGCTTGTGTGAATGCGCTCAGGAATGTGTTGTTGCCAAATCCTGGGTCGTTCCCTGCTTTGCACCCATAGTCTCCAGACTCCCTACTATACTGAATAGGATACGCAGTTTCAGAAAATGGATGGACATTCTTCGGAAGCCCACATTTTTATTCAATGGGGGAGCTGCCCAAACCTGGATTTGATTTAAAGTAAAATCAGTGGAGTCAAACTTGTTGAGTAAGTATATGTACGTTTACTGATACCTGAAACAGTGCTAGTACTGTTTCAACTGGCCAGCAGGTTTTAAAATCTCTGCCATGTACAGGTCAACATCCTTGCCACATATGACAATCCACCATAATGTCTGCTCAGTGAATACTCTCAGCGGTCACATGCAATATGCATTTTATACACTGCGATAGAGTTCCTCATACACATACACAGAGTTCACTTACTGGTACTTTATTATTTGAGGGCCACCAAATGTGTAATGAATTAGTAGTCGAAGAACTGTTAATTACATTTGTAGTTAGAAATGAATGATAAAAGAGATTCATCCTGCTAAAAATACATTTTAATACAAATATAATTGTCATTGTATTATTACTTGATTTCCTTCATGGAAGGATTTATGGGATTATTTTTGTTTTTTCCCACTTTTTGCATTTTGGACTTTTATAGAAAACCAAACAAATGAATAAATAATCTCTGTAAATAGTCCTTTTGTCACCTCGCATGTAGAAATGCTAAGTAATTCGCTGAACATGTCAAAAATTGAGCATGTATGTTTTTTGCCTATGGATCCATATTTGTAAGACATTTACTTGATCAAGAGCCACGCATTGGCGCTGCTTCTCTAGTGAGTTTTCCAAGGATCACAACACGGAGTCAATCTCTTCCTGAATCTGTGATATTAGGATCTGGGACAGCACGATGCCCACAATCTGAGGGAAGACGAGAAACAGCATGTCAGGAGGTTTTGTCACTCACTGAGCCACCTCCTGTCTGAATACACTACCTGAGGGAGGGCAAGGCCCAGAGCCAGGCCACCGACAAGCAGGAGGTGGGACTCGATCCACATCACGGCCCTGTCTGCACACCCCACTGGGTTGATAGACTTGGCAGCTTCCAGGTACTTCAGTGTCTGGACCCCAAACCCGCACATAGTGTTGATGACAGCCTGGAGCATGGAGAAAGAGACCTGAAGCTTTAATACTCTCGGTTTGTTCCTACCAGGATGAACAGGAGTATGGGACGGGCTGGGGGATGCATCCAGGAATAGACAAGAGCTGGTGATCCGTCATTTGGCTACAGTGACAAACCTGTGAGTGAGTCAGTCAGTAAGTTCACTCATGCTAGACATTGTCACTTGGCTGTTTTTGACCTTTGCCTTTTCAAAAAGCTCACTAAAGCAATTAGCTGGATACACGATAATTACTCAGTATTTCCCTTTGAGAGATGGTGAGGGTGTCTTTGAGCTATTGGTTTGTTGTCACATGTGTTGTCTTGGCATTAGCCTGGGTCACATGACTGAAGCTAACTGAAGGTCTTCACAATTCTAGAGGCGACCGTGCTTCTTATGTCATTGAATCAAAAGGGGTCAAGGATTTCCTTATAATGCTTTGCGGTTCAATCAATTAATAAAGCAAAATCTGGACCGTCTGTCAAATTATCATTGTGATTTATTTTAGCAAAGATTATTTTTAAATTGGATAACCACTGATAGAATAGTGTAGAATAGCGAAAAAAAAATGTTTTCATTGTGTAAAATTGTCTGGATCAAATTACAATCAATTGAAAAACTTAAGAGTGTCTAGCTCCTAACCAATTATGCAAACAAACGATTTATCCTAATTAAGTTGAAAGCTAAGGAAACACTTGTCCGTTTTCATTTGCACCAGTGATACTCTTCCATATAGGGTCTTAAAGGATCTACGCCATTGAGATCGATATTACAACTCGCTCCAACTAAAGTAATTAAAAGTTCACTTGGGACAAAAGTGCAGTAATCACTGTTGAAAGTATGCAAGAAGCAGTGACTTCAAAATCACAGTGAGGGTGCAGTAAGCTTTGCTAGGACCCGGGGAGATTGTGAGAGCTGTCCTACAAGTGAATGACCCCCTGGGCATTGCGGGTGGGGTCTTGTTCCCTCAGGAGCCCTACCTCTCCCGGAACGGGGATGCAGCAGGAGTACGGAACGCCACACCTCTCTGTGCTGGGATTGTCTGGGCTGCAGTTGAAGTAGAGGTTCCAGGACCAGTCAGTGTAGTTGTTCCACCCACAGCACTTGAACTGAAGCATGAAGATGCTTTACCTGATTACATCACCCACCCGGAGCATATCACTGGTGATTGTTAAAGTGATTTTAAAGACAGACCAGCTTTTCTTGAGGGAAACCAGGGACTTGTCTCTCAATGGAAGTATCTTCGAGGAGATAAGGTCTGTTTTACCTCTTTCTGGATGTAGTCCATCAGGTTCTGCAGGTCTAGGTCATCTCTGTAGTGCACAGTGGCTTTTTCCACAAACTTTCCAAGTGTGTCCCGAGTCTGTTACGGGATATAAAGGAAAAATTAGCATGTCTGGACAGATAAGTATCAATCCTGGAACACTAACATGCATTTCCAACTTCAAAATGCCGATCTTACACATCCGTCCATCTAGCCTTCCCCTGAACCTGCTGATAACCATTTTAATAACAGCAAATTGATTGATTTGATAAAAAATACATGATTTGGTGTAATGTTAAATACATTCATCATTTGCCTGTGTTGGGGTAGGGCAGGGCTGACTCTGGCTTTTCACAAGAAAACTGGTCACCACTTCACTTCCTCCCCAGTGCAGGTCATTGGGGGGGGGGGGGGCAAGGCAAATGCCTATTCTGCTTGTATAGCTACAGCTGGGGCTCATCCCAGGCAGCACAAGGCTTCCTCTGGCAAAGTTTCCAGGTCCGATGAGGATAAGCAGATAATAGGTGGATGGATAACCTGCTGTCTATTAGAATGCTAGTGGTATAGAGGAACCCTGATAACCAGTTAAATGGAAGTCATGACAAGTATTGTGGCAACTCTGAGGCTATGCCAGCATTTCCAGCTCTACAAAGCAGATGATGATGATGATCAGGATGTTGAGCCCCGGGTGCCATTGCACCCATATTTCCCAATGGGGGTGGGAGGGGGCACCGCATGCGGGCTAGCTCTGCACTGTGACCCCTAAGCAATCTCTCTTCTGTATATGTGTCTGTGTGTCTCATAGAAAGTAAGACAGGATAGACAGAAAGAGAATTTTCAGGTTTGAGCATTTTCGGGGGGGGGGGGCGGGGGTGTTGGTAGAGTGTGGACAAACCTGGTCGGAGTAAAAGAATCCCAGCACAGCGATGGCAAGCTGGATCAGAAAGACCAGGGTCAGGCTGAGAGAAAACTTGGGTGGGCAAAAGGAGAAGTCAAGTAAGGTGGTCAGACCAGCTCAGTGAAACACGCTCCTGAAAAGCAGGAACATGCACTTCATAAGAAAAGACTTCACTGCAGGCAACAAACATCAGGTCCTAAACTTATTAAGTCATTTCTTCCCCAGATTCTAGGTACGCAGATAGATGGATATTAATACGTGCATTAGTTAGGATGGACTATCCTTTGATGTCATTTGTGCCCCTCAGGCTGATTTCAGGGTAATACTCTCATCATGATGTGAGGATGAGAAGGCAATGAAGCGTCAACCACTCACGGTTCTCAAGAGTTCCATATTTTGCCGCAGGGCTCCAATGCAACCACAGAATGTGATAAAGAACATGACCACTCCGACTGCAATCAGAATGACTGCTGGGTCAACAAAGAATGTGTCTCGGACAGCATCTGTGGAAGGCACGACCACACAAGAGAATTCTGCACCTATTTACCCCGGTGATTCATTGCTACTGTATTAACATATATTTTAATTGAATGGTAGTAAAGGCACAAAATTAATATCTCTGTAGGACCATTTGGACACCATAGCTGCTGACTGACCAAGTGTTCAGTGGTGATTTTGAAAATTGGACTTGGTCCTCCGGATCAACTGAAGGATGCTTCAGTCTTACCTGTGGCCTTCTGCGTTTTGGCATACACTCCAACGATGACAATCAACAAGGAGAGCATCTGGAAGGCAGTAAAGAACATCATCCATTTAGCAAGTTCCAGTATAAATGGTCATGTTGGTAGGTTGTGCAGAGCCCATCGATCCTCGCTGCATATTGACTACTGTTCACAGGCTCTTTAAGCAAGACGTCGGTACAGAATGAGTCTGCAGTGCAAGATTCCACCACTTGATGGCCTCAGAGCCTTCAGTTTCACTTAGAATTATTACTGGAACAAAAACGCAGGTCTGCACAGAGTTGATGAGCTGGGTGCTCGCATTTTAACATGTAATACATATAGAAACAACTATTTGGATAGTAAATGGACTTATCCGTATGGGGAAATTCAAAAACACTCCCTCAGTTCTTAGGTAAAATACATATGGAAACAACTATTTGGATAGTAAATGGACTTATCCGTATGGGGAAATTCAAAAACAGGATCACACCATTAAACTGAAACATGGGTCTGGAAGGACAATACTGTGGTGTTTTTGCACACTGTCAAATGCCCTGATGTGGCTTCTAGAATTTGCTCTATCAAGCAACAGTTCCTCAAAAACCAGAGTAAAAGAACATGAAACATGAAATAAAACTTCACTGAGTCTTGTATGAAACTGCTAACCTGCTGTTAACCCATACCAATGGAAAAATACAAACTGAATTATTTATTCAAAACAATTGTAAGCCATTACTGTGCACATATATGTGCATAAGTGACTACATTTCACAAGAATTTGCCTACAAAAACCACTCTTGCTCAGCAGAAGCAAAGTTCATTGCCTGTTATTTTTCCCCAAGTAACTCCATTACCCAGAAGTCTGTGCATCTCTAAATGCCCAGTGTAGCCTGACCTGTTGACCTTCATTCCTATGCATTGGCTTGGATAATTTTAGGAGCCACTTCCGGAAGCTCCATTTATAGGGGCTATTGACCACTCAGTCTTTTGAGCGCATACTCACAAAGCATTAAAGGCTAAAGTAGCTTCTAACTTAGGAGAAATAATGACTGTGTCAGTCCTAAATGTAGGACTCATAATTTTTTTTGACTAAGAGCTATTCACAAAGCCCCTTAGCGTAAAAGTAGCACCAAAGTCTGGGAAAACTAAAAAGTAGTCTAGAGGTCTCCTAAATCACTAAGACCAACTCACAAACAGTCGCAAAATTGCTGCTGTCAATCCATGTCACAATGTCTCGCAATGTCAATGAAGGCTGAATAGCATAATGGATACCATCTCAGTTAGGAGAGAATAATGATTGTTGTGGAGCTTGTGAGGGATGCAATAACATCTACAACAAACAAAAACAGCCGAATCATGTGCAGTGGAAACCACTTGTAAACTCCGAGTTTACCTATATGCCTGGACTCTTAGTTAAAAACTTTTAGTGCGATTTAGTGGAAAGATAAAATGCTTTGTGAATTAGAGCCCTGAAATCTTGTTTAACTGTGCACTTTAGGGTCTAGTGGATAGAAACCACAAATGAAAAGGATTTATAAACTCTAACCTGGGTGCTTTGGATAGATAGACCTAAAGGTGCCATGTTGTGGGCTCTTTTATTCAGAATGGCTCATAGAAATGTAAATTAACCAACCTTCATGCAGCTGGGTTTCACTGCATAAGCTGGGGTAGTGCTGGGGTTTAGCATCAAGTCCCACTTCTCTTCCTATCGCATCCCCTGTTCTAAAAAACCTGGCTGCCAATATCTATTAATTAAACACCTAACACAAAAAGCCCAGTTGTTTGCTAGAAATAGTTTAAAAAAGCTAAATAACGAAAATGCAGGGAAAATCCTTCAACTCCTGAGAGTGTTGATAGAAGACTTCTAAAGGAGGCAAACCAGTAAAGATTAGGGATGTTCAGTTAAAGATCCCCAAAAGAAATGGGAATTATCAATAGAAGTAATTTGATGGCTGATTGTTCCACTCCAATATATTCTGGGGAAAAGGCTAAATTCCATTAGAAAACTGATGGTGCTGTGGCTTGTTTATCCTATTATGAGTAAAATTCCTGCTAGAGAGGACCAGGGTCAAAACAAAAAATTGTGTGAGAGGATATGGTCTTTTCATCAAATTGGAGTGAGACTTGTCTAGAGTTTCATATCTTGTCCGTTTAATTAATGTGCAGTTTCTGGGATAGCCTCCCAGCTGGTGGAGGCCCTGCACTGGAAAAGTGATTATGGAGGATGGATGGACTAATGGAAAGTCACAGCTTGGACCTACCAAAGTCAGACGGGTGTCCAGGATCTGGCCCACAGTATATCCAAGTTAATTCGTCAATTTTCAACTAATTTGTAATCAGCAAAGGGCGATAAGGTTGTCATAGTCAGGATTAGGGTCATGCTCATAGAAATGAAAGGACATTCCCCACAAAGATACAGGAACTGTGTGTGTGTGTGTGTGTGTGTGTCCACAGTGTGAAGAATGCCCTTTTCTTACTTTATGGGGACCAGGAAACATACAGTATGGGATTTTTTTTTTAATCCCTGACTGCAATGATAAAACTAGATATGCAAAACCTTTTTTATTTTGTTTGGTTACTTACTGTATGGCTACGGTTGTCATAGTTAGCATTGAAATTTTTCCCAAAAAACATATGATTACATGACTGTGTGTGTGTGTGTGTGTGTGTGTGTGTGTGTGTGTGTGTCGGTTATGTATATATAGATGTTCTGCAGGTTACAATGAGGCTACGTCTGGATAAACCTATAATAAGGCAAAAATGCATTTTTGATGAGTACACCTAACCTAACAAACATTAGCCTACAGTTGGGAAAAATCATTAACATAAAACCTATTTTATGAAGTGTTGAATATCTCAAATAATTTACTGAATAATCATATCCATCGTAAAGTTGAAATATCGCACCATGGACCATCGTAATTTGGGGAGCATCTGTATTACATTATGGGGACCAAATGTCCCCACAATGTGATTGAAATCTGTTATTTTAAAGTTGTGGGGACAATTTTTTTTCAGTCCCCAAAAGCAGAAGATAAATTTACAAAAATCTGTGACTGCAATCAAAAAACTAAAAAGTTTTTATTTTCTTTGATTACATGTGGTTGTGGTTAGATCTGGGTAGGGGTTAAAGTTATCACTGTTAGCATAAGGGTTTTGCCCATAGAAATGAGTAGTCAGTCCCCACAAAGATATGACTGAAAGTATGCATGTGTGTGTGTGTGTGTATGTGTCTGTGTCTGTGTGTGAGAGAGAGAGAGAGAGAGAGAGAGAGAGAAAGAGAGAGAGAGAGTGAGAAAGAGTGTGTGAGAGAGAGAGAGAAAGAGAGAGAAAGAGAGAAATAGAGAGTGAGAAAGAGTGTGTGTGAGAGAGAGAGAAAGAGAGAGAGAGAGAGAGAAAGAAATAGAGAGTGAGAAAGAGTGTGTGTGTGTGAGAGAGAGAGAGAGAGAGAGAGAGAGAGAGAGAGAGAGAAAGAGTGTGTGAGAGAGAGTTCCAGAAGTGTGAGACACAGCACATGCTTTTGTTCTGTGTTTTGTTTTGTGTCCCAGATGATTATGGTGAACCACCAGCTCACAGAGAATAGAACAAAAGACAGATGGGCTGCATAAGCTGATTCAAACAGTCCTTGGCGTGGGACAAACATCAGAGCCCTGGGATAATGCCCAAATGCATCATGGGGCTGTTCATTGTGAATTAGCTAGCTCAGTCTCTCTTATACCCGGATGAAATACTTGCAAGCACAGTTGATGAGCTAAGCCCGTCCAGATAACATTGGGCCTCATTCACCAACCGTTCTTACGAACAAATTTGTTCTTAAACTCCACTTACGCACTTTTTTTACAAAGATTCTGACATTCACCAATGTTTTCTTACCTGAATTTGTTCTTAGCTAAGAACAGAATCTACACACTTCGTATGCACATTTGAGGAATGATAGTTTGTTCAAAATAATTGGTTATAGCAGTTTTGTTCATTCTACAGTTCATAAAATGATAGTGTTTTAGTAATTTACAGCAGTAAAATATGAAAAATAATTTGAAAGTGTAAAAATTATTTTCATGGTAGTAACAGCTATCATGCGGATTGTAAATAGGTCAGAATCTTTGTTAAAAAGTGCGTACGTGGGGTTTCAGAACAAATTTGCTTGTAAGAACGGTTGGTGAATGAGACCCATTATAGTTTGTGGTACTCTCACTTCATCCAGGCACAGAATAGGCGAGTATTAGTGGTCACCTGCACCTTCAGCAAGTATAGCTCAGCACCACTGTTTTCAAGCCAATAAACCGCTGATATAATCATGCCAATGGACAATATCACCTAGAAGCAAAGCTGAATCAGAGAACTCTGATCAATTTTCTATATTTCATACAGCATTAGCGAAAAGTTCAAACCTATTTTACACAAGGTCATGCAAACACACTCCATGATGTTATAGGACCAAAACACTCCACTGTTCATCAAAGTAAACATAGTATTAAATGTGTAAGTACTGCCCACACATCCTAACTATTACAAATAAGTGCAATTTCCATACAAAGAATTAGTAGAAAGAAATGTATATCCACAAAAAGGTGCCATATGAATTAGGAATTATAACGTATCAGTATTACAGCCATGTTCCCTCTAACAATGGAGCCAGGAAATGGATGTGGTGAACATTGACAAGCGCCTGAATGGCCCTAATGTTTTATTTATGCTTTCTTTTGGCTTTAGCAGGGATGATATGTTCTGCAGGTATCGGTGCAGTTGGTGCATGCAATTCTAGAAAGTCCCACGCCCACCTTACCCAGAACAGGAAGCTGAAGAAGAACAGAAAGTAGCGGATCCATGGGTTAATGAAGGAGAAGGTCTCAGCTCGATTGAGGTTCAGGTCCATGTCCATCACCAGGGTAAGGTCCCCTCTGAGGATCCAAGCACCGGAGGCCAGTTGGCGGTATTATTTGTAGCACAGAGAACAAGCACCAGAGAACAGATGAAACCTTCAACCACAGAATTTGTGGCCTAACGTTGATTAAGCCCACTGACTGAGCCCTGGCTGATATTACCCCTCTCAACTGCCTGGAACTGGGAACACCTAGAACTGTCCAGCAAGCTGGAGAATCATGTTACTAAAGAAATATTCCTGGCTTGAGTGGGTGTGAGTGGCTAGTCATCTCTGATATATTGTTAGACTGTCATAGCAGGTGGTTACTTCCAAGCCTCTAGCATCCTCTACAGGCAGGACTAATACATAGCAAGGCGCCTGCTGACAGTCATTGAGTCAGTAGTCTATGTAGTTGATTTCCACAGCAGTAGTGTGCACAGGCTTGTGGGTCTTAAGCAGGAGATCTGGTATGACTGGCTGAACAGGAAAGCCAGCCACAGAAGTACGTAAACGCCATGTTTTCCACACAAACCCAGTTTCAGGTTTCCAGAGGATGCCACCCTGGACCATGAACATGGTTCACTCGCACCGACCTGCAGAGCCGCATTGTGAATACCAGCAGACGAGTGGTCTTAGGTGTCTGGATGATAGACTGCAAGGTGCTGTATCATTGACTAAGCAGACAATATGTAATGAGGAGCCATTGCCACAAACAGCTGACAGTGCATCCTCCACTTAGCAGATCAATAGCGACATTTAATTAAAGTCTGAGGTGGAGGAGGCCCATTTGGAAGACGCACAGGCCTGTGGAAGTGTGTGTCACTGGAGTCATGGATCTGCTCCTGTGAGATTTTATTCTGCACACATTGCTTGTTGTTTTGCAAGATGCTAAATGAGAATTACTTTCTTGCAAATAATTAAATCACAGACAAAAAACACATAAAAAAAGCCATGGGTAAAATAAACTGCAACATTAAAAAGATACATTCACACACACACACACATACAACATCGTCCATCAATAAGCAAATGATTATAATGCAGCTGATCTCTTGAAAAAAATGCTACATACTCTTGCCTCTTATAGTCTAATATATTAGTCTAATTTATATGCTAATATGGGATGCGAATGTCAAAATACTAAAACCCCCTTATTTTACAGGTAATATTCAGGTCATTAGCCTCAATCGTTAGTGGAAACACCTTTGGCACCAATGACAGTTGTAGATGTTCTTGGGAAATTTGCTATCAGCATTACGCCCGCTTTCATACACTTCTCACATTTCTGTTAGCCCATTGTCTCTGTCGACTGGTTCCTCATTTGGTTCAGGGGTACAGGCACCAGCTGGAAACCTTTGTCCACATTTCTGTTCTTTGGGTTCCTCTCCAGGCTATTCATTGGATCCCACCCTAGATGCCTTGAACAGCTGGTCACTTTCTTTATTACTTAGTAGACTTCGGTCACTGATGCACCAGGTACTTCATTGACTTCTCCCTGGTCTTTATTTTATAACCCCTGATGTTAAAAGTTGAATCCTTGCTTAAAGTTCTCAAAAAGATCCAGCAATATTAGTGAATAATCAGTAATTAGTAAGAACATAACAATTTTCAAGGACCGGTTTGAAGCTGGAGCCATGAAACCTATACCTTGCATTTGTGACACTGAGCGACCAGAGATGAGGTAGAGACCCTGTAAGGCAGGAGACTGATTGATTGGGTTTCAAGGCGGGAGCAACAAAAAGCGAAGGGAAAAAACAAGTGGGTGGTCGGGTCGATCGCGGGAGGTCGAAAGGCGGGTTGTTCAGTCCTATAAACAAAGACGTGATGTGGAGACAAAGGGACAGGAAAGAGGACGGAGGCAGACCAGGGCAACGGGGCAGACAGGATCGCAACCTTTGGGCGTTTGCTTTGGGGTTAAGTAGCCTGGTTAGGTTGCGCCCCTGAAGGCGTGAATGGCTCAGTTTTCTGTAATATCATTTATACAAATCGCAGTGTTGTGTTTTTATCTTGTCTTGTCCTGTTACAAAGGCAAGTATTTGAATTACTGAGTGATCAGAAGAACTATTGCTGTACTAAAACAAAACGGGCTTGCTGTAATTCCTGAATGAATACAATTGCATTGCTTCTCAATGTAAATAAATGTATTTAATATGTTTGCAAACTTGTAAAGTAATGAGAATGTAACCATGAGGCTCAGACTGCCTGCAGTGATGTGTATTTAGGCATACATAACTTTGCTTTTCAAACCCTTTCGAAGAGTGAATCCTGGGCATTTCTTGTCATTTAGTGTAGTGTATTTATAAATTAGCTTCCTAACTTGAACATCTTTTTACATCGAATCAAACACAAGGCCTCTGCCGCTGCAATAAGCTTAGAAGCCTGTTACACCCCTCACCAGCTTGGAAACAAGTAAAACATTTTTTACAGATCATTTAAAGCCATCCCCAGCTGTGCCATGGCCAAGGGTGTGTGAGTTTGTGCAAATGCCACCCAAAACCAAAACGTCAGCTTGCGCAGCCAAATGAAAATGTTTGTGTTCAACAGCACCTTCTGACCCTGGAAATGTTATTGTTAGAAACCACCCCTGCTTGGCAAATTTTATTTCCCTTAATTATTCAGTTAGAAAGTGCCAACCCTAACTACAGTGTAACAACGGTCATAGGCTTGGCCTTCGAGGAATTACAGCAGTGGATATTATGGACAGACTTTACTTTACTTTATTATGCTTGAGTTCTTACGAGCCTTATTTTCCCATGATACACTCAAAGTCAATTTTCCAGCTTTGCCACTGGTTCCCAGCTACTCATTGATTGTATATTTCCAGAGAAAAATGGGAGAGCCGAGTAAGGTGAAGACGAGAGTGTCGAGTTTTCGGGCGGCGACAATCGGAGGGAAGTCAGGAGGGAAGGAGGCATTTCCTGGAGGATTAAGGATTTTGTGTCGTGTAGCTTTTTGCAGTTTCAAATACTTCTCCTTAAGCCATAACAGTAATCAGAGGTGAATGTGCCCCTTCTCTCTCAGACTGAAGCCCACACCACCATGCTCTCATCGCTGCAGCAGCCCTTAGTCTCGTCCTGCTCCTACCTACCTGCTAATCCATATCCATGACAGCCGCATCACCTATGGAACCTAACAGAACGACAGCACAAGGGAGAAACATTCAGTTGCTAGTTTGTGAGATCTAAAATGATACCGTGAAGATTATCAAAGCTTTAGCCACCAGTAAGCGGAAGAGAGCCCATTTGCCCATCGGCCATCATAAAACCACCTTCCACAGCAGGATTCCGCTGGTACTTATACTCACTTGGCTTTGGTAGAAATATTTCCAGATAATGCTGATGTGGGGATGACCATTTATCTTGCAGATGTGTGATTTTTTAAGGATAATTTACTCAGAATGCTTCAAATAAACATTGGTACATTTCCTTGGATGTTTGGACAATGTGACTAATGTCATTTTTATGCATTAGGTTATGTTCATACCAGCCAAAAATGCAAATGAAAAATGCAACAAGTTATACGGCGTTATTTAAAAAAAAATTTCACATGTATTTTTCTGTGTTGCCATCTTGCGTTTATCCAAGGTTTTGTGGGTCTTTATTACTTTTTTAATGTTGCATTATATTAGCCGTTCCTATAATTGTCCCTAGTGTTTCTGGGGGAAAATATGCAGTAAAAAATGCTTTGGAATGTGATTGTATTCAGAGCAGGGCAGAGAAATGCATGCAGCAGTACATTTTCAAAATAGTGGCAACTAGTGTGATGTTCTAGCAAATCACAGAACTTGTGTGTTAACGAAAAGTGCAATTCAATGCGCATATAGTGGGAACAAGCCCATATCTCTTTGGTTAATTGCACAGTATTTTCTTAAAAACTTGCATGAACATCGTTAAAGTTACCGGCCTGCACATTTGCATGAACAGAAATGCAGAGAGTTGATCCAAAACAGAAAATTGCAACACCAGTCCCAAAATACCTTACATTTACACATAAGATCACAGACAAGAGACTCATTACATATAGACAACGTAAAAAAACTCAAGGCTTTTACTGGAAAAAAAAAGTCTGTAAACTAATCAATAAGATAAAAAATGTTTTACAACATTAATGTATTTTTGTCAAGATTCTCTTAAACTATAACATGTGCAAGAGGCATAAGTCCTCCAAAACAATTTGACATTTGCATTATAATAGAAAATGATGGATGAATATTCTGTAGACTAACGTACTGGTGTCGATTAGAACCTGCAGGGTTGGATGAATTTTCACCTTTGGCAGGCATTACTACACAACCGAGACACAAACATGCCAAACAGAAACATCAGGAATGCTGCTATAAAACGGAGAGGCAGTAACTTCAGTCCACTGCTTGTAAACATGAAGTATCACACTGAATGCTTGAGTAATTAATATTTTAATTGAATCCTGCTATCAACAGTGTAAAGCTGCCCTTCCTTACCTCTTTGGAAGGGAAGGTTAAGTAGCTGAGACACCTTCAGCCAGTCTGGCCTGCTGACTACTGCCGTAATCTCCAGGCATGACGTGTTTCCTTTTCAGCTTTGTCCTCTCTCCACTCCACTTCCTCTGAAGTGTTAAGAGGAACTGAACTGTGTTTGCCTGTTACCCCTCACCATTTTCCCTTTGGGAGGTTATGCCGTAATTTAATAAACATTTCGGGTTTCTGGTCTTTCTAAAAGGACAGACTTCGCATCCTGAGCTTCTTGCAATAGTGTGATGTTTGTGTTAGAAATAAAACCTTAAGTTCCTTAAGTCAGTAAAGTGATTCTCCCCTGGGGGATGCTTTGCAGAACATGTGTAGCTGGATCAGAGCTGGTTAGCCCACCTGTCTTCTGAAGTAGTCATTCATAGCTCAGTTCACACCCAAGTTTTAAAAAGGAAAAAAAAATGTCTACCTCACTGTGCTTTCTATGGGTTTTATTTACATGTTAAATGGTACAAAGTAGTCTATACAAAGTCTAATGTATTTTTTTTTTTGCATTGAAGAGGGGTGGAAAGCTTCAACAGTACAAATTCAAATCAGGTTATAACACAAGGGAACATATCATAGTCTCCCATTAAAAATCACAGTGACTGAAATTTTGCATTTCTGTTAAACATTTCAATGTGTGTTAGAGCTGAAATCCTGCCCCCTGCTGGAGATCACAAAGCAGCTGCCACAAGAGCTAATCCACCAAAATCCAGTTATACATACGTAATATGTCACTAGGCAGATAATTGTTTCAATCCAAATTAGACAATTCACCAAAGGCAACAGCGAACAACAGATTAATATTAAAAAAAAAAAAACGTTATGGGAATGACAGTGAACACACAGTGCTCTGGAAGGTCGGGATACATTTAGTTTTATTAAGAAATAGATGATTTAAACCAGATTAAGTGAAATAAGATGGTCTTATGTTCAGATGGCAGGCAGACTCTTGTAGAACTACATCTCCCGGCCCAGGTTGAATAGCAATCGAAAAGCACTGGGAGACACACACACACTCACACAAACACAGACACACATACACATACACACACACACACACTAGACAGCCTCTCACAAGGTTGTATAACACCATATAGGGCAAAATCTGATCCGTTTCAAACACAAATTTATAAAATATTCCATTTCACTATAATACGAAGTATACATTAAATGAAAGCATAAAGCATTTAATAGACGTGACAATCACTGAATTAAAAAGTACAAAAAATCCAGTGAAGGTTATGAAACACGAGACTGTATAACAAAGACAGCGTAGCAGTCCTCTGGTGGGACAGAGCAGAGCAGTGGAGAATGCTTTCTGCCCTGTACAAACCGGTGGATTAACAGTGGAGGACTGTTTGCACAAGTCTGACAGCATGTCAGCTACTGAATGTCAGCGCATTTTACAGGACCAAAGATTATCTCCAGCAGGATGGGGTGAAATTTCCAACATGGTGACGGATCTCCTTACAAGCTTTAAGAGAAGTGCCACAATCATAAAGATTCAGCCAAGTTTGTGAGGGAGAGCCAAAGGTCAAAGTCATGTAGAGACAAATCCATAGAGGGTCACCTTCCAAATTGCCGTTCCTCTCCACACTTAGAACTTCATATTTACTCCGTTATTAAAATATTTGCACAATTTAAGACTTATGGGTTACTTTGTGGGTATCACAGCCAACCTGCTTAATACCAGTGTTCTGCCTAGTGAATTAAAACAAAAATAAGAATCTCCCCAGAGACAAAACAAATCAATCCATCAGCAACTGTTATACGAAATGCATGTTTTTATATAATATATAAAAATGTTGCCTAACAGAATCGATATTAGATTCTTCTTATTCTTTTATATTAGTTTTAATGGTTTAAAGTGAACAAATTTGCGCACAAATTAAAATGAAGAACTACTTTAAATTAAATCTGCTCACACAGGTAATGTAAAACTTTTTTTTTTTTTTTTTGATGTTGAACGTGTTTTTCCCCCACGTAAATAATGACATGTCCCTTTCCAGACTGACAATTCAAAACACAGCCATTGTCTACTGTGGGAAAGGGAAGGCTTCAGAGCAGGAAGTGGAGGCCACCCTTCAGAATGTCAATGCGCACGACGGCGGGTACAGCCTGCAAAGTAAGCGGCCCTATGGGCCAATGGCGCGTTGCGGTAATGCAAGGAGAGCGCATCTGTCAATCCGCGGCTAATGTGCTCCAATTGCGCAGAGTCTGCCAGGGCAGTGAGGGCGAACACAGCTGTATACTGGAGCCCTGTGTACATGGCAGCCTCATCCACTCTTAAAAGCTGATGAACATTAGCCTGGTGTGAGGAGCACTATGGGAGGTTACTAATGTTCACACTGTAAAAATCTGCACTCAGTAAGTGTCACCAACAAACACAGTCCAGTTTCCACTCAGATTTTATGAACAGTGGCAGCTGAAACCTATGTGGGGCCAGAACTCAAGCATAATAAAGTAATAAAGTAATGTGGACCTAAAATAACAGCCGCTTTAATTCCTTGCTGGCAAGTCTCACCACTGGTGCCCTCTCCCAGCCCCCAGCAAACTGTACCACCCAAATCTGTACATGTGGCAAAATCCAGGGTGGGAGGGGGGTTGGTTGTCACAGGCCTGGGATGAGGCTCGCTGCGGGGGGAAGGGGGGGGGGGGTCGGTAAGATTGGTGTGCCCTCTCACAATATTTGGGGAATGTTCATGAAATTTTAGGGGACACACACAGACACACACACACACACGCAGTCAGACACATCCCATTTCAGCATA
>JAODKE010000068.1:29483375-29495958 GCA_026779605.1 Mormyrus hasselquistii
AAAAACCCGGTTTTTCCTACTTTTTCGGGAACATTTGCCCCCCCCAATTTAATTTAAACAAAACCCCCCCCCCCCCCCCCCCACACACACACACACACACACCCTCAGGCCCACAAAACACAGAAACATACAGAGGGTACATCCGCAGTAATACGTTTTCATTTAGTAATGCAAAATTTTTTTTTCCGATTTAACCTTCCATCTTGAAGGGATGCAAAGGGGTGTAAAAACGCGAAATTATCTTGCATGCATGAAAGTATCTTGTGTGTATGCTCTGTAAATGATGCGGATCTTTTTTTTCCCTGAAATGGAGAAAACTTCAGCGCTGTAAAAAAGTAAATCCTTCTGTAAATGCATTAGTGTGAACGTTCATAAATGCATTAGTGTGAACGTTCATAAATTTTGTTACGCCTACATCAGTGACCTCCGACTGATTCGTGACCCTTTCCTGATTAGCTCTCTGTGTTTTGATGTCTCTTTTAGTAATTAGTTATTTTTCAGGGGAATGAAGAATTCTTTGCCTTTGTTTTCATGGAAGTAAAGCCACATGTGAACATGGAGGATGCACAGCACTCTCGCTACCTGGCATGTGTTGTTTTGCTTATTTGTATGCAGCTAAATTATGTTTTGTGTACATTCTATGCTGTTTGCAACTATTGCGAAGCTCAAAAACGAGACTGTACTTAAGTTTAAGTGCAGCTCTAACTTATCATAAAGACATCCAGCCATCAAACATGAGAGTGAGACAAGAGTGCACTGGAAATGATGGGAAGAGAGAGGGATGTGTGTAACTAAATATCTGGATCCCTGCGTTGTTGCTGCGATAATTACTTTTACTTTAAACGCACGGTTGTGTGTGAGATTAATTAACAGTCAACATTTATTAAAACTGAACTTTATTACTCATCAAAGTCAAAATAAATTATTCAAAATGTATACGTCGCTCTAGAATTATAAAAAAAAATTTGGTTGGACAAAAAAAATGACACGCTGCGTTTGAGCTACAACAAACAAATCAAAGTGCGCCACTTCTAAAAATATATCACAAAAAAGCTTTGGATAAATGTGCAAATGAAAAATTCCAGAAAATATATACGATAACAACTACTCTTACACAACCACACTTATATACCATTACACAAATGCTAAAGCTAATTATTTGTGTAGTCACTACACGCTACGTGCCTTTTACACAGAGCAGTGTGAATGCAGAAGTTTTTTTCAACGCTGGTGATAATGGCAGTGCAGACACTGATGTTCTCTTTTGGAAACTCCTGTAATGTGTTTTTTTTAACGCATTAGTGCGGACGTAGCCAGAGACAAACAATAAAACACCCAGTCCCACAAGTCACACATAGTCTGGTTAAAAAACCCCAGGGCTGATCATCCTACTGCTCCAGGCCCAAACCAAAGCATGACTAACACAGTTAGTATGTTTACATGCACAGCTAAGTCAAGTTACGGTTATAGCTCAACTACGCCATTTAATCGGATGACTGTCCTTGTCCAAATATACATGCACAGGAGGGGGAATCAATTTATCGACTGAAGTATGTCCGATGCTGCAATAGGTGGCGATATGACTTCTTTCATTTTGTTAGTACTGGGCCTTTTCTGGTTGACCCATTACGCAACAGACTTAAAAAATTATAAAATTAATACTTTTAACGGGAGCATGGACAAATGAAGTGTCACAAGGTTTAATTGTGATCTGAACAGATACAACAACATCAGGATAGCATAGCAAGAAATAAAGTGTTTCGCATAATGTACTATGATAACATGGTATTGGAAATTTTTCAAATATTGCAATGTGATTGTGTTGAAATAAATATTGGGGTATTTATGAAAAAGGGAGTTCAACATAAATTTCGCAAGAACCCATTTAGAAGTGATTTAAAGAGGGATTAAGGATGAAAATGATGAGTGCATTGCAGCACTTATGCAAATGCAGCAGAGGTATAACTTTAAACTGATTTTTAAACATATACTACATAATCTTGAAGATGAATAATCATTAAAACTGCAAAACTTGCTAGGTTTTTTTTCCCCCATCACAGAGTAAAAATTTTTTAGTGAGACAAACTCCCTGCGCTATAATATCTGTACTGAAATGAAAGTAAGAAATGCCTGATCTTAATCTAGCCGACTAGCAATGTAAGAATTAGATGTGCATAATATTCAATGTTGGTATTAAAATAGCATACTGTCCGGCCCTATAATATACTACAGCCATTTTTAAAATTCAGCACAAAATATCCCACACTGTGATTTGGTGCCAGTACCAGTTTTTATGGCAGTAGAAAACCAACACCTTGCAGTACTGAACTTTTGGTACCTTCTTGCGCTATATATTTCGTACTTTCTCTGCTATGCTCCATGCGTCTTCTATTACTTCCGGGTCAAAGCCCGAGGGGGACTACAGGGCAGAATGCCTAGGCCAGTTTGAGTCCGATTGAACGTGATCAGGCAGGAGTCAATCGACTCTCGATCGCATTTTCTGGGTGTCTTAGTCCGACTAAGAGAAATTCGATTTAGTATGATTTACTAACATGTTTACATGTACTTTAGAAGTCTGGCTTAGTGTGGCTAACACAATAATTAAATTAATGTAGTGAGTGTGAAAGCCAGTCGTCCACTCTCTGGAAGGCACTCTTCACTGCTTCATGGTGATTGCTTTCTGTCTGAGACAGAGATGGCTCCTCAGACACCCCCAGAAGGTCTTCCTGATGCAAAGACGACCCCATCTTTCTTAAAAGCCTCGCCCCCAATCCCAGCCGTGCCACCTAAATGCATCGTTGCTCTGTAGTGATTAATGCACTCACGACCGATGACAAGCGACACCGCTTCTGTAGCATGTGTCGTTACTTGTGCTTAATGCCTTGCATTTCACTACAATGCCCACAAAAGTCAGTCCTAAACAAGGAATAAAGCATGGGGTGTAAACACAAAGCGAGCGCAGAAAGCAATTTTCAGGAAGTGCACTTTGCTTTTCTGCTGATCCAGCTCATTTGGCATATAGAGATGGAGGCCATTTCTAGCCATCTCTCCTCACCTGCACCACCAGTATGCACATGCCAATGGTGCCCAGGAGGTGTCTGTTGTCACGTAGCCATTCCTCCACCTTCTCGTAACAACCCTGTGGAGGATGGAAATCACGGCTCAGGTGTGCATGTGTAGAAGGGCTGCGGTTGAGCCATTAAACGCTTAAGTTGGGATCTTTATCACAAGAAAATCTAAGTAAATGTGCTACATTCTACACTGCAGGAGTCAGGACAGTATGTTCAATAGAGAAAGAGGCCCAATTTGTAAAATATTTCATTGCAAACCCCTAAGAATGTTGAGTAATTAGTTTATTATACGCCAAGCCTTGCAAAATAAACAGTAAACCTCCATGTACTAAATTCAGAAACATTCAGTACATTCAGAAACATTCACCTGCTTACATGTAAAAAAGCCACAGAGTGACTAGAAGACAAACTTGCTATAATTGAAAGTGAATTTTGCTCAGACGGTTCTAATCCACACAAAGGATGAACAGGAGAACGAGATAATCTGTCACACCTGTTGCTATAGTGACACTCACTCGGTTCCAGAACATGTTGGTGACATTCCGGCCGCACTCCTTGTAGTGCTCCTGGCAGCAGCGGTCAGGGACTGTTCTCTCCTGCAGGGCCTCGTGCCAGTCTGTGTAGCCCGTCACACCACAGCACTTCCACTATACACACAGGCATGTAAACGTACACACACTCGTTCAGTGCGTATCCTGGGCACTCTTGCCCATTAGATCTTAGACCAGCCATACCGACTGATCATTTTGGCTCTTTCAGAATTCATGTTCATTCGATATCATGTTCATGGTCATTTGATCATATTTAGGATCTAGCTGTTTCAAATTTGCTGTCATGTACATATGAATCCAGCAGATGAAGACGTCAGCGTTGGCTGGAAGCTCATACCTCTGCCTGAATGATGTTCCAGGCATTTCTCAGACCAACATTATTGTCAGTGTTGTACAGAGCAAGCCCATCCTTCAGGTCCTGCTTGGCATTCTCTCTGACCTGTTAAGAACAAGGACAAAAAAAGGCAAAAATGTCTGAAGGGGAGGGATGGTTTTGGCATTAGTGACTTATTCTGGGCGATGTTTTCAAAGACTGGTGACCTTTAACCTGGAGAAAGAATGAATGACACACTTTGACCTCCCAGCCTGGGGAGCTTTTCACGGCCGTCTCGTGACTGCATTTATGTCGAAGACTTAATGGCTATTTGTGCAATTACCAGAGAGTCCCCAACAATGGGAGGGGCATCTCCAGGACTTGGACAGTCAATACTAATCACTGTGGCCTACATCACGTGACAAGGACCCAACAGATAGAAAATGCACTGTTTATAAATCATTTACATATTGTTCATATATGGCAAGCTTGAATTGCCAAGATTTCATGTTTAGCATGATCTACAGATGGAGGCATAATCATAAAATCACAATGATTGAAAAAATAAGAAATCCTTTCCCTAGACTGTCTCCCTAAAGCACCCATGTGTCACAATCAATCATGAAGCCTGCCAATCCATAAGCAGACAACAGATTGGACAACGATCACACACTATTTCCACAGAAGCATGCACAGATTACTAAAGGTGAGCATTTAGCCCTGATTGGATTAGTGACATTTGCGCGGTGGGCAGAGGCGCGCGGTGGGCAGAGCTAACCAAACATTTTGCTTCGATAATTGCTAGTCTGCTCACTCCAAAGGTTAATTTGATAAAGCTAAACCATTAAGTCACTATAAAAAATTGCATAATAATAACCGCCAACCACTAACTTGGTTTGGTTTTTAGTGCTGAAATCCTTAAAAACATATCTAGAGAGCAATGTTTTTAACCTGTTTAACACTGAAGTTCCATCTGTCGGACTACAGCAATTAACAGGGGATATTTAGGACCCACCCAACCGTATATTGTTGATTCCGTAGAGTCTCTGGAAGAAACCCACATTGAAATATTCTTTCTATGATATTTTTTTTATGAGATAGGGAAGCCCTATTTGGCTTCTCTATGCGTTAAACTGGATGATATTTTGCCTGGTGTGGAGCTGCCTGGGGTGTACAAACATGGTGCCATTTACTCAGAACTATGAAGGAGGGTCTCAGTTTTTTATTGCTCTATAGCTTTGTTAAACAGAACCCAATACAACTGAGGGCCTGTACCATGAAGCAGGATTTGTTGCTCGGATTTAAGGTAGTCTGGGCTAAAGGTATGCGAACAATGATGAAGTCCATTTAAACTAGGGTACCTTAAATCCAACAAGTTACCTGGTTAAGCAAGACATCCAACTCAGCGATATAGGCCATGGTACCCCAGGTCAAATGCACTTTATTTTCATTCACTTACATTTAGCCCAGACTACCTTAAATCTGATAAGTTAATCGTGTAATTACATGTAGTCAGCCAACAGTATGTCAGATAGACTGATGCAGACATGCTGTCAGCAGATAGGAATAAATATGGATGATTTTAGGGTTTACAAATGCTTTTGGCCCATTTAACGTCATTCAGTTTTCCTCGTGAAAAAACATTAGTGGAGTTAGCAGAAATAAATTCAGCAGAAGCTAATTCAAAGTTAGTGAAAACACTAATCCACTAAAAAAGAAGTTATCTTTGTTAATTAGCGGTTAGCAGATTAACGGAACCCTGCTCACCACTGCATGAACCTGCTTATTACATGGTTACTATACAATTTACATGCTTAAAAGTTTGTACCTGTATACAATATTTTCATGTCTACAAGCCAAAAATACATTTATCAGAATAACTACTTTCTTCCACCAATATTTTAAAATATAATTTCTGTTCATTTTAAATTGTGTTATACAGTACTTCTGGAATTTTAAGGAACATTAGTTATAATTATTATAACAGCGCAATGATTTACTGCTGTGATTTGCCTGGCTGGCTCTACGTGTAACATTATAGAAAATTAATCAACACCTTTGTGACAAATCATTTTGGAGAATTCAGCAGTTGCCCAGAATATCATACTGCCTTTGTTGGCTTGCCTTTTTCCCCGTAGTACATCCTGGTGCCTTCTCTTTCCCAGGTAAATGAAGCCAATGTACCTGAGCATCCACATTGTCAGAAGCGCCGTTGGGCAAGCAGGAAATCAGGAGCAGGGAGACGGAAAGTCGGGGAATACGGGGTTTATTAAGTAGAGCAAATAGACGAGGCAACACATGGCTAACGACATCAATAACAGAACTGGGGAAACATACTTGAGCGCGGACTTAAATACAAAGACGTAGGGATTCCACACGAGGTTAACGAGGGGGCGTGGCACACAGGAGGATAGTACGAGCCGGGTGTGAAAGAAAATATGACTCATCAGATTGGGTCACCAGGGCTTTGATTGCTCCATGGTCCAGTTCTGATACTCAAGTGCCCATTGTATCTGCTTTTGCCAGTGAACAGGGTCAGCATAGGTACCGTCACCAGTCTGTGGCTATATAATCCCATATGTAGCAAACTACAATGCAATGTGTGTCCTGACACCTTTTTATCTTAGCCAGCATTAACTTTTCAGCAATTTGTGCTACAGTAGCTCTCCTGCGGGATCGGAACAGATGGGTCAGCCTTCGCTCCCCACGCACATCAGTGAGTCTTAAGCATCCTTGACCCCCCTACTGGTTCACCGGTTGGTCTTCCTTGGACCTTTTTTGGTAGGTACTGACCTCTGCGTACTGGGAACACCCCACATGACCCACCATCACAACTTGGCCCTTGTCAAAGTTGCTCAGATCCTTACATTTGTCTATTTTTCCTGCTTCTAACGCATTAAATTAAAAAAAAAAACGACAGTTCATTTGATTAATATATAATGGCAGGTAACATTTACAGGTGTCATTTTGACAAGAAAATGATTGTAACCTCACCTGTCATTGGTTTTAATGCTATGAGTGGTCGGTGGAGGTGCAGTATAACTGCTGATTATAGTGTGGTAGTAAGAAAGTGTTCAGAGAGGCTGTGTTTTGAGAAAGGATAAAAATTCGAGGAGACAGCATAATGAGATATAAGATTACAGGTTAGCTGAGCGACTCTCCTACCCTGTGAGCTCTGGAACTTCCAGTCCTTAGCTGGAAGAAAGAAGCAATTATGGTGAAAATGACACTGTTAGAACTGCCTGTCTTCTGCAAGCCGAGAGTTATTTCAGCAAAAGGAAATCCAGCACATTTGAAAGCAGGCACGAGACAAGCTCCATCTCCAAGGTATAGCTGTTTGAGCACCTCAAGGATGAGGTCTGCAAAAGCAGCTCACGTTCGTCATGTTGCTCACGTCTGGTGGCTTTTCCTTGCAGAGCGATAAGGAAGGACTCCAAGGTTTTACACAGTATCAGCTGACAGAAACGTTTATAGTGATACGGTGTTGGTCTCTGCTGGACCAAAGCCAAACAACTGAGCTCCACATCTCCCCAGTGAAACAGGCAGCTATGCCTGATCCCTGCTTGGCTGTGGGGGCTTTGCTGACGAGACTGCTACCACACAATGTCACATGCGGCCGAAGCTTCAGTAACTTCAGTCTGTACAGATTTCAACGTTTTGTGGAGGATAGGACTTTTCAATACAATGTGAATGCATTTACTCCCTGTCTGAAGTCTTTGCATTTTTGAGATACTGCATTTTATTGGATCTTCAACTAATACAGTTTAGCGAATAAAAAATTCAACACACATTTACTAATGTAATTTGTATAATATGTAATACATAATAAAGAATGCTATACAACACAAAATGCCCTCCAGAGACAGAGCTGCAAACTTTAAAATCATAAATTGCTGTAATTTAAATCCGAATATCCTCACGATAACACGATAAAGGTACTTTGTAAAGCCCATGTCACTCTGGATGCATCCATTCTGATCTGATCTCAGAAGCTAGACGCAGTCGGGCCAGGTTATAACTTGGACAGTTGGTGTCCTGAGAATAGCAGGTGACGTGAGCTTTCCTTGGGCTACTGGTGAAACGCAGAAGCCCATGAGGGCCACAGGTGAGTGTTCATTATAATTCGGCTGTGCTGCTGTAAAGTGCATCCCACTTTCGTAATGTTGGTCATCAGTTCGAGCCTCAGCGAAGATGTGAGAGGACTCTATATACTTAGATGTTGTTCTACAGTAGTTTCAGACTGTCTGGAGAATTGTACACATCTCATTCTTTCACACATCTCACTGTCCACCCTACCACCCCCCAAGAAATCACCAGAAATTATTTTTGATGGTGAAGGATATGGCAAGGATAAAACAATACACCTAATATCAAATTACTAACTGGGTCTGGCATGAAAGGGGGATAGACAAAAAAAAAAAAAAAAAAAACACCTTCTTAGATTGGCAAATTCCAGAACATTTTTAAAATATTCTTCTGATGTGATCTTCAGTAGAATACATAAGGGAGTCAGCCAGGAGTAAGTAAATGCTTTAACCAAATACGCAAAGTTAAAATGGGAAAAAGAGGAGAAGAACCAATGCCGTAACTGGCATGTGATCTGACAATGTGGCAGTCTGGATGTTTAAATGGTGGATTATTTTCTTTTTACTATTGTCATCATAACTTTGTTTTTGTGGTGAGAATAGCTATGTGCTTTTCTGTTTGCACTCTGGAACATGCAGATACAGCCTCATAGACTGTATTACAGTACATTACTATAGAAATGGGAAGGAGCCTTGTGTCTGGTATAGTGCTGTTTCACTTATAGTGATTCCAGCTATGAAGCACCTGAACAAACTTCCATTTTAAATCAACATGGAGCTTGGCTCTTCTATAAAAACGAAGCAGCAGCCCTTCCAGTATCTGTCACACCTTCTCTGAGAGGAGGCAGGACACACTGCGTTCACAGCATGCAGCCTTATGTTCTCTGGCTGGAGCTGTCACAGAAGGCTTGTATCTCACCTTGCTGAGACAGCAGCACACATCCATCAGTGGAGAGAAGCACTTGGACTGTTTGAGCGTGGGTAGGGGGCCCCTTGGCTGTAGCTTCAAACTGAATATGGATGGTTCTACACAGGATCCTATTGCTTTTGACAGTTCTGGACAGGAACCTATTAGCTGTGACAATTCTGTACAGGACCCTATTAGCTGAGATGGCCCTGGCCAGCATGCTATTGGTTGTGACAGTCCTAAACAGACTCCTATTGGCTGTGCTGAACCTGGTCAGGAGCCGATTAACTGTGATGGCCCCGGACAGGATTCTATTAGCTGCGACAATTCTGTACAGGACCCTATTAGCTGAGATAGCCCTGGCCAGCATGCTATTGGTTGTGACAGTCCTAGACAGACTCCTATTGGCTGTGCTGAACCTGGTCAGGAGCCGATTAGCTGTGATGGCCCCGGACAGGATCCTATTGGCTGTGAATATCCTGGATAGACTCCTATTGACTGTATTGATCCGGGACAAGATCTTATTAGTTCTAGCCAAGGTTCTGATGGTTCTCAACTTATTGCTAACAGAAACCTGGCTTTTTGCCTTGCTGATGACATCCTGTTCTCTTTTTGTTTTTGTTTGGGGTAATAATGGTGTTGATGAACTTTGCTCTTTATATTGGACGACTAGCCCTGTGTGCCACAGGCCACAGGTTGCACTACCCCCAACTCTCACCGGCACCCACTGTGTTACCCTGAGCAGCAGTAGGCCTTTGCATATGAGCCCACCACCCCACATTAGTTACACTCTACTTCATTTGACGTGCACAGGCTGTCCCTGCTGTGATGGGAACTGGACAGACTGGTCCGGGCTGGGGGGGTATGGCCAGCAGTCAAAAACCCTGCTCTGTGCAGCTCTGGGTGGATGGTAAGCTGTCAGGTCTCACTTTGCTGGGTTTCCACTGCCTTCCAACCTCTCAGGGACCAGATGAGGTGACCCTCAAGAGAAGCAGTCCTATGGGACCTTCATGCCATACTAACCAGTGGATGAGGATCATATTAACAAGCACTGGTGCCACATTCCCTTCAGCACAAAGCACCAAAATGCAACGGCTGCCAACACACTTGAACATTTTCAAATAGGGAATTTTCAGTGCGTTGTTAAAACAGCAGGTCTACAGGCAGACCCTGGATTCAGAGCACCTTGGATTGGGAGCATGACGTCAAGGGCTGTTCATCTAAATCTGGTCTTTGGCCTTGCCATCTGCTATAGTCAGATGGTCCCTCACTCCAGTGATAAAAAGACATGGTGAGGGTGAGAGGATTGTGTTGAAAAGGACTGGAAACCAGCATCAACATCAAAATAATCAAACTCTACTACTCTGCTGATGGAACAGTAGAGGATTCTGGGTAAGATTCCATTGATGTCTTAATTTTTTCCCTTTCAGGCTCAAAATTGGCATTCATAAGATAAATATATACCCTGTTTAGAATCTACTTGCCATACTAACATGTGGGAGGAATCGGCTTGTGAGTGTAAATACAATAACCCGTGGTTAGACAGTGAATTACAGACAGCCAGGTTTCAAAGACATCCAAAGATTACAGAAGTGGAAAATCCACTTCACCAAACTAAAACTGTCAACGATTAATGTCCGGTGGCTCTGGGCAGTAATAATCCCATCTGTGGCAGCTCACTGTGCTCGGAAAGAAATTGATTAACCTAAACCAAAACTCACTGACCCACTATTAAACTGGCAGTCATCTTCAGCATTCGTCACTAGTCTGACACCATAGACTTAATTGGATTTAATGTGTTAGAAGCAGGAAAATAGACAAGTGTAAGGACACTCAGAATCTGAGGGACAAAACCCGTCACCTGGAGATGAATTTCAGTAAAATTAGATTCTGAGATGCGGAATTTAATGAATTCAAGATCTCTCTACATTAAGTTCATTAAAACTTTTAAGCACATTATGAAATCAGAATGATATTAAATAACAAAACAGGCCCTGGCAAGCTTTTGGTGAAGAATGCACCAAATTAACATTAACCCCCAAAAAAGAAAGAAAAGATTAAATTTAAAGCACATGATAGAAACTTTTAATCTAAATGCTGCCCTTCACAGCTTGATACGGGACCTTTTGTGTTCCCTGTGTCCCTACATTGATGTTGGGACAGTCACATGAAGGCCAGGGGGGCCGACAGCCCCAAGGAGACCCTGGCGTCTGATGTAAGTTGTCAGGCTTGGGCTGGTCTGTAGACCACCAGGCAGAACAGCAAGCAATCCTGATTTACTCCCAGCCAACTCACATGCTGACCACAGATCTAAACAACCAACTAAATTGTTTGGATTGACCTTTCACCTGTCAGCAACGAGAAGGTAATTAACAGATTCAAAGAAGAGCACTGAGAAGCACCATTACCATGTACAAAATTACATTATCACTCAATTTCATAGCACGGCTTGTGCATTTGATTGCCTGGCAGATACTGGATGAAGACGTGCATGGCGTATGCAAGCAGCCAGCAGTTACAGGATTGATAACAATGTTTACCTTATCCTTATAGGCGAAGAAGAGGATGAGTAGGATCAACTCCGCCAGAAGAATAGCCAACAGCACAATGAAGAACTGCAAAAGAGACAGTGAGAGAGACCTTTGAGTTGGAGAACGACAGAGGAGCAGCTGAACTCATCCACAAATACCAGTACTTTCTTTGTTTCAAATGTACATAAATTAGCGCCAAGCCTTCGACTGGCGCAGGGTAAGAGTGAGGCAATTTCCAGAGCCATTTTCCTAAATAATTTCCTTAAATTAGGATGGTGAAATTCAAACACTGTTTGTACACATTTTAGTATCACGCTGGAAGCTTTTGTGCCACTCAAAAGAGAACAGCGTTTAGACGCAGTCATTTTGACCCTTTGAAATGAGCTCCAAGGAACATAGAAGAATGGACAGTGGCATGGTGACATGGTGCTTAGGGAACTACTGAAATAGGGAACTCTCTGCACCTTTGAAGGGGATCTCAGAAACTACTTAATGATATACCTGTTGTTTGATGATTTCCAAAGGAAGACATATAATCACATGAATGTTAATAACCTCAATTCTCAAGCTCATGTTATGAAATGTAAAAACCTAGTTTACAATGCTATGTATTACTTTGACCATGGATAAATAATTCTTAGGCCATAATTTGTAATGCATAGACAAAACCGCCGTCTTCTCAAAATTTGCATCTTAGAGCTGGAGAATTTTAAACAGCCCATTCACTCTAATAGAAGTGAAAATTTTGTTTCAATTGCTTACAAAGCTATTAAATAGAATCTGAAACAATACTAGAAGGCTATCTTACTAGTAACTGCTAAAGGTAAGGCTAATTAGGCTAATTGGTAGAACACCTTAGTGCTGCATGCAGTGATGAAAGGCAGTCTGTTGAGATTAACGTGCTTTTAAACACAGCTCAGCTGCCTTCAATTTTCAGCCGCGTTTCTGCTTGGTGCTGCAATGCCGGCAATCGACTAACAATGGTAAGCACTACTTAGACAGAAACTGACCTTTGTGGCAAACATTAAATAACAGTAAGAGGAGTTATTTAGGCCAGTGGTTCTCAACCTTTTTTTGCAGTGGGCCGCACTATGTCCAAGTTCAAGTCTCACGGGCCGCATATTA
>JAODKE010000068.1:29502677-29514740 GCA_026779605.1 Mormyrus hasselquistii
ACCGGTGTTACTTATTGGATATCCAAGCTTTCAAACCATGTCAAACACCCACCCTATTACATAACAACAGCCTTAAATGGAAAACAAAAGGTGTCATCAAATATATATATTTTTTAATTTTTTATTTTTTAATGCATCTACCATGTACCGACTAGAAAGGTCTTCACATCCAGTGCCACCACTCAGCTTTGCCAGGGGCTGATAGTTCACAGTAAATGTAAATGTAGCCTTAGTGCAGCTATTCAGAAGAAACCGATATCCCACTATACTGAAGTTTCATATCAGCTGAGTGGATCAACAGATGAGTGGATCGTATTTGCAAGTAATACTGTGCGATAGAAGTTTTCATCCGTGAGAAGAAATCTCACAGGGATCTTTAATGGAGCAGAATTCTGTTTAAAGCACTACTGGATGATAAGGTTCTTTCAGGGTAGTTATGAATCCCAGGTCAATTCAAGCTGTTTAAAAGATGTCAGAATTCTGACTGTTATCATACGGATACATAGGAATTGACTTACATAAAATACTTATCATGCAGATGCAGAATTTGTATAACCACATGATGCTCATCTGCTGGAATATAAAAACAGATTGTTCTCATCGCTGGTCCAGACAGCCTCCCTGTCACAGTCACTAAAAGCGCGGTGCCAGTTAACAGCACATCTGCTGATGTTGCATTAACATGCTGCAATAACAAATGAATGTACTCATCCCAGGCATCCATAATAAGATGGCTTTCAATATATCAACCAGGACCAAGGTCTCTTAAGCTAGTCCTGTATCTTTGGAATCTTCCCAGCTCCTCGGCCAAGCCTGGGAACCCGTTACTATCAAAGTGATTCACTATCGATGGAAGAATGCGGAGCGACCAGATGTCTCCCTGGAGACAGAAGCCAGCTGACACCCTGCACCACCTCCAAAAGAGGGGGGGGATGTGGTGGGTTTGGCAGTGGAATCCTCATCGCTGATTCTGCCACCCGGCAGATTCCAGAACCCCCAAAAAGTCCCCGCGAAAGTCAACAGCAGACTTTGCCCTTCTGTGCCCAGAACGGAAGTCACACCTCCCTCTTTCTCCCTCTCTCCTCCCACACGGCTCACAGCCAGCAGGTTTTGTACAGGAAGTCACACATCCAAGCCATCATTACGTTTGCAGAGACCTCACAGGCTGGGAGTGCCAGCAAAAAAATGCATGACGTCCTACTTAATATGGGTTTCTTCCCAGTGCAGAGGACCATAGTACAGATTTTAAGCTAACCATACCACAGGAGCTTCACAGAACTTAATATACGTGCAGAAGCTTAGACATCACTTGAAATTAGAAGCTTTGACTAAAACGATGCTTCCCCTGGGTAAGAGAGGTTGCTCAACCTCATGCGAGACTGCAGACTACACAATGTTGATGCCTTCAGGCATAGCATGGACTGCAGAGCTTCAACAAGAAAAATCAAGGTAAAGGTTCTAAATGCAGAGAACCAAAGAGTTCCATCTGTCAACCCCCAGGCAAGCTGTGAAAAGGTTCTGAGACTATCCCAGAGAGAGTCACTGAATTGGGTCTCAATATAAGCCCATGGTTCCATATTTACATTTGTTTATTTTGGCTAAATGAGGGTATAAGTGAGGCAGACAATACAATACAAGAATGCAGCTGTAAAGAGGCCACAAGTGAAGCCAGGCTGAGCTTCCAACTAATGACCAGCCAACAAAGATCTCAAATGTGAAATTCAAACAGAGAATTCCACACTGCACAACAGATTCAACTCCTCAGACAAATACACATACGTACAACTGTCAGCCACACCCAGAGGGCTGACAATATGAAAATCAGACAATATGAACTAAAAGACCCTCTATAGATATTTATTTAATTCTTCCGCTTTTTGGAGAATGTCAAAGCTCACTGTCAGAAGCATTGCAGGCTAACGTCAGGTGACATGCCAGCTACCCGGGGCGCAGGGAGGTGGGGTGTTAGGTGTGTGGGCGGTGAAAGCGATGAACTTCCACTTAAAAGCTGATGACAGCGTACAGAGCCTGCTTCCCAGACAGTGAAATCAATGGAGTTTGCCTGACAATTACAGAGGGTCACTGGACAAAGATGAAGGAATTTGATTACTTAGAAGGTGCAGCTAGCTGGGGGTGAGGAACATGTAAGGGCCATTTCCTTGGCTGTTCTTATATAAGCCCATCACATCAATAAGCACTAGAGAATCCCCTCAAACTCCAGCCCACGCTCACTAATAATAGCTATATCAGTTCCAGATTCAGGATGTGTCAAACTAAACTAATGCCTCAAGTTTGAAGTAATGCAGCACTGATTATCTCACACAACAAAGTCAGCTGGAAATGAAGGCAAATGTGGTCAGATTTGTTCATTCACCTCAAAGGCCACAAACACCTCCAAGAGATAAACTTAGCCACAGAGATCTTGGGTCACATTTCCAAGAGGAAAGAAACCATCAAATTCAATGAAACTGACAAATGCGAAAGGCGGTTTTAAGTCCTTTTCTAAATGAAAATGGACAGTCAATGAGGAAGTCACAATTTGACCGACGGAACCAGAATCTAGTCAGACCTCTGAATCTGCGGTCAGCTCAGCTAAACGCTTGTGGTATGATGCAGGAACAACAATGTGAAGATCTTTACTGGTCAAATCACAGGCTGACAGCACTGTCTTGGCTGCGGGATGCTGAGTACTGGATTGCCTGTTCATACAGCAACATGACATCTCTATTTCATTGGAACGGGAGACGCGAATGACGAGGAGAGAACCCAAGAAGGCTATTTGGTCATTACGGTGAGACGTACACGTGCTGTATCCCTGATACACAATGTGCCATTATTGCCCAAGACCTTGGACTGAAATATTATCCAACCTCATATTCGCACTTCTGAGGCAGGGCGGTCTGCTCTGTGCCAGCACAGACCAACCGAACATCATTGTCCTTGAAGGACTGATATATCAATGACAATTAGGATAAAAAAAATTATTAAAAATGAAAATAAAGCATTGGCTATCTTTCAGTGCCCTGCGATGGGCTGCCCCCCTGTCCAGGGTTGTTCCCTGCCTCGTGCCCGTTGCTTCCGAGATAGGCTCCGGACCCCCCGCGACCCAATAGGATTAAGCGGGTTGGAAAATGGATGGATGGATGGATGGCTATCTTTCATGGCACACCAGTGATAAGTGTTTCCACAGAATAATGTATTACAAAGAAGCCCTTAATCTGTGCCTCCTTCTTTTCTAACAAAGGTAAATCAAACAGTTGTGATATAGTGATTAATGAAAAAAAAAAATGGTTGCTGCATGTGAATGCGAATAAGTAATAACCTCTGTCAGTAAGTCATATGACCTGAACATGGCTGTTTCCACAGTCAATTAAAGCTCTAAGGGCAGGGAGACACAGACAATTGTCCAGAGCCGTTTTACGCACATCCGTTACATTCCACTGTGTCACCTTTATCGCCAGGGACAGGACCATAGATCTGATGACAGCTGACTCTCAGAACAAAAAACACTTTGCTTAGAAATTAAAACTCGAAGCCGGGAGCATCTCAAAGCACCACAGAGAAACATCATCAAATATTTAAGGATGCTTTTGACCAGCCTTACGACCCAGTTTTCTAAGCTAATTAAGTTATTTTCCCATTTTATGATTTTAAGTACAACTTCAAAGAGAAAAAACATCAATCTTACTTTTAATTGGAGGACTGATTATGGAACTGGAGATGCCCATGCAATTTTGGTGTAATTTGTTTGTTAAGATTAAATGAGGATATGCATGGTGTTTGCCCGTGGATATTGTCTGCTCGGGATAATAAGGTAAATTTATGAAAGTGACTGAAGGCCAACTAGACAGGTCATAAAAAAACAAGCTACAGCGTGTGCTCTGGGATCATCCTTTCTTCCCATGATGCAGGGGGTAGTAGTTTCGTAACAAAAGATGACTATCATCCAGTGTCTTTGGAAAGCCTAAGTATCACTGCCATATAATTACTAGACTCCCAAATGCCCATGCTAATCCATTAGTGGATACATCACCCCACCAATACTTGTCCTAGGACATCCAGGATCTAGTGCCACTGAAAGAACCGAGATCATATGTCAAACATACAGTACGGATCCTGTGAGGAAGTGGTCTGTCCAACCCTGAGGTGGGTATTGTCCTTGTCATTGAGTTGTAACAGATTCATTCTTAATCTACCTCTATGGAAAACACACAACACGTCGGTACAGGTGGTCAGAGAGGACAGGGACACCTTGCAGTGTTCAGCCAGAGAAGCCTCAACCTTGCCCAACAAGGCAATGGAAAAATGGCAACCGGGAAATCATTTCCATCTGTGCGAGACCATCTATTGAGTGCTTACACATGTCTAGAGCACATCACAGGCCCTCCTGTCATGACTACACTAGCCCCTCAGCATCACCCTCGAGGGAGTACAATGCCAGCCTCTTACCTCAGGCATCCTGCTATGCTAGCTTTACGAGACCTCTGAATGGGCTCCTTTCCAGCCCAAGGCAGGTGGGAGAGAGTCAAGATAAATCAGTCAAGAAGTTCCAGCCACAAATTATTGCTTTCCTTTTCCTCTTTCCTCTCCACAAGTTCTCACGCCCCCATGGCATGCACTGTACTCCTGGGGAGCACGTCAGGCCTCAGATGTGCTCTCAGGCATTGGGGTCCTGCGACACCACCTTTCATTTCTCATCATGCAACGCTGCAAAAAAGCTAAAACAAATGACCTCAAAACACTACTACTGACTACAAAAATATGGCTGTAATATTATCTGAAACACTTGATTGTTCAGTCTCTGTTATTTTTTGTGTCAAGTCCAATTTTTGCCTTTATGCAATATTCATGAAGTCCGAATGAAAACTTTACATTTGCTCAAAAACAGTGTCTACAAATGAGGTCATATCACACTCCCTTCCCATATAAGCACTATATGTCTGATTGTTTGCTTTTGATCAGTGCAAAATAGCAATTGAAATTGAAAGGTTTCTGTTGCAGCCCAAAGTCCTCTCATTAAGAGCTGATATATGTTCTTGCTTTCCAGCAATCCTATTGAAAAACGACGTAAAATGTAAGAGAAGGTATAGCTTAAGAAGCCAGAGGATATGAAACCATTGAAGGATAAAGTCAGAAGTGTTTTTTCCATAGATAAAGACATGGTTGGTTTGTGTTTCTAGATTATTCTTATACAATTTAAGAGGCTATCAGTCAAACTTCTCCTTCTACCTCATAGGATTAAATAGCTCCAAATTGCTGGCAGCTTTAGACAGGGTCTACAGAAAGGATCCACACATTGGTACAGCTCATTCTGACTAGCCCAGCTGGACCACCAACAATCAGTGAGGCCCCTGTAATTAACAGCCATAGTTCTACTTTTCCCCAATTGTGTTGCAATTTGTACTTGTACTGTATAACGGGTCATTTTATTTAACCAGTATCATTAAATTGGGGGTGGTATGGTGGCTCAAACCCTCAGGGTTAGGGTTCTGAATCCCATCTCCTCTCTCGAGAGGAGCATGCAGTTTGAATCTTCTCCACAGACTAACTGGAGTCTTTAAATTTCCTATATGACTGGGTGTGTTCATCCGGCAATGGATTAGCGTCCCATCCAGGGGAAGTGCATCCCCCCCCCTCCACAATAACTGTGACAAGGTCATCTGCAGCCTGCAGAGGGTCACCTAGTGTCCGCAGTTACCCTTTAAGACACTGAGGTCATCTGAAGCCCTCTCAGCTGATTTACACCATGAGACCACGGGGTACCGCATATGCACTCATGGCACCAACATGCTGGCTGAAGATGGCATTAGCAAGACCAGCATTTTTGAAAAATCAAACAAATAGCCGATATGAGGAACATTCTGGAAGTGTTGCTGTAAAGTACAATGGACTGGCAGGTCTCTCCAAGGCCCTAGAAAGGGCACCTTGCTCACAGTAACACTAGGTGAGCAGCTGCAGGGACCTGATAGGGTCACTGCGGAGTTTATGTGCACGTCTGGCCTGATTCAGCCCAGCCTGGCCCACGTGAGGTCACATTGCATTCCCAAAGACACCTTCTATGATTGGGTCCTGCTGCAATTTACGTCCGGTTTCCCAGACAGTAACACAACCACTGCTAACTTATGTGACACACATCCCAGACAAAGCAAAGCATACCTTAAATGGCTACTCTACTGGTCACTTCACTGGCGTTTTTCACCTTTAATTGAATTAGAAAGCCCCACGATATAGAGTCCTCCTGAAATACCCACGATGCACTCTGTAATCTTCATGGATTTTTTTCTTTTAGGCCAGAGGCACCGTCACAGGGGGAATAAAGACATCAAACTCAGAAGCCCTACAGTGCACTATCAAGCAAGCAAGCACACTAATACATGTAAATATGCAGACTTAATGTTTGCTGCTAGAATCTGTCTGACTATAAGAAATCCATGACAGAGCTATCATCAGAAACTTTCTATATTTTTCAAATGAAATGTATTTTTCAAGGGTTTTTTTTTTGAGTGGGGTTGATACTTAATTTAATCCAATCCTTTTATTTTATGCAATCAGCTTAGTAGATCAATGAACATAGTAATTAAACCTCCCTGAATATTACTTAGTTCTTTTGGTCTCTGTAGTGCATCTCTTACAGTCCTCTGATGAATAATCCTGTACCTGAAAAGTGTAGTGTACACACAAATGCACACACACACGCACCCATACACATAGACCCGTGCACGGCAAACATACATAGCACAAGAAAGCCTGGCTGCTGAAAGTCAGATCTTAGGCTGGCTGGATGACACAGACAAACCACCATCACTGTGGTGATGTGAGATGCTTCTGAGCATATAGAGTCACAGGAGCATCCCAACCCAAACACAACAACTAGAGACTATCCTGCAGGCTTTATCACGTGGCAGCCATGCAAACTATGGGACGAAGCAGGTCTGACAGCTCTCAGTTTATGACAGTGAGTTTTATGGTGGGTGTAACTCCCAGTCCATCATTCACAAGAAAACATTTCCAAAGAGCAGGTCCCCATTTTTGGAAGGAAAAAATATACTCATAAAAACAGCCAGATGGATAGACAATGGTAAACTGATTATTTCACTTCAGAAGTCTGCTATCACAATTTGATGTCTGTCAGGAGATACAGAGGCATGAATAAATTTCCCAGAAAGTGGGAACTGACGATACCTGATTGGCACGACCATTCCATACTGTAAGTCTTAGGGCAAAACACCGCTCTCCTATATAAGATGACGATTACTTCGTGTACTTTTCATCCACACTCATCTCAACTGAAACAGAAAATGGCAGGGAGCTCATTTCCAGTAGGACGTGGGTACACAAGGACAAACCTCTAACAACATGTCATTCCTTTGTGTCTACTCAAATGACATTTAGACAAATTAATTAACCAGCAAAGCCAGAAGAAAAGAAGCTGATTGATCCAGGTACCCCCTACACAGACTCGGTCTTCCATTCAATAATGGCAACACTGATTGCTGTTAAAGCTCTTAGCCCCCCTATGGTCAGAAGTGCGGGTGCCAGTGATGGAGTCTATTATCTTCCCAACCCATGGACCATTAAAGGAAGTTAAAAGAGCTTATGATCCCAAAACGTTGTCAAAAATGTAGGGGCATCAACCAAGGATCAAAAAAGAGAGATCTGCTACATGAAGGGACCATATGGATCAGAAATATTTTAAAACCTATCTAAGGAGCCACCTGCAGTCTGCCAACTCCTGCCCAGCTTCATTGACATGAATGGACGCGTGAGACAGGTAAGGTTGATCCCAAAAGGCAGGTAGGTGGGGATACTTTGGTACTAGCCTATGGGAGTCTTTAGTATCCAGAATGCTGGGTAAGTTATGCAGCCCTGAAACACAGAAACAGGTCACAAGTGGAGAAAATTAGTACGAATTCAAAAACCTTGAATTTAATATCATAGTGGACACTTGGAGCACCTAAAGCCCCTTCCACAAGAAAGTATCATTGCTGCCTCACCCAACACCCCAACCAGCCAATCAGAAACCGATTAGCATCTAACTCAGCCATGCAGGAAGCCATCAATTTGGATGGTAAGGCCAGTGAGCGCATTTAGAAGCCTGCCTCTGGAGTGGGAAACTCGCAAGAAAACCCCAACGGCTCAGGGGATACATGCAAGCTACCAAGTGACAAGAAGGACAACAAATCATCCATGGAGTTTATACTTGTCCACGGCTTGGCAAACATTGTCCACAGGATGCTGAACATAAGTCCGGGCCAGGATCTGTGCACTCAGTCCTTGTTGTAAGTGCCCTTACAACAATTCTGTGAGGCTAGTTCTAGAGGGCGAGCGAGGGGGCGATTGGGCCTTAATCTTACTGGGGTCAACAGGGAAATGTAAGCAAAAACAGGCCCAAAAGCTAAAGTATCCCACTGCCAGTGAGTTTATACAATCAGCCATGGCGGTGGCATGGCAGAATGCAAAAATATTTAGAGACCCAACTCTTTAGCTCAACTTTCTGATTATGGCGGATAAAAATAAAGAAAATCTGCTATTCAAACGAGTGATGGCTGTCTTAAAAAAATATGACGATCAAAGTTGCTCATGTTACTTTCAGGGAATTACCTATACGCAAATCCCTGATTTGTACAGTAGGGTGAGCAAACATGCAGCTGTGGTAAGACAGTATCAGCAAGAGCAGGACTTACTGTTTGCAAAAGATAGGGTCCTCAAATGGACATCAATTCACTGAAGCCGTTACACACGAGTGTATGAATCCTGCTGACTGGAGACCTCTACAGGACACCCAATAACCAAGACCCCAGGTGCCCGCATTTCCTACGCTCCGTGCTCAGATCTAGGATGTAGCTCCTATTGACAGAACTGTGGATTATGGAGGGATGTGATGGGGGGAGGTCTTGTTGCAAGTTCAGCAGAACAACGATTGTTAGTCTGCTGAGACCTCATGAACTGGCCAAATAAAGCCCCCAACACTGAGGAAGTTTCTTCTGCACCCCATGGGTCAGTCAGAAAATACTCACACAATACACACACTGTCGCGGTGTAGGCCGCTGCATCAAACTGCCAGAAAGTGTCACCACTGGAAAACAACAAGAAAGACTAGGAGGTCATAAACCATTGGATACATTTATAGCGATGCATAGGTTCACATTTTTTCGGAATCGGTCTGTTATAAAATCCACGGTTGAAGAGCACCGCCTACATCCTGGACTTCTGACCCGTTTGCGCTGAGCGCTATGCGGCATTGCGTATCGCTGCGTGTCAGTGTAAGGAGAGGCTCATTTAGCGATTTTACATGTGTGATGAGAATCAGGACTTTCGCCTGAAAAATAACACAGACACTGCGGCAGGAATCCAACATGAGACTTACAGGTACCTTGAGACTGCAGACCAAAAACAATGAGTGTAACCTTTTCTTTGAAAGTAAACATCCCAATTTAAAGACAGAAACAGGAGATACGCTTTGGATACTGAGGGCCAGTTCTGTATATTTTTACTGGATCTGATGACAGAGAAAAAGTATTTCATTATGTAGGGGTAAATACATTATCTAAAAGCTGAAATCCCAGCCCCCTAAATATTCTTTCTTGGTCCCTGTAAGCTACATAGAAAGAAGTGCAGGTCTATGTCCTACCCCCCAAAAAAAACACAGACCTTTGCACCATTGTGAAAATGTAGGGAAGTGGGACAGCTCCCCACGGAATGTTTCTGAGTAAACAACGCCTGCTATTTAGGGACATGATTATTTCACATTAGAATCATTCTGAGATGCACTTTGATGTGCAACGTGTGCACCTGCTGGCAAAACCAGGGGGTGACTCGGAGCACTAGGCTGTTTTGTGCAGCTTCACACAGACAGGCTCTGCGGCGCCACAAGTGACCTATAATGGGAAAGTGAGGGCTGTGCTATTGACGGTGGCTCCGGCCCGGCGCGACCATGTAACGCTCCTGGCTTCCAAGCTCTACTTGGAGCCTGACATCATCCTCTGGCCTTGTGAACATCTGATGAGGCACTGCCTCAGAGGTGGGAGTGCTCAGCCTAGCACCCTCTACAGGACAAACAAACAATGCAAAAAACAAACAAATGTGAGAGAAACCAATGGGTCCCCCCTAAATGACTGCCTGCGGTCCCAAAAAGTGTGTCCGAAAAAATATTAGCATTTTGGCCAGGGGTGTGGCAAAGGGTGGGCACAGATCGTTTGTCTTCCAATAGATTGTCTCCCTCGATGGATAACTTTTACCATAACCACCTCCACCCCCCCACGGAAATCAAACTTTTCCTGCTACTGACACTGGTGTCAACAGGGGGCACTATGGTCTCCTAAGGCAGGGTGTAACATCAGTAGAATTCAGCTTTTTCAGCAGATTAGATGTGCAGGGATGATATAATATTATAGCATTACAGCTTCCTCCAAATGGATGTTCATCTTTGCCTATTAGAAATAAGTGATGCGGCTTGACACCAATCCTATGAGCTGTGTAGACCTCAGCACTGAGTGGGCAGATCTGACCCACATCAAGCTGGCCACAGGAGGACTTCAACATGACGCAGGCGTGTAAACAGTGTCTCCTTAGCCCCTGCAAAGGTTTTCACACTGAACAGCGGGGGCGTAGCAGAGTGCAGGGTTTATGCATCGGGGTTCCTGAGACATATGCCCGTGCAAACAAAGAGAGCTGGTCTGATCCCACAGAGCAGAATCCATCCCACATCAACAGGCACGCTCGGAAGCATTGCAAAGCCAAAATCCGGCATCTTCCACAGATGTCAATTACCCCTCCGACATCAAAGACCTCAAGTCCGGCATGCCTCATTCCACTTTGCAGATAGACATCTGCTTTCTTACATCTGTTCCTCTCAGCCAATGAAACTTGTGATGTTATGTGTGTTCACAGGACCTGCGGAGAGCTTCACAAAAAACAGCAGAAGTTGCCTTCAAAAGGCAACAAAACCTGCACGGCCTCACCAGGGGTACTAATGCATCTGCCGCCTAAAGCAGGTACCTGAGCTCGGCTTTGTAGTAGAGCATGTGCATGCTGGTGGTGATACAGCACTGCTTGATAAGGAAGGTATTTCATTAAGAAAGCCGTTGGAGATGTCCTCAGTTTCTCCTTATTATAACCACTGGTTTGCTGATCCATGATGCAATTTTAATTAGACAGTGAAATAACAAAGTCTCCCTGCATTTCTGTGTATATATATACACACACGCACAAACACACACTCAGTGACACTGACAGAGTGGTGGAAATGAAATGAATCTGCACTAATATCAGATCAAACTGGCAACAGAGTTGCATATGTGCTGTGCTATGCCGAGTCATACAGCCATTGTATCCTCTCCTGTGGCAAGTCAGTCCACAGCTGTTGTAACTGACCCTCAAGATCCTACAGATTGGCACTGGGCCTTAGTTGACCTTCAATCTGATCCCACACATGTTTGATTGGGGAAACATCAGGGGACCTAGTGGGCTATGGGAGGACCTCAACATGACGTAGGCAGTCCATAGACACACATGCTATGTGTGGACGGGCGTTGTCTTGTTGAAAGACTGTACCAGGGTGCTGTCTCAGGAGGGGTAAGACATGTGGACTCAGGATGTCACTGACACTGTGCCATCAGGATCCCCTGAATCTCTACCAGAGATGAGCTGAAGTCATTTGTTATGACTTCCCACACCATGATGCCAGTAGTAACGTCGGTGTGTCTCTGCCAGGATTGGTCCTCTCCCTTCTGCGCCCCCATACGCACACGCGACAGTCATCCATGGTAATGTAGAACCAAGATTCATCGCTGGTACGACGCCACTTGTCGTCAGTCCATGCCTGCCGATCACAATACCACTCCAAACGCAGCCGTCGCTGTGCTGATGTTAACGACAGCTTGGGACCATGAACCTGTAGTCCGGCTGATACCAGGAGTCGAGACACGGTGCGGGATGACATGGGGTGTTGTAGAGAGTCCAACACCTGTGTCCGGATGGCAGGTGCCGACGTCATGGGCTTCTGTAATGCTTGGCGCACAATACGATGATCCTCTCTTGATGTGGTCTGTCGTGGGCGAATGG
>JAODKE010000068.1:29514840-29526502 GCA_026779605.1 Mormyrus hasselquistii
GCTTCCGCAGCTGCTTCCCCTCACTGGGAGTGCCATGGATGCGGGCGTTCTCCTCAGCTGACTCCCTCCCGCTGGATTAAGTTTATATTACACTGTGGGGACCAAATATCCCTCACAATGTAATAAAAACCTGTTTGTATTTGTAATTTGGACCATTTTTCGGGTCATTTTCACAGATCAAAGAATGCAATCAAAAAAGTAAAAATGCAAATAGTCTCGTATTTCACTTGGTTACATATTGTTAAAGTTAGGGCTGGGTAAGGGTTAAGATATTCATGTTGTGGTTAAAGTTTTCCCCATAGAAATGAATGGAGAGTCCCCAAAAAGATACAATTACAAACCTGTGTGCATGTGTGTGTGTTTCAGCCATGGTTAATAATGAGAATCATGGTTGTTGCTCTGGAAAGATGATTCGTGTCTTCAGTGTTTTCTTGTCAACTTAGAAGTCGGGGGCATATTTGTTGAGGACAGCGAGGGACAGCAGGGAGCAGTGACATTGTGTCTTATCCATTTCAGCCAGTCAGCCTGCCCACTGGGTCCCATCTCATTAAAAACCCTTCATCTTGCAAACACCTTCCATGAACGGAATCTAATAATGTAAGGATATTTTAAAATGTTCATTAAGATATGATTTGATTAGGTGGAACCACAAGCAAATCTCTGAGGGGGGTGCCCACTTGATGGCTTTGTACCTTGTACCACTTCTTGAAGTGACCTCCTAGTTTTAATTCACACTCCTTTTATTATTCAGGCCTATTGAGTTCCCATAATGCAAAGGGGGAAAGCCATGTCTAAGCTACCGAAGACTTTAAACACATCCCACACCAAAAGCTTTTGAAAAAAAATGTAAAAATAAGGTAGTACAAGGAATTTTCTTTCCTTGTCTCCAAGAAACCATGGTTGGATGAGACATTGACTGAAGACAGCTTCAGAACCTCACTTGGGTCAACACAGGCCCAAGAGACCCAATCATCACCAGGCAGGACCAGGGCATGGCCCTTTCTTCTAATGAACCCAGTAAAGTAATAGGGGGGACCATTTATCAACATCCCACTGCTGTCTCCACAGGGCTCACGGCATGTTTGTGAAGCTTTGAAGCTGTTATTTTGAAGAAGTTCTTTACACGGCATTACTCTGTAATAAAATTCTATTTCTAGGAAAAAGACCTTGCACAAAACAAACTTTGCCCTCTGGTAAAGTTTTAAATCAGCACATCTACCTCAAAAGGGGAAACAGAAATACACATTTCTGTCTTGCAATCAGAAGTGTTGCACAATCCAACAGTTTCCTGTCTGGACAAACTGACACTTGCTTCCAGACAACAGAACCCAGCAACTAATGGTAAGAAAAAAAATCCTGCTAACAAACAAACAACAACAAATTTATTTTTGTATAGCGCATTATCACAACATTACATCGTCTCAAAGTGCTTTACAGCATCCCCACCCAAAGCCCCCAGTGAGTATCCAAAGGCGACAGTGGCAAGGAAAAACTCCAGAGAAGGAAGAAACCTTGGGAGGGACCAGACTCAAAGGGGGAACCCATCCTCCAGGGGGCGGCAGGGAGAGTTAAATTGGAGACCAGTAGGTGTTCAGTTCATATCCCATGCATGTTTTACTCCAGAGCAGTGCACTTTATAATGATACTGAAATACTAATCTCTCAGAGCGCCGCTGGTGTAGTGGTATCATGCAAGATTCCCATTCTTGCGACCTGGGTTCGATTCCCGGGCGGCGCACAGCATTTGTGGGCGGTGGTGGCTTGATGGCTGAATTAACTGCCCCCTGCTATGCCTTGAAAAGTTGCGTATGGGTTAAATGCAGAGGACACATTTCGTTGTGTGGTGTGTTGACAATGACCACTAATCTTCTAATTCATAGCCTGCCAGCTGCTTTCAGCTTTATCCAACACACTGAACCCAAACTATGCTGGATGTGATATACCCAGGGAAAAGGTTAAGGTTGGGTCATCACACTGATCACCTTATAAGATTAATCAGTGTAATATCATAGCTCATGCAGAGTATGGCTGGCAACCAAGAAAAGTATGTGGTCCATGAAACTCTCCAACAGACCAGCACCTGGAGATGAGGAAATTTTCTGACAAAGTCCAAGTCTTTTGTCCAAATCTATGGTCCAAACTGTGGTACTGGATGGTGTGAGATGCTACGATGACCATGGAGAATATGGAAATGGATAAGTAATGCATAGCTTTATATTATGTAGAAAGCCTGAAAATACCCATTTCCTACTCACTACACTGCTGAGAACCCTGTGAGCTACACCAATGGGTTCATGGAACCTGTATCTATGTCTGAAGGATAAGAGGGAAAATTTTCAGGATGGAATGGAGCTATTTTGATCACATATTGAAGAAAGATCATTGCAGAAACTGCACGGTGTGGCGGGGAGTATAGCATTTCACAGCTAGTTAATCCACAGATTGCTCTCCTGCTTATTTATCAGTGCTCATTAATGTAAACTGTGCAAGCATGCTTACAACATCTGCTGATAATGGCCCCTTCTGACCCCGTCTCGGTGATTCATAGGAAAGATCTCCTATGCTGTTTGAAATCGGCAAACAGGACACTTAGGCTACCCTAACCCATAGGGCACACTCTTCTCCAGCCTTAATGGCCGAGGTAAAGTGAGAGAGAACCAGCTCCTCCCACCTGCTCCAAAGAGAGCCAAAGTGAATGAGAAAAGAAGAGACTTCAGCCAATCAAGTGCTCAGCTGGTACTGAAGCTTCTAGTTAACCAATCATACTCCTTAAGTAAATCGTAATTAAGTAATTAGCTAATATCCACTCCTTGCTGAAGTGGCCTTAGCAACCCTGAACTATTATAGAATTATCAAATATCCTTCACCCAAAACCAGTGGCCATTAATGACCTTCCATATATATTCAAAGCTGGACCGTGTCAACAGACATGACTCCAAGTAGAGTGTAAGATCATAAATTTGCCACAATGCAAGGCTCACAGAACCAATTACACTGTTAAAACTACCAGAAGGCACTTAATTGATGTAACTGGTGTGATTAAAAGAAACATTAAAAAACATTAATGACGTCAGGTCAGCCAGCCTGTTTCATCCCATTTAACGGGTCAATAAAACTCTATCTCAGCAGTTTATTACTGAGTGAGAGCTGTGGGATCACCAGGGCCTCTGGCACCCGCTGCATGGGCCTGTCACTTCAGCGGGGCTCCTACCTAACTCTCCAGACGGCTTGCCTGGGGCCAGATTTGTAACTACCACCCCATACCATCCCCCAGCTGCCACAACTCACTTCAAACAGCAGACACTACAGAGAGGACGGCCCGAGCTCTGCCAGTCCTGTGACAGGGAAAGTCGCACTCTGGGGTGTTTTGGTGGAACACCATATATGGCAAACAGGCTGATGGGAAAAACAGTTTTTCTTCCGTTCTCCAAAAAGTCTGTGATGTTTTGTTGGATGGGTAGATATTGCTTCAGTTCCCAAACCCCTCCTCAGAGGCACCTCAGTCATTCCATGTGTTTATTAAATTTCACCACCAGCTCACTTAATGAATTCATTTAATTAGTTAATAAATCAATGACGTATTGATTAGCCAAACAAAGTGGGGTAGTAGTCGAGCCAAAAAATACATCAGTCTGCTGGATGATTTGCTGCAAATATTGGAGTGACTTCAAAATGGCTAAGATAGTACTTTTACATTCATCATATTATAATTTTACACCAACATGAAGATTATTTAAACAGCATTTTCTTTGACTGCCTAAGACAGTTGCATAGTACTGTGCATAAACTGAATGTATGTATATTAAATGTTTTCCATTTCAATCACACTGACACATGGTGCAATGATGCACGTGTTCACGTTAGCATCAGCATAACGGACCTCCCAGTAGTTCCATCCTGTCGCATCTCAGCTGCATTTCCTCATTCTCTGCCAGCCCAGATCTGTTCAGGAAGTGACAGAAGGCGCGCAAATGATGGGCCAGAGTGGCTGCTGACTCCCGGTCTGGTGCAAGAAAGTGGCTGCGTGGGGGGGTTGTCTCACAGAGTGCAGCAAGCGCCGCGGCCCAGCAGAGTCTGAGACGCAATGCTGGGCGAATCGATACCCTCCAATCTCCCCACGCTGAGCCCCCACCGCTCTGACAAATTGAAGAGGGGACAGGGGCATATCAGGACCGCCACACGCATCTTGCGTGCTGATCGAAAAAGGGAGGTAAATTCACTTTGGCAGCCACACCTTAAGCTCTCCAACCCCAGGAATCTGTCCCTTCACTAGTTTCCAGAATAGGATGAGTGGGCATTAAGGCAACTTAAGAAAGAGCATGAGGAACATGAATGAGACCATTATGCAGACTGAAAGCCTTTAAATGTTTTCAGGTTGTTAAGAAAGGTCATCAATTAGGATCTGAAGTAGATAAGTGAGTCTAAAAATGTCACAAGGCCACATTTTGTAATAGCCCCCATTCCCCACATCCTGGAAGAATACAAGCCAGGAAGATTCGAGGGCAAAGCTTAAGGGGCTACTTGGAAAATATGATGAGAGTAACATAGTAATCAACGGACCTCCAGGTTAAAGAGAGACACCTCCATCAACATGAGAAATCTAACCATGGCAAGGAGAAACAGATACACCAGAGGTACTAAGTGAGTATTACGCAGGCCTGGAGTACCCTGGCATCACACAGTGGCCTGATATTTTTGAAGCACGCCTGATGAGTGCCCACTATTCATTACAATCTCCATGGAGACATTGGAGTTGGCCAACCTAGAAGAATCATGTGGTTGCAATATGGACCCCAGGGTGGGAGCATGATCATAACACAAACAAGAAAATGATAAAGCGTTAACTATGACCATCCAAATTATTCTAAAGGATCTTGTTCCATTGGGCTTCGGTCCAGAAGCCTATCATATTGAGAATGAAATTGTTTAACCAAAACTATCAAGCATCAACAATGAACACAGACAGTGTGGTATAGAGAAGTCAACATCATGTCAACACAGTCCCACTGGGGCTTTGCTGTACTGCAGTGTTTACCATTTACGTACATGATGCATGTTTATATGACAGGAGAACCCACTGCATGCACAAAGAGGTATCCATCACCCCACACTGCTCCAGACCCCGGTACACAGCCATCTCCCAGCCTATAAAGACCCTCTGGGTCCAAATCAAGAGTAACATCTGCGAGTGATGATTTCCTGGCCTGGTAAAACTTCAGATTGATCTCCTAACAAGGCCATTAAGAAAGTCATCAAACCATTCTCCTTCTGCCGAGAAACCCAATGTGGCTGTATATCATATCCCGGCCTTGCATAGCTGCTTAATTATAGGAATGGTTTGAAATGGTCTGAAATAAACAGTCAATCAAAAAGCGATTTAATAAAGCATGCTGCAAGGTCATCAGAGCAGAGAAGAATGCGCTTCAAGCGAAACCTCTGCTCTGAATTTATCAGAGAAACGGTGCTTTGTTGGTGATGTTCTCTATGGACAGCGTACATCTTTATGTGTCTGTGCATCCCAAACACCCTGGCGAGGAAATGGGCTCCAGCCAGGCATATCCCCCTAAAAGGGTGCCACCTATTGGCTGTGGGGGGTGTGGCCACTTTGCAGGAAAGCGGCAGGGACGACTCGATCAAAGCAGAGCTCTCGCAGGAAGACAAACGAAGACTGGCGGATGTGAGATGTCAAGGAGACGGCACTTGTGGGCTGCAGAGAAAGGCTGGCAGACTGCTTCCCGCAACCAACCCTCCCATGAGGGGGGGGCCCGCCCCAGACACGCCAACCCACAGAACATCAGAAATGAGACAAACTGATTATTCATCTCGCATCCTCCCTACGTCTGTGCTAATAGCTATTTACAGACTCTCTGTACGCAGGATCCTAAACCAGAAGCTGGCTAATTTCTCCAACTCACCCAATGTGGCCTTTGCTCTAAGGATTGAGTCTGCCATCTTCAGACAAACAGCAGAGAAAGACCTCTGACCTGCACTGTGGCAGGTCTGCTTGTATGAGATCATGAGTTCTGTCAGATGTTTAAGTACATTTCAGTTGCCGCCCCCCCCCCACATTTGTTTGAGGGGTGCCTTGAATAATGTCTGCGTGGTAGGTAATTAGACTCTTACGCACATCTGTGCGCACTGTGTCAAAAAATAAATGTAGTGAACTGATTGCCGGCCTGATTTAATAATTGCAGAGTTACCGCGCCAGCCTGTAGGCTAAAGGGTTGCTGATCTGTGTCTGGGGAGAGGATCTTGGTAAAAATATTTAGCCTAACAAGGAGACAGTGTAGCCCTCTATTCCGTGTCACTTAATGAATGCTGAAATTAATTCCTTTACTGTGACCACAACCTGAATTCCTAGGAAGCTGTGAATACGTGTTATTGAAATCCACCCATCAACAATAAATCCGCCTTCTAACAGTTAAAATAGCTTCCAAACTTGTTGATAGACACTACTATCAGATAGACATTAAGAAAATTTGGGGGAAAAAAACGGCAACAGAAAAGTCACACAACTGGAGTAACTATGAAATGGTAACATGACTTAGCAGCAGGTTTGTGTAATATTAAATAAGACACCACCTGGGAAGCGGTAAACACTTTCTGAATGCAGACTTGGAGGGTGTAAATCACTCCCACATTTCACGCCACACCCCCCTTCAGGCGCCCTAGAAAACCAGCAGTAACACCAAGTAGTAACTTCAAATTCATAGCTAAATTGTGAACATGCTAAATGCTAAGCAGCTTGGCAAATTAACCATTATGGATATGTTGAGCTACTCTGCCATGCATTGGCATGCATGGAGACAGCCCCTTGTGCCTATCTATATACCTCTGCATGGAGATAGCTATATAAAACAGCATCGGCGAGGTGGAAAAAGTTTTCTGGCTTAAGTCTGGCACAGCAGAAAGGCCAAACCTCAAGTGCAACAGTGTGCTGCATATTCTGAGCGCTCTGCAGGGGAGAGTCCTTACTCTCTAACCACAGCAGTATCTGTGTCAGCTCAAAATGGCCGTGATAACAGATCAGGTGGGAACATTCCGATCGATAATGGAGGTTCTGCGGTTCTCGGGAAAGGGCACCATCTACGTGAAATTGAACAGAAGGTGACCTTGTTCAGGACCTGAGCTCCACTTAAGAGCTCAACGGACCACAAAGCTAGGATTCATTCAAAAAACAGCATGAAAGGACACAACAAAGTGCAACAAATGTGGTCAGAAAAGTCTGTACGGTCTTGAGTTACACACATCTGGATTTAACTGACCACCAAAAACTGGTACCCAGGAGCGGGCAGAACTGGAACTAATATGGCGGGAGGTTTCAGCATGGACCCTTCTGTTGTCCAATTAAATTTCAAAGAAAAAAATATATAGACGAGGCCCTATGTGAAGTGCCATGGACCTTGTAACCACAAATATTACAAAGTAACCATAGAGAAGAGGAGATGGTTTGTTTCAATGCAAGACTTAACAGTCTAACTGAAAAAAGACCCAAGGTCGTCATTCCCCTGAGAATGTAAGTTACAGGAAGGCCTAAGCATCTGACACCATCACAGATCTTTTTAACCTACATAGTCAGTTAGACAGCGGCCCAGGCTAACAGAGCTCCAGCCCAGATGCAGTGAGCAGGGTGGGGCATTGTCAGATTAAGTTAACACGTGGCCACCTTAGACAGGAGAGTTTCACAACATTGACCTGTTCAAAGGGCCGTCTTGCCACCATCGCAGTGTGTCTGAGGGTACTGCACGCAGCTAAATGAAACTCCATCTTTGGCATCATCCCCTACTTCACTACTTTATCTAAATATAAATAACAACAGTAAAACTGTGTTTAGGGCTAAGGAGTATTACAGTTTGTCTTGAACGGTTTTGGTCATATTTTCAGTGAATCAGGGGGTCTCCGTTACTCCTGCACACAGGTTTCACAGAGTCCTTCCTGTCCGTGTAAAATAAGTTTAAGTAACAGGTTAATCACGGTGCAGGTTGAGGTCCCCTGCTGATCACATTGTGCCCCGTAAGCATTTTCATGCCCCTCTGGGTGGGACTGGCACTGATGAAGCACTTTTTTTGCCTTGTCAGTCCCGATGTAGCTCTGATATCTGTGTGTCAGGCACGCACCCTTCATGTGGGCCCCCGGTCACGTGGGGGTGACCCTTTTCCCGGGCCTCTCTGGTTATATGCCCCCCCCCCCACCCCCTCAGCTGTCTGTGGGTATTTTTGGTGCATGGCATCATAATCTGCCATTAGCACACAATTAGCCATGTGGGACTTGGGTGCAAAGTTCGGGATAGGGGCTGGGCAGGGGGTTGGCATGTTTTGCTAGTTCATCAGGGACAAAGTCATGCCAGGACAAAGCAGGGCTGCTCAATCAACCACCCCTCGATGATAGGCATGAGCTGCAACTGCTCCAGCATGCTGGACACAACGTTACGGCTCACAATGTGGGACAAAAAGGGCAGAACTAAAATAATCCACTCGGTGCCCCCTTGTGCATCTCCTTAATTTTGCAAGCATGACATCCTCCAACTAATTTGCCTTTCCTAGATGGCTTCTCTATAAATGCTGGCCTCTGGAATCTCTGATGTCCCACCAATCCCCATGTTCCTTCCTTTATATGATTGGGAAGGTCATAAAATCCCAGTGGAAAAACTGAATCAGAAATACAACATTAATCAAACAAAGCAAATTACATGTTGATTGAGCGGACTATCTACGCAAAACAAACTGAGCCCCACAGAGACCAATAAATAATAATTAGTATTATTAAGGCTCCGGAGTGCTGTATTTTACAAATGCTGTACTAATATATTAAATCTCCTTGTTCAAATGATTCCTGTGAAATTACCAGCTTACACAGATATCATGTATTGTAGACGAGCATAACTAAGGGCAATCTTTGAGACATCCTGAGTCAGCACAAAGACTGAGGAGTACCGCCACGCTGTGTCATGTCATTCCTCTCCCGAGGACCTTGTAGGGGAATCGCTGGCTAATGGCAAGCAGAGTGCCCACGGCAGACCACTGTCCCCAGGTCAGTGTGATGACTCAATGGATCAGGTTTGGGAGCCCCATGATTCTGTCCCCACCCTGAATTTCACACGTTTCAGAGCGCAAGGCATCGCAGCTGTGTTCACCATCACACAGCCCAGAAAGACATCCTCCATCCTGCCACATTATCTGAGAAAATATCCACGGCACAGACTGACTATGACTCTGTTCTGTTTGTCCAGTCTATTTTGGGGCAGCCACATTTATAGTAAAGAGTTAGGGTAAGTAGCACATTTTTAGCAGGAGAATATCAACCAGAATATCTGCAATACTCTTGCTCTCTAAGACTGACACTTGTCTTCTGAGCCCCCACAATTGACTGAAAGACATCTATGTTGACTAACTCCCCCATCTGTTCTCCTGCCCCCCACCACCCAAACTTAGTGTGATGAGCCTGATGGGCCGAATAGTTTCCTCTTATTTATAAATTTCTCGTCTGTTTATATACCTAAGTGAAGACAACCAATATACACTATATTGCCAAAAGTATTGGGACACCCCTCCAAATCAATGAATGCATGATGTTCCATTCACTTCCATAGTCAGAGGTATATAAAATCAAGCATATAGGCAAGCAGACTGCTTATACAAACATTCGTGAAAGAATGGGTCGCTCTCAGGAGCTCAGTGAATTCTAGCGTGGTATAGTGATAGGATGCCACCTGTGCAAGTCCATTTGTGAAATTTCCTCACTACTAAATATTCCACAATCCACTGTTAGTGGTATTATAACAAAGTAGCAGCAACTGGAAATAACAGCGACTCGGCTACAAAGTGGTAGGCCACATAAAATCACAGAGCGGGGACAACGCATGCTGAGGCACACAGTTTGCAGAAGTCACTCTCTGCAGAGTCAATAGCTACAGACCTACAAATGTTGCCTTCAGGTTAGCTCAAGAACAGTGCGTAGAGAACTTCATGGAATGGGTTTGGCATCCAAGTCTTACATCACCAAGTGCAATGCAAAGCAACAGATGCAATGGTGTAAAACAGGCCGCCACTGGAGCAGTAGAGACATGTTCTCTAAAGTAACGGATTACGCTTCTCTGTCTAACAATCCAATGGACGAGTCTGGGTTTGGTGGTTGCCAGGAGAACAGTACTTGCCTGACTGCATTATGCCAAGTGCAAAATTTGGTGGAGGGGGGATTATGGTGTGAGGTTGTTTTTCAGGGGTTGAGCTTGACTCCTTAGTCCCAGTGAAAGGAACTCTTAACGCTGCAGCATTTGAAGCCATTTTGAATGATTTCATGCTCCCAACATTGTGGGAACAGTTTGGGGATGGTCCCTTCCTGTTCCAACATGACTGCGCACCAGTGCACAAAGCAAGGTCCATAAGGGCATGGATGAGCGAGTCTGGTGTGGAGAAACTTGACTGGTCTGCACTGCACAGAGCCCTGACCTCAACCTGATAGAATATCATTTTGGATGATTCAATGTGGAGACTGCGAACCAGACCTTCTCATCCAGCATCAGTGTCTGACCTCACAGATGCTATCCTGGAAGAATGGTCAAAAATTCCTAAACCTTATGGACAGCCTTTCCAGAAGAGCTGAAGCTGTTACAGCTGCAATGGGTGGCCCAACTCCATATTAAAGCCCATGTATTAAGAATGGGATGTCAGTAAAGTTCATGTGTGTGCAAAGGTAGGTGTCCCAATACATTTAGCAATATACTGTATATTGTCACAAAACGAACAAGTGATGCGTTAAAAACCGTGAGGGGGTGGGGTTCAGTATAACAAGGTCAGAATGGCTGTTTTCCACTAGAGGAAAAAAAAACAATTCCTTAACTACAATATGGTCAGAATCACATTTGTAATGCAGACACACGCCAAGGCAAAGGATATAAATAAAATAAAGGGAGCACTGGCCCCTGAAATGATAATACTTGTGATATAAAAATTAGTTTATTGACGGGCTGGGCCAATGGTTATGTTTTCCATACAGTTCACAACTGTGACCAGAGATATTGTGAGACAAAGCCTGAGCAGGGCTCATCGAGATCAGTCAGTAAGTGCGATGCGTTTGAAGCCAGGACATCATTCATTAGTCATTTCTAAAGCAGGCCTTTCCCTTCCTGTGTAAATAAGTGGCTCCCTGTAGCCATAACAAACTACAGTCTCTCCCTTATCCTTCTAGCTGTAAATTTACCCTCCTGAATTAAATATTAATGGCCCCACACCATTCATACAGATGTAACTAGGATATTTATACCTATGAATGCAAACTCCTCTTCCTCATCATCCCTATATCTGTAATGAACATGACCCCCTCTTTCTCCCTATCCCTGTACACAAGAACATAAGAACATAAGAAATTTACAAACGAGAGGAGGCCATTCGGCCCATCATGCTTGTTTGGGGAGAACTTAACTAATATCTCAGAGTTGTTAAAATCTTATCTAGCTCTGATTTAAAGAAACCTAGGGTTTTAGCTTCCTCTACACTAGCAGGAAGACTATTCCATACTCTAACTACACGCTGTGTAAAGAGGTGCTTCCTTGAATTCATTTTAAAATGTTCTCCCGCTAATTTCCATTTATGGCCACAAGTTCTAGTATTTAAACTAATATTGAAATAGCCATTTGGCTGAACAGCATCCAGACCCGTTAGAAT
>JAODKE010000068.1:29526602-29540070 GCA_026779605.1 Mormyrus hasselquistii
GTCCTTCTTAAGGTATGGTGACCAAACCTACACACAACATTCTAGGTGGGGTCTTACCAAGGAATTACATAAATGTAACATCACCTCCCCTGACTTAAACTCCACACACCTAGAGATACAACCCAACATTCTATTGGCCTTTTTTATTGCTTCCCCATACTGGAGAGAGTGGGACGTGGAAGCATCAACATATTTCTCGTAATCAGCTACGTTTATTTTAGTGGAACACATAAAATATCTGTACTTCTGTAGTTCTGCTCCCTGCATGGATTACCTTACATTACTTTACATTTACATTTACCTTACATTTATCTATGTTAAATTTCATCTTCCAGGTATCAGCCCAGTCGCTAATTAAATCCAGATCCAGTTTAACCAGTTTACTGTATGTATTGGTGTCAATATCATCAATGTAAATTAGGAACAATAATGGTCCTAAACTTGAACCCTGTGGTACCCCACTATGAATGCAGCCCCACTGTGACATTGTGCCTCTAATAACTACTCGCTGCTTCCTGTCAGTTAACCAGTTATCGAACCAAGCTCCCACAGTTCCTAAAATCCCTGCAGCTGTATCTGTAATATAAGTGAGCTCCTGTTCCTCCTCATCTCTGCATCTGCAGTGAATACAATCAATTCTTCCTAGACTCCATATCTCTAATGAAAGTGACAACCTGTTCCTCCACAACCCCATAATGAACATAACCTCCCCTTCCTCCACATGTCCCATAATCAAAATGGCCTCCACTTCCTCATCATCCCCATAATGAACATGACCTCCACTTCCTCCACATCTCCCATAATCAAAATGGCCTCCACTTCCTCACCATCCCCATAATGAACATGACCTCCACTTCCTCTCCATCCCTATAATGAACATGACCACCTCTTCCTCCACATCCCCAAAACAAACACAGCCTCCACTCTTTCAACATCCCCATAATCGACATGACCTCCTCTTCCTCCCCATGTCCACAGTGAACATGTCTTCCTCTTCCTCTGCATCCCAATAATGAACATGCCCCCTCTTCCTCATAACCCCTGCATTTGTGGCTGCAATAAGACCCCCCCCCCATTCTCGAAGCTTAATTTAATTGTGGCTGTCTACCCACTTCCAACAGAGATGGCCACACAGGCATGTCCTGCTTTTCCCCATGCATGCAGGGTACTATTCTCTGAACCACCAAAGATACATGCTTATCTCTGAATTATAGAATACCCTGGAATCAGGCAACAAGAGACTCATTTGTGTTTTACCAAGTCTGGGCAGATAAAACTAAATGGGAAAAGGACGCTTATCTGATGTTTTTACTTCAGCGGAAAACTGTTCACCTCAATGCTGCAACAAATATTACTTTTCCCCAGACACAGCCTTCAAAATTAATACCAACACAAATCTCCCAGACTGGGCCAGTCCCTAGCTGTCCGGGTCAGGTCCTGGGCACGTGTGGGTGAGGCAGACGGCCAATGGGACCTCCTGGTGGAAAGTCTTGAATGATGACTGCATCGAGGTGACTTTCAGGTGAGGCCTGGAAACCTGTTCTATTTACAGAGGAGGCGCTCTGATTAATATTTCAGGGTAACATTAACCAAGCCATGCATGAGCTGTAGTAAGGCTTTCAAACAAGACCAGAAAAGACTGCAAGATCTACATTCATTTCTCCAGTCGGTAGTGGATGGTTATTAATGAGTTTGGGAAGTTATCTACCACTGTCTGCATAACGAAGATTAATATTTATTCATTTTCACTTCAGCTGACTATCCTCCTTAAATTCCACATTAAGGCAGCTTTTCTCACTTTTTTAAGTTAGCACTTAAGGTTAACGTTCAGGCAACTGTTCAAAGTTTCTGAAAATCACTTAGGATCTTGTGTGGTGGACATTTGTGAAATTAAAGTCTCCTTCAGATGAGCTCTGTGCAGCGATGAAGATGGTCCTACCAACAGCTTGTGTAACCGTCCTTGGATTTATTTAGTCATTTATTTTTAAAACTAACACTAAAGTTACTAACAAATGAGGATGGACAAAGGATTCTAGCCAAAAATCCACTATGCATAAAAGCTATCGTGAATGTTTAAAATATCTCTGCAGGTAGTCCTGCGTCCTTTATAGAATTTAGTGATCAATTGTCATTGTTGACACACCACAGCACACTGCACAACAACGAAATGTGTCCTCTGCATTTAACCCATATGTGATGTTATGACATAGCAGGGGGCAGCTAATTCAGCGCCCGGGGAGCAGTGCTTGGGGGCGGTACCTTTCTCAGGGTACCTCACTGATTGGGGATTCAAACCTGCAATCCTTCAATTACTAGTGCGGTTCCCTAACCATTAAACCTTTCATCTCAGCAGTGTGCAGAAATGGTTTTGGACCGATTTCTTTATCAAGTTTTTTAAAAGTGAGTGAATATTGTGTTCACTTTGATCTGCACTGCAAGCCTGTGTCTGTGGGGTAGGTGACTGTAGGAATGGGAATGCCATGACAACTGTCTATGGTGTTGGGGCTCTCAGGATGGTAAAAAGGCACCCAACCCGAGCACACGACCCGAGATGCTCGTTGGCACAGTGACTCAGCTTCTGCTGACATTAGCATTAGTTAAACAGGGCTAAACTGGGTCTTCAACTGAATGGGAGCCTCGGGCCCAAAGAACAAGATGTTGAACCTTACAGGACCCAGGTTACAATTGCAACCGAACAGCGGTGCACCATCCTGTCAGTAACTGGGAGACCATCCGGGACACCAGAGCATAGAGGAGTGTGGGAATAGGTAAGAGCATGCTGCCGGCTAAGAACAATGAAACCGCTAGCGGCTAGAGGCAGCCAAGAAATACTACAGAAGCTTTTTGCGTTCTTCTCTACAGAAGGGCTTCTATAATAGATCATCAGGGGGTGAAATTTGAGGTGCAGATTCTCCTGACCCTTTCCCTCGCAGTGGCTCTGTGATCATAGCCCCCCCTGCAGTGAGGAATAAAGAACCTGCTGGGCCTCGGGAGCTAATGAGCAGCGCTGGGCCTCAGGAGCTAATGAGCAGCGCTGGGCCTCGGGAGCTAATGAGCAGCGCTGGGCCTCGGGAGCTAATGAGCAGCGCTGGGCCTCGGGAGCTAATGAGCAGCGTTGGGCCTCGGGAGCTAATGAGCAGCACTGACATTCGGGCCCAAGCACCCACACAGTCAGCTGACAATTTCAGGAGAGTTTCATCGACCGAGGAGAAAGAGTGTTAAAGCTTCCCTGACCCCTGAGAGAAGCTGTTCAGGTGTGTAGAAAAGTACCTTAACCTCTGAAAAATCAGCACCAAATGGCATCTCAGTGAGCTTTTGAGCAGAAATTACGCCCCAAGCAAATCTCACAGCAACACACCTACTGAGCAGTATTTGATACCCGTGCAAAACAAGGGTGAGCTGGGATGTCAGGCATGACCAGCCCATAAAGCCCGTCAGAGGGGCGCTGACATGTTTCACTACGTACTTAACTGTTCTTAAAAACTTGGTCCCCCAAACTCTGTCAGATACCTGGGGAATAAATCAGCCCCTAATTAAAATGGCACCCGGCTCCTCATGCCTGCGGGGCACTGGGAACTCTGTGGGAGATCAGCTGTTTCTGGTTTATGTTTGGATGGAAGCAGACCACCTGGGGCTCGTAGCAAGCTTCTTAGAAGGGATCTGATAACCTCTAAGTACTGGCACAGCCGCAGAGGACTGAATGCACAACACAAAACACATATATCAGACTGGATCTTTTTATGCGTGTTGATCCTTAGTGTACATGAATCTGAACGGACAATATTACCTGGGGGATGGGAGGGTGGTGGTGTGTGTGTGTGTGTGTGTGTGTGTGTGTGTGTGTGTGGGAAGGGAAGGGCCGCTGTTATCATCAATGGGCTTCCCTGATTTGTGATCCTGGGCTGCATATTGCAGCAAACTCAACTGAACCTCAGTGAGCACTAACGCATCTGCCTTTCATCTCATAGCCCCCTACCCCTGGGTGACAGGGCGCTATGGCATTACCGTGGCGATCTGCAGGGCATACAAAAACAATACTCCATGAATGAATATTAAACAGTGACAATACTACCCACTAACAAAGAAAGTGTTGTTTCTGCAGTTTCAGTGAGCGTGCGGCAGCATATTTCTGTGAGGAGGGGTGGCTCCAGGGGGACCATGGCGAAAACTTCCAGAGAGCAATACAAGATCATCAAGAATCCAGGGTGCGACATGAGCGGGCAATTACAGCAGTTTATCTTGTTCAGGGGACCTTCCAGAAAGTTCCCGCTGGGAAGGATGGCATGGGCATCTCACCAAGACGGTCTGGAAGAATGTTCCGGGGGGGGGGATTGGACAGGTCATCATGAGTTCAATGAAGGCCGGTCTAATCCTGTCAGACAGAGGAACCATATGGCAGCAAGCAGCTGCTTCGGGACTGAGGGTGAGGGAGCAGAGGTAGGGCCAGGGGGCCGAGGGGGGGCCGAGGGGGGGGGAGACAGCCGGGAGCCGGCAGCATAACCTTACCATTCACAAGGATTCACACATTCACTGTTTATGCTTCATTTTGATACATACATATAAAAATATTATTATATGAGATGTTTTACTTTACACAGTATGTAAAAAAATAATAGAATATGTGCATCAAAATTGCTATGTATTAAATCAGATTAAACAGTTAAATATCAGGGTAAGAGACAAGACACGACTACAAGGCTGCCTCTTCAGAGTGACATCACACACCCCCTCGTTCCTGAACAGCCACACCACGGCCTTAACATGCCCCGCCCTCCAATCTCGAAACTCCACCCAAGCCCCCTTCAAGGATCACCCCATTAGGTTGGTGCTAGAAGCTGAAGAGGCCACCTCCCCCAGGACATGCTCAGTAGGGGCTGATATCATGCCCTGGAGGGGGGTCAAAGGATGAGAAGCAGAGGAGGTGGGCGGTGTGACAGAATGTAACCCCCCCCCCCCCCCAGGTTCCCATGGCACCCTGGCTGAGTGACACTATAATACTTAAGATCATGCTAGCAGACACACTGGGCACCCCGCACCACCCTAGCACTCACCGTCTGTGAAGGGGGCTGCCAGGGACAAGATGCCCACCCCCCAGGCACCTCGCCTCTCTGTCACTGTCTTGCAGCATGACACTGCCACTGCGGGTGCCACTTTCAACACCACAGCTACAGGGATCAATCTCCAAAGAGGGCTAATGCAGCACAACTTGCATGCTAATCTCATAATCCCATGTTTCTGAAACGGCAAGGATTCACTGAGTTCCACAAACGGCTGAGATGAAGCTACGAAACCCCCCCACCCCAGCACTCTGGACTGTGAAACGCATGATTTGCAGACACTGATTTGCAGAAATCTGAAAACAGTACAGAAAAACAGCCTTTGTATACGTGGGAGCGAAACATCTCAAGGGTTATTTCTGCCAGAGCTGTGACCCTGTGCTGCTGCACAGAAACCCACAGCCGGCAAACTTCAAGGACCTGCCTCGGCTACAGGCTGGCACGATCTCCCCATGGAGCTCAACTGTGCACGTGCAGCCAGGGGATGAAAACTAGGAGAGGAGCAAGCGGGGAGCAGGGACGAGGAGATGCGTTTTGAGAACCACCAAAAAGAAAAGGAGAACACATGCGAGGGCGCGAGGGGCGAGAAGAGATTGTGAACAGAGCCAGGAGGAGAGAGGCTGCACTTACCCAGAAGATGAGGTTGAAGATGAACATCATGTATTTCAAGCAGCAGAGGCAGCCCTGTGCCATGTCACACTTCTTGAACTCTAGGAGGAACACAAAGGAGAGGTCCAGGTAAAACACCACGTACTTCCCACTCTTGGGTGACTTGTACTTGTCCCCGACCGGTGTAGCGCCAGTGGACCCTCCGCGGGGGCCCGTTGTGCCGTAGAAGGCACCGGCAGTGAAGCCACGGCCCCCGAAGGGGCGGCCCTGAGCAGAGGCGCGGGCAAAGTCGGAGTCGTGGCTGTCCAACGAGGGGCTGCGGTGGATGGCCGACTCCTCGCTACTCGACTTCTCCATGGCTGCTCTCACGCTCTATGACTCTCATGTCTTGGAAAAACAGTCCCTCTGTGAGATGTCAGTCCCGGCATCAACTTGGCGTGCGGATAGGGGCAGAGTGGTCTCTGTCCCGGGCTACTGGGGGGCGGACGCATACGCTCACCCCAGGCTCGCCGTTCCGATGCCAGTAACTCAGGCTGCAGCCGTTCCAGCGGGGTTCATCTCCCGCTTACTCGGATCCTGCTCCCTGAGCTCCAGGTCCTCCTGGCTCCTTACTGTCCCACACTCAGCTGCCTGCAGTGCACATCCTCCTCCGCTGAACTTTCCGGATCTCCTCTCACTCTCAGAGACCCCCCCCCTCGTTCCTGCTCTCCTCGGCTCTGCCTCTCAGCTGCAGTTCTGCTCCGTCGCTCCGATCACCGGCCTTGAGTGACAGGCATTCCCTCTCCCAGCTGGAGCGCAGCCCCTTTTCCTCTGCTTGCTTCCCCTCCCTCTGCCTGTCCTCCTCCTGAAAGACCCCACCCCCTGGCCAATCAGAGTGCAGAAAGACCCCACCCCCTGGCCAATCAGAGTGCCCGTCGCCAGCCGCGGCTTCCCCTCCCTCTCCGGCAACGTGCCTTAGACGAGCTCACGGCTCCCCCCACAATCGCTGTAGGTGCTCCGCGCTTTCATGTAGCCTCTGCTTAGGCTTCGGCGAGCCGGAGGCTATCGAGGAATTAAAAAATCATGAGGTGACAGGGAGGAGTGTGGGATCTGCCGAGCCCGGATAGGAGCCGCTGTCAGCCACGGCGTGACTGGGAAGCTTTCGGTTGCTTAGCTGAACTGAGGCTGCCTGCCACACCGTGTTTAGCCTCTGACTTCATCATGGTCCTCTTGTAATGTCCCTAATGTAATTAACAGCTTTGCCCTGCTTTTAATGTGCCTCTCGTTAGGACATTCCAGATCTTTCATAAATAGCCTGGCCACAGGGACGCGTAATGCCGGCTGACGGGGTCCCAATACCTCAACTCTTCCTTCTAAGGAGCACGGCCGCCCCGCCACCTTTCCCAGACTCTGGAATTATGACACCATGTCAGTCATGGCAAGGAGATAGCAGCTAGCGCGTGGCGGGGGGTGGGGATGGGGAGACAGAGGTCACCTGCTGACACTGGGGGCTGTCAGACAAACAGACATGGAAAATGACGCACAGTCGCAAGCAAACTGAAGGCCAGCACTCTTCGGGAGATGAGTGTTCATCTTATTACTGCTCTCATTTTCTGAATATTGCCAGGGATATTTAAGCTACTTGCCACATGCTTTCCAGGAAAGTTCAGTAATATCTTTAACAGGTTCAGAGTCGGGAACAGAGAGCGGACTCTGTTTGCTTGTTTGTTTTGCACGAGATGTTACGTTGTCAGATGCCGATGCTAATGTGTTTAGTGGGGATGTTCATTAGGAACCAGCCTTAAAATATATTAAGTCATTCATGAGCAATCTTTCCCCTTTAGACCCTGGTGGAAACTTTTAATTCCCGACCACCTTATTTATTTACGTCATTCAAATGTTTTAGAAGCGTTTTGGGGGGTTCGTGGGCTTAGCGGTCTGTCTTGGTCATCATCATCATCATCACCATCATATTGGTAGTGGACCAAGCTTGAGAGGACCTTGAGTCCACTTTCTGGGTAACACTCAGAACTAGCCATTTCCCCCTTTTTTTCTGTGCACAGATGCAGCCTGGGAAATGACAGACATGCCACAGTAATGGACTCCTGTCACAGAGGGGAACCCCGACAGCAAAGCATATGGCAACATGGACCATCGATGCATGATTTATTGACGCTAAACCGCATCCTGATAGATAGAACCGATTCAGCCTCAAAGTGGACTGAGACAGCTTGTTGACGTAAAAATACATCTTTAACCTGCTGCCGACTCGGAGAATTTGACACGACACCCAAAGCAAAGTCGTGCTCGCTGGCCGGGCTGGAGATACCGTGGCACTCAGCTTTGATTAGAATGAGCAACTCGCTGTGCGATAATGCAGGCTTGTGCACAACAGCTGTGCAGCACCAATGCTCCATTCAGCATGGAGAGGCCAGAGTCCCAGCCACCTGCTTCCCCAAGTTACCTTCATACACTCTAAGATGCTTCCACACAGCCTGGGTGCTCATCGGCAAACAGTTTTATTTTTATTTATTTTAACGAGCGGTTTGAACACAGGTAGCCACCCTGGCGAGTAAGTGGCCCTGCTGAGTCCTGATGTTCTACACCTTCACACCAGCCATGTAAAGGCACCCTGCTGTCCTAGATCCTCACATACGCCCCCTACAGGTGCTCCACTGTCCTACACCGTCACATCAGCCCCCTACAGGTGCCCCGCTGTCCAGTAAATGAAAGAATGAATGAATGAATGTTGCATTTATATAGCACATTTCATGACATTAAAGCTCGTTACAGAAGCAAAGGGGAGTCACCGTAGCACGCACCTGGATGATGCGACAGTAGCCAATCTGCGCCAGTACACACACAAGGCGGTGAAGGGGCAGGAGAGACTACATCAATTAGACACATGGGAGAAATAGGTGGCCAGATTTTGATAACGCCACAGTAGGTAATTTTAGTGCATTAACCATATACAGGCACCCTGCTGTCCTACACCCTCACACCAGCCCTATACAGATGTTCCACCACTCCTTCATCCTCACACCAGCCTCCAACAAGCACTCTGCTCTCCTACGCCCTCACATCCACCACAAAGAGGCACAATGCTCTCTGTTGCTATCTTGTTCCCAGGTTATGCTGTTTCCCCTTTGGTAAAGCACTAATCCAAATCTTAAATTAACATTCCCTGTTATCAGTCACTATAACGTGTAAAATAATAATGCATTTAATCATAATCCTCAGGTATGATATTTCTGTACTTTTTTGCCATATTAATATAATCCAATCCAGGGGTTCCTAGAGAAAGAGTGATAATCAGCTATGTCACCACCTGTCACAAGGTGACTTGGGACTGAAAAATTTTACAGGGAGTTTAGTAATCAGGAAAGAAGAATAAATGGCTGTTAAAACTTTGAGGGAGCTCTATGATGGAATAATTCCGGACATCCATTGTTAGGCCTGAAAATCAAGCTAATTACAAATACTAGCTAAGCTACTGCATGGCATTATTAAGCATTGTACTTACAGTGAAGGGCAGGTGTTGTTAGCAGACAGACTGCTGCCAGTCCAATTTAGTGAATCTAAACGGTTTAAGCAGGCAATGCTGATCAGCACTGACACAGGGTGTCGAGGTCACAGGTTGGGGGAGGCTTTTAGAGGCTGTTCCAGATTAAGTGCATGGATCATGTCCGGAAAAACAAATGCTGGCACCTTACAGGAAGCACACTGAAAAAGACCAACTGCAGCATAGATGGAAGGAAGCAGAGAGTCAGCAAGATGCACTGTGTTGTCCAAAAGATGAAGAAAGTTATGCCAGTTCACGCTCACACAGACATCTCCAGACCTCTGGAATCTACAGGAAACACGGCGACGTAATGACTCACCCGCCCAGTAGGAGGCAGTGTAGTATGATTCCATAACCACAAGTGGGTTACCACAATGGATTCGTACTTGTTACGATTCGTCAACAGATCAGAGCCTCTGATCTTCTTAAATCGAAACCACGTTTACCCCAAGGATAACTTCAAACGAGTGACAGAGGTAGACTCAACCCCCAAAAAAATACTGGATATAAACTCAATTACATTCCAGGAAGCTGCAAGACACAGAGCCCTCAGAGAATACACAAGCGATCTGCAGATACGAGAGCATCATGTCCTGACATCCATGGCAGCGATCAAGACCTGCTTCTGACCAGCAAGTTTAAACAGCAGCGGGAGGCACTGTAAAGCAAAACATGGCCTTAAATAACTGGCAGAAAATACCATCCACACAGTGCTTCTGATCACAATAGACTGATACACGTCCTCAGTTTATGTTTATTTACAGGACTAAAAAGTTCAACAGTGAAAAGTATGAGGTTGAGAATCTTGGTCATTTCTAGAAAACAAACACTATTTTCCATGTGTTTGGCTGCTTTTTCTGACCAGTTTCAGTCTGTACTTTGTACAACTACCACTGTAAAGGGAAATTTTCTGTTGAAGGATGCAATGGAGAGAGTAAACAACTTTGAATACTGGCCAGATATTCCCCTTTTCTAAACATTCCTACTGCTTGTCCACGCACACCAGTAATCTCTGTTACCGTTAACCTTTATCAGCCAAAGATAGAAATGGACATTTTTACTAAACTTATCCTTGGTGATCGGAATTCTGAAAGCTGGCTACTCAGTCACAGAGGGGCTAGGATCCACATGTTACACAGACACAAGGGTGTCTGTCTGTGCTTGTAATTGCAGTCAGTAGGAAAGCCGTGGCTGCTTGTGGCGTGAGGTGCTTCCAAACCTCAACCCTTGCAGCAAACAGATGAGCTCTTAATTATGGCTTGAATTACACTTTAACTGAACACAACCCACAAGGAATCCATATGTGATATTTGCACTTATAAAATACGTTCCTTATACATGATCATTTACGGAATTTGAAAATACTTTACCGTATTTCCCCAAGGATAAGCCGCCCCACATTATAGGCCGCCCCATTCTGTAAGTCGCAGAAAATGCTCATTTATGTTTAAAAACTCTAAGATGAGCCGCCCCGCGTTATTACGATTTTCACAAAGCCGGAATCCTTCCTCCACATGCATTTACCAGCAGCACATTTTGCAATCGAGTTGTTTGGCGATGACGACAACGATCACGATCTGATATTTAAGGATTTGAAGAAAGGTAAGAATAATAATGTTATACTGAAGGATTCACGTGTAGGCAGATGATTGACATGGCTTTACTGCAGCACCTCCGTCCTCCAGTCATTCAAAGAACTTATTCCATCCAACAATGAATTTTTGTTAAATTTTGCTTTTTCCTACCTTGTATTATATACTAGGATGTAATGTAATCTAGCAAAGGCCTGTAAAAGTTCAATTTTTACATTGCAGCAACGAACCTGAAAGTGAAGAAAAGGCAGGAGACTATAGCGCCAAGTAACAGAACATCATCACGGACCCAATCATGGCGTCATTCTTAATTGACATTATTTTTTAGTCTACGGGACAATTCATTTATATGCTTTTCAAACTTTTTGAACTATGGAGTATTTTATCTGTATCAATGAACATTGTCACTATCTATGATTTTTTTAAGTAAATAGTACATTTAAATTCAATTAATCATTTGGGTATGTCGTTTTCACGTTTTTAGATAGGCTGCTCCATTTATGCAAACCGCACCCAATACGCAGCTTTGTAAAATTAATGTATAAGCTGGGGCCTATTGTTGGGGAAATACGATCATTGCAACTCGTTGCTCAAATAATCAAGGAATTTATTCGATGAACACCAGTGTTTACAAACACCTAGTTTTTCTCCCCATTGCAGCGACACCTAATAGTTATTCAGTTTAGCACAGCTGAAAAATTAGTGAATGTCAGCTAAGCACGTTTCATTTTACGTCATTTTAATTAAAGTTATTCAAATTTCAAATTCAAGCTGTTCACTCAATAAAGAGCCCCAACAAGCCAAATTCAGATCACAGCTGTGCCACAAACAAACAAGCAGAGTGTGTTTTGAGAACAAAGACTGAAAAACAGTCAGAAAACTGCCATCTGTACAATGTCAAAATATTTCAGTTCATTTCTGATTCCAGGTGTACAACTCACAGTTTTAAACATTTAACTAAGTGGGAATCGATGAATGAAATCTTGGTTAAGTGCTTTTCTTGACAGCAATTCCTTTTTTAGGATGCTAGGAACCCAAAATCTTATGACTCCAGGTTCATAAGAGTTTTCTCACCTGCTGTAGTAAAGCATTAGTCATACAATATAAGTAAACATTTGCCTGGAGAGTAATAGTGTATAAATGTGAATATATCCTTCCCTGGGAGCTTAGAGAAGCAAAAGTTGAAAAACGTCCAGATTATCATTGCCTATCCCCATATACTGTGGCAAAATGCAGTGCAGAGACTACCCATAATACCATGTGTGGTTAAACTGTAAGTCAGCACTGAACATTGTGCCCTGTGTGGAAATTTTCCAGAACCTTTATGTCACGTTGGTTTGTGGACCTATAGCAGGAGCTCATAGCCCTGCACTTCCAACCTCCTTATCTTCACGCTGCCGTCTGTTCTTCAGATCCTAAGAGAGTTATGAGCTACCTCCTTATACCAGAGAGCAGAAATGCCTCAGACCCGAACAGAGACCTCCGTGATAATGTCAAAAAATTTAAGGTCAGCAGGACACAGGAACTAGGGCCGTAAGTAGTTTTACATCTGCAGACGTGGATGCGTCAGCTGCATATGAGGGGTCCAGGGTGCAGAAAGCAGGAACCTGCAGACTGAGGTCATGTTTACTGCTTCACCATCCAGAGGAGCCTCAGTGGATCAGACAGAGACACCCAGCATATAGCTGCCTGTTAGCAAGCAAAACCCGTCAGGTTTACTCTGTGTTTTAATGAAAAGTGCATTAGAAATAAAATTTATTATTATCATTGTTATTATTATAGTGCCGGGGGACACCTCACCCAGCTCACCGACGCCACAGGGACAGTCACTTTTCTGGACACCAGGTGCTCGAGTCCCTTCCTGCCTGCAGGATGAGTCTGGTCTGGAGCCACGGTTTACAGACTGCCATTCTGGCCCCATTGGTCTATAAACAGAATGTCTAGTGAGACGCCCCCTCTAGCGACCTGAAGGTTGTATAGCTGGTACCAACATCTCAGTGGTCATGGGCATTTTATGGCCTTTAGTGAGGAAAACAACAAAATATATGCATGAGGCAGAAAATGGCCTGTAAATGTTTATATCCTTCATCTTCAAATATCACGTTGAAATACTCGAATGAACAATTGGTCTATAGGAGTTTTGTAAACGATTTTCTTTAGCTGTATTTAATCACACGGCTCAGCTTATCATATTTAGACCAACATGGTTGGCTGAGTAGACAACCTAGTCTCATTGACACAGATATGAGCTCAGTTGGAGACCAATTGAGGTTCTTCATGACCTTCTGGACCATCGGCTGCAAGGGGCCTCCCTTGACCAGGCCAGCTGTCCTCGCCCTGTCTACAACATACTGACCACCATGCTTGTGGGGGGGGGGAGTAGCACAAGGCACCTATTAGTCTAGGCCAGAACTGTCCCACCCATTGAGTTCCCCATTCCACTTTCAGCCATGGTGCAATGAGTCCAGATGGTGGTGGTGGGGGGGCTTTAACAAACCATCCACCCCCACCCACACAGCCAGTCTGGTGTTTGGGCCACAACCCATTCTGTTGTGGTTTACAACTCAGCTTTCAAAATCTGCGACTGTTTAGAAGTGCAGCTGGTAAACCAAGAGGAGAGCATCACACATTCAGTACAAACATCACTTGTTTGTGATGAGTTTGAGTCC
>JAODKE010000068.1:29540128-29560516 GCA_026779605.1 Mormyrus hasselquistii
AGGAGCGCCGGTCAGAGAGGGTAGCCAGGGAAGAGACTGGCCGTTAGGCAGACGGGGCAGGCCTGCACACGAGAGGCCTCATTCGCGCCATGTCAACCTAGGAAAACGCGCCGTCACCTTAGCTGTTGACCATGCGACCGACGCACGTCTTACAGCATGATGCTCAGACAAGATAGTAACCAGCTATTCCTGAACTTCTAAACAGCGGCAAAACCTTCAGGCAATAAAAAAAAGGACAATCACTTCCCTACAGCACTTGTCTACGTCCCCACGGCATTCTCTAAAGCCAAAGGGGCTTTAGCTGTGCCTATATTTCTTTATATTTGTAGTTCCGGTCTTTCATGAATCCCTTTGAAGGTTTCTCTAATATGGAATACAAGGTGATATTCATTTACGGTAATTCCTATTAAAACATCACAGGCGGCCTTTGTGCTACATGTCCTATTTCTTCTGCTTAGCTAGTAAACCTCAGACAGGTTTTGGGTCACATTTTTACAAATATGAGTGGTAGGGAGCTGAAAATTGACATTACACCCACCTTCAAAATGTGTCTGCATTCACACATACAATGAAGCATATACAACCTTATGAAAGAGCGTCTCTTACCATCCCGATGCAAAATTCAGGCTCAAAAATAAATGCTCCTCGATAGGAATGAAACCACCGTAACCTAGAGGAAACATTTTGGGGAAACAGAAGCATGAAACGCGGACAAATGCTCCTGTAGAAACAAACAGGACAACAAAATGAGCGTTTGGTCTCCGCAAGCATATAGTAGCCCTTCTGGGACCGTGAGATTCTGCTAAATCAGATATAATAAATACACAAAGGAAAATCACTCTGTGAACCGTATTTTCGAACAAGGTGAAGCAGATCCAGAAGCAGATCGATATGGACAAACTCCACAAGGAGGACACTGTAATGGCAATGAGCTCTCAGGCACTGAGACACATCACTCTCAGGGAGTTTAATCATACTAAACAGCATGTAACACAAAAACTAACACTGCAGCCACACCTCTACAGCTCCACACCTCTACAGCTCTACAGCGCTACACCTCTACAGCTCTAAAGCTCTACAGCTGCCTAGAGCTGCAGTTTAGTCCTTGTGTGTATGTGGGCCCAGTCACCATCCAGGGTGTCATCTGCCTTATGGCCAGAGCATCCTGACTTTCCATGATGTTGCATTGGCATTATGAATAAATGAATGGATGCTTGGATGGATGCATATACGTATGTAAATATTAAATGAGTGTATAGGTGACTCTATTCAGAACACAGACTGGGCTGAAACTGCTAAGCCGTTTCAGAGCTCTGACGGTTAATTATGTGTGAAGATGTACGTCACCACTAAAGGGGTCAGGTGGCCAGCATAAGGCACATTCTAAGGGCTTTTCTGGACCTCTGGGACCAAGCGATACATTTACCAGCCGCAAAGCATTAAGAGGTGTGTATGGAACAAGCCACTGTCTAACTCAGGTGGACAGAGCAGGTGCATTATGAATTTTCATGCAATTAAGGGCAGGTCCTGCTACCCTGGCAGATGTCGAGCACACGAATCGGGGACAGCTGTGGAGAGTATTCATTGGAAATATGGTCACATGGGAATATGCCCAGATGGGAATATGGTCACATGCAAATATGGTCATTAGGAATATGGCCACCTTGGAATATAGTCTTTATGAATATAACCACATGGAAATGTAGTCATTGGAAATATTGCCAGATGGGAATATGGTTGTTGGGAATATGGTCACATGGAAATATCCCGCATGATAATATGGTTACAGGGAACCATGGCCACGAAGTCCCCTTTCAGTGATGCACCCATTGCTCACCAGCCTCAGGGTCGCTTCACCCTGGTGCAAAAATATGGAGACAAACTCCACAGCCTTGCAATCCAACCTCAAAAAATCTGAACCCTTGCTAGGCACAGATGGTACCTGAAAATCAAGCCATGCACACCATACAGGCAGGGCTCAAGCTACTCGGGGCACAAACAAACCCAAAATAACCACTGGCGTACAGCTCACTTCCACAAGGAAGCCCAAGCACAATGCAAGGTGACTTGGGCTGAGATGCAAGTTGGGGGGTCGGGGAAGTGGGACGACAAAAAGTAGGCAGTGAACACAGAAATTAGGCACAGTGTAAAGTTAGAAAGCCCACCGCAGCTATTTTGGGTTGGTGGAACCTGCCATTCTGGATCCAGACAGAGAGTCTCCATGCCGGCATTCCGGCTAGAGCACAGGTGTGCAGTGACAACGCAACTGTTCTGGGGAAGGGTGCTCCCCAGCTCAGATGACGCCACAGACACACCACACCATTAAGTCCCCCCCCCACCGCCACTCTCCAGTGGCACTATGGAGCCTGACTCGTCTCTGGAGACCATGGTTAAGTGTCGGGGGTGTGGCCCCCCATGAAGGGCAATTTACCATTCAGAGAACTCCCCCCAACCGTCCCTGTTAATTCCACTGCACCCTTTAGCTTTCAGACGTCTCACATTCAGTTACCTATATCACCCCCACACAGGGGCCCCCAGATTACAGCAGCTGGTCAAGGTAAACGTTTATTTAGCAGAGACAGACCTTTGAGGACTGATCAGACATGTGTTCCTGAAGAAGTCACATATACTGAGGTCTCCCTGACTTGCTCAGCCAGGCTCTATACAGAAGGCGAAGACGCCACCAGCAGCTCTTATCTAGAAGCAGTAGAACCTTGACTCCAGGCACGGGACATTGACCCACTTATACCACAATTACTACACATTTGACTTACAGGTTTGCACCTAAAGACATTATTTTCATGTTTACAGTTCGAAAATGCATCTATTACTAGAAATATTTTCTTACGCAATTCCATATAGTTTTCATTAATTTTAAATTATGTTCTACTACTGGAATGTAAAGTAATGTTACTTAGAATTAAAGATTATAATCATGCATTCATTTACTACTGTAATTTGCCTGGCTCTGTGAGATTAATCAACACTGTTCTCACCATTCAGATTCAGGAATTCAACAGCGGCATGGTATTTTGATGTCCAGCTCCGGTTGTACACTGAGTCCACAGGCGGAGCAGGTAATACCAGACACAGCATCTGTTCACAAATCCCAGATCAGCCGCTAGTGCATTATGACACTGATACTATGTAATCTCAGGAGTGAGCATGCAGAACATATGACAGCCTGGGCTCTTCATGTCCGAATGAAGCATTTAAGCCACACTGACAGTGAACATGGCTGGAAGCCCCAAGCTGCACCTCTTGGCTGCGTGGTCAGGAGTCCCGCATGGCTCGTATTCCCGCTGCAGCCATGATTAATCAATGTAGCTGGATGCAGCCAACGCAGGAGAGCTGGGAGACTGTGACTATGAAGCTCCTGTGCCAGATCCCACCCCTCCCCGTCTGTGCTGGGACTGTGGGACAGGAAGGACCTGGGCCAGGGGGATCCTGCAGGTGCAGATGTTTACCAAGTACAGGGCTTCAACTCCCGCCCAGTCCAAAAGCATTAAAAGGAACCAGAGTTTCTCAGGCTAGGAGCGAGAGAGTCAGTGTCGGGTTCAGTAATGACTCCTCCAAATGACCTTTGAGGTTCCTGAGGAAGATCATGTTTTATGGGGTGAGATAAATGATCTTCTGGATGACCATGCAGCACTGTGTATAGTTCATCCCTGTCTTCTCTATGATCTTCCCCATCTATGCCCCCTGCAAAGAACATGCTAGAAGGCCCACAAAAGCAAATAGCAGTAGCGCTTGTCCAGCACCATTTGGAAAATGTTACTGGAAAATGTGAATGTGAGAGAAGATGATGGGCAACTCGGTGGAGAAAAGCTATGAAGCAGAGATTTCTATGGATGTGTTCATGGTCACGATGATGCCTCCACAGTGCTCAGGTCATCATTCTGCCAGAGTCACATCTTCTCCACCCCTCCCGCCCTCCCCCCCCCCCTAAATCAAATCCCAGACAGTCCAATTTAAGACAAATATAGAAGACAGGTCAGGCCCCAGGGAGACACAAAGCCATTACCAGTCTCCCACTGACCACACTGGAATGAGGACTAGAGACCACAGAGGAAAAAGGGCCATACAGTTGCACCAAGCCAGAAGAAGCAGAGTGACAGTTAACCTCACTGGGTCAATGGGGGTGAAAAGACTGTCCATCCAGTGCAATTATAGGCACTGTGTCAACCGTCATTCTCATTACCCAGCCATTGAGCAAGCCCTACTCTCCAAAGCACCTGTCTTAGGAAACATCTGACCAGCATTTACAAAGGTACCTCTGGCTGCGCTCAGATCGAGGCATCTTAAATGGACTACAAGGGATATCATTACTTTTACTCCACCTCCTGTCATCACCCATGATGCTCTCAACTTCCCCCTAGCAGTAGAGACTCATGGGGATGATGAACATGGACAATTGGCTGTAGGTCTAAAGGAAGCTGCACCCCCCAAGTACTCAAGATGGGGCTAACCCCAGAGCTCTGATCTCACGCAGGAACAGGTATGGTTGTCTGGGAGTCGTACAGGGTTACCACCATTGATGAAAATCATCTAACTAAAAATTAAAAGGAATAAAATTAAAAAAATGAAACTATACAAAAATGTCAAATACTCCATTACAGTTCTTTAACGCTATTTAGTTAAAGTAATGATTTGTTTATTTTTCGTAACTGATTGTAATTATTCGAGGAAATGATTCAGTATATTGCCTTTTGACCATCAATAATACCAAGAACATATTTTGCCACTTTCACAATGTTAGTACGTAATGTTACTGTGTTTTCATGTCGGCCTCTCTGACGATCAAACACAAAAATTAGCCTTCAACTCCATGTCTATCTCTACAAATAAATTACTCCAATTAAACTAAAAATAAAACAGAAAAACTAAACAGAAATACATCTTTATAATAAAAAAGGAATAAAAACTGATAAAAACCAAACTGAAAACAAGTTAAAACTGAACTGGAGTTCAAATGAATATTGAAACATTTAACAAATTTAATTTTAATCTAAGCAGGGATGCAGCTGACCATGGCATTTCCGCCTTCCTTCCCCGCGCCTTCCTGCTAAAAATACATTTAAAAAAAATTATATTTTCCAGGACAGGATGGAGTGGGCGAAGGGACCACTGGCTTCGTCATGGTTACGGCATCAGGGTTTGGGAGTCAGGAGGGAGTCGCATTCAAGCGCATCTTCTGACCCCTTCTGCACCCCAGAGCCAGAAAATAGCAAAGCCTGCCATTTCCACCCACAGCCAGGAACATAAGCATTTATATTCGAGGAACATAACTACTGCATATCTGCATGGGCACATCAGCAAAATGCTCTGTTCAATTTATGTAACCAGAAAGAGCAGCATTTGTGAAGCAACGTGGCATCCTAGGCATGTTGTGCGGAGAGATAAATTAAAGAGGCAGAATGGAGCAGTATGAGTTTTTTTTCTAGTGGCTGAAGTGCCAGTCCTGCCACCAACCCCCAAGTTTTTCCCCTTGTAAGTTTATAGGGCTGGATGTAGATTAACATCATAGTCAGGACAAAGCAATTGCAGGTTAAGGACATTCCTCAAGGGGCTCAATGGAGTAGAATCACTCCAGGCATTCACAGGATTCGAACCAGCAACCTTGCAATTGCTGGTACAGATCCCCAGCCTCAGATCCATCACTCCAAGCTACAACAACATTGGAAACACATTAAAAAAACTGGCAGATGTTCAGGGCACAGCAACATACGTACAAGATCATGTTCAATAGCTTTTGACACGTGAAAAAACACACAACTCCGAACCTGTTCCGAAAACTTGAACATAATTAAAACAATGTGAGGTCAAATTTATTTTTAAATGTATGACAATTTCAAACAAAAAAAAAAATACAGAGTTGGTGTGCAACGGCTTTTACAGTAAATAGTAAAAGTGAGCACAGTAAACATCAAGATCAATGTATGAAATGGTCAGATTTTTGTGGAAGCCCTCTTTTTGGCCAAAGAGATGATAAAGGGAGTGAAAATAGCGAACCCAGTGATGGCATCTGTGGAGACCAGTACTCGGGCCCCGTTCTGCCCGCCTTACAGTACTCCAGCTCTGGCCTGCCCACTTCGCAGGACTCAGACCTTGGTCTGCCCACCTCACAGGACTCGGGTCCCAGCTTGTTCAACTCACAGTACTCAGACCCTGGTCTGCCTACCTCAAAGGAGTAGGGCCATGGCCTGCCCGTCTCATAGTACTCAGACAGTGATCTGCCCAACTCGCAGGACTCGGGCCTTCATCTGCCCGCCTAGCAGTACTCGGGCCCTCGCCTTCCCACCTCACAGGCTTTCTCCCTGTGACCCACAGGGTGCCACTTCAGCCATGTAGGACCAGTAAGCAGGTCCTCAGTCCTTCCCGAGGTACGCAAGAATGACTACGCTTTCTAAATAGTTTCTGCAAAATCCATCTTCAAAGTGGAGGGGTACAACATGAATGGGCAGACACACACACTCTGCCACTATCATAGTCTGTGGGCCATTTAGAATGCCGATTAGCCCAAATTCACATAAGGGGAACCAGAGCAGAGTTCCGGCTGAGACACTGAAAAAAAAAAAAACATCAAAATCATTTTGCACTCCTGGCAGAATGCATTTAACAAAATGATGCCTCTCTCAAGGCCCTTTTACATGCTGGTTCAGAATTCTAAACGTGAGTCTGGGACTAATCCGGTCGTTACATGTGAAATTTTAATTAAAGCAGTTCACGCCTAGAAACATCAGCACATCTGGACTCTGGCAGAATGTTTCCCCTACCAGTCAGAGGCTCAGTAAGAAACTGGCTTAAATTATAAAAGAAACTCATTTTTACAGTACTAGGCAGTATACTTTTGATTGCTTGCTAGTTCATTAAAACGTTTATTTTGTATGGATAGTTGGCTACCGGCTGAATTAATAACTTCAGTTTCAGCTCTATATATGCATATTAGTATACAGCTATCTTTTCCATAGTATGGGATTGTGACCAGCAAAACTGTTAGACAGCTATATAAGCAGCTTTTATAAAATTATGAACGCTTTATTTGTTATTCTACCAACCCAAATTGCCATTAATTATTTGTAAGCTGAAAGGAGAAAGTGACCACTGAGGTTTATTGAGTTCAATAAGTCTGAGTTTGGCATTAAAGTCACGGATGCTGTCCTGTTCATAGGCTGGCCAAGCGTCAAGCATCTAATCACACATGATCTGGCCTGCCTTGGTGAAAAACCTCCCCCAAACCTTATGATGTTGCCACTTGCTAATGTCTGTCAATCAGAGCAGAACTGAAAACAGCAGACAGACAATTCAGTCAGTCCCAACTCTTAACAACGCATACTGTTTGTAGAAAAACACACCCCTGTGCCACGTTTTTTTGAGACACATCTATATGCCACAGCCCACCCCAACCAAAATACATCAGAAAGCATCCTGTCTTCATTTATATTTATTTACTTCCTAGATACAGTGGTTATTTCGTGCCAAGTTGCGATTTGGTCAAGGTCCAAGTAAAATTTCATCAAAAGAATGTCAATGAATTTAATTCATTACAGACCCCCAAATGATTTAAAATTATCCACCTACCTAACTAATGATAAAAATCATAAATGATCAATATAAAGTAATATAAAATAATGCACACATGAAAGACAGCGAGGAGGAGGGATGGTTATTGTTTGGAAGGGGAGATGAGTCTCAATCTGTATAAGTTTTAGCAGGTCTGTTGCTTTTGCTTGAGTTGCGGCTAGATTTTTCTTGACCTACCCATTCAAGGTTCGAATTGGCAGAAGTCAATGTGTTTTGACCCATACAAGTTTTAGCGAGAACGGTTCGAGTCCCAAGATTTTGGTCGAGGTACAAGTCGAAAACAATTTGATAGACCTGCTTGACGTCAGAGTTGGTCAAGTTAAGAGCTGTTTGAGAGATATTCGAGTTCCAGGGTTCTTCTATATTCTGTTTCCGGCATATGCTATTGCATGCTGCGTGCTTTTTAAATTGTTTGCAGAGTGTACCATTCTTACTCTTTGGCATTGTTTTGTTTATAATCTACATACCTCCCTAACTCTATGCACAAAAATTTCCCCCTGGGATCAATAAAGTCTTATCTTATCTTGTATAATCTACCCCTATCTTTCCCTGTCTTACATATACTCTGCTGACCCCGCCTATTCTTCAACCCCCCATGCCTATTGTCCACGCCCCACTATGAGAGACTGATGTGGTGTTCTCTGTGATCAGCTCTTGTGTGCTAATTTGTCCCGTGCTACCTACGAGATATCTATAGATTGGTTTGTTCTGTTTTGTTTTTAAGCACTTAGTATCCCAGAAGAAGCCATGACCCCAAAACGCCTCGTTTGCACCCCGACAGTTTGGATCTACCCCCAAAGGACAGCATTTCCTCTAAACAATCCTGTTTCCTGCCCAGCCCCATGTCACGTGATCACATGCCTGCACTCGCCTTGCAGATAATGACTAGATGTTCTTCAAAATACATGGCACATTCATGCATCTGCTGTCTTGGCTTCCTTCAAATTAAGTGATCTACTGGTCTACAGTAGCGTGAGCCTTACTGAGCATTAGCTAGGAAGAAAATTAAAACAAACAGCCCAGCAGAAATATTGCATCAGCCGATAGTGGCATCAAAGCCCTCAGGTAGATGCACGTCCTGCACTGAAAGAATGGTCTGCACTGCAAGCCAGCTGACAGCTTCGGGACTGCAGGTATAACGGAGATTGCTTATTGCCTGCTTAATGGAGATTACTGTAAACTCACTGTCAAACATGGGCAGGCCCAGATTACGCTGCAGCAGGTCCCAGCTTACCTCCACCCTCACATGTCCCGGTGAGATATGCACAGGTCAGGGGCTCAGCATGTCATTTTATGCCTGAGGAGTTTCGTGAGTCACGGCCGCCATGTTCCTGCCCGGGGGTTTATCGCCATGGCCGCTGCTTTGCTGGCCCTCCTTCACCTCCACGAGGGACAAACCGCAACCCCCTCAGGATCCTCTGCAGCTGCTTCACTAGGAACGGCACCATGGGAGTAACTGCTAGGCCAACTGTGAGTAGAATGGGTGAGCAGAGCGTGATGCCCCCTGAGTAGTGTGCTGGCACTCCCGTGATGCTGATCCAAGGCAGGCCAGCAGGAGGTAATGCAGAGCAAGGCTCTGAGACAAAGGTCTACAGGAATTTATGTGAATAAGGGAACAGCTTAAAACCAAGAGGAAACACAATAGCCTTCGGTGTATGAAACAATCCCGGGCTGTTTCCCATCAATAGATAACATTCGCCCCAATAAGCACCCCCCTTTCAAAAAGCTTTCTAGAAGCTTCCACCCTCTATGAAACACCTTAGTGACTGTCAGCTTGCATTGGTGCTTCTTGCAGAGCTAATTACGAGGACACGATGAGTTTCTCTGCTGAATGATACTTCACATGTACCTGCGATTCGGCTTTAAGCAAGCAATTAAACTAATTAAAATCCCATTAGATCTGCAAACGTCCATGCCATCTAGATTAAACCTTTTACATCTCAGTGGGAAAAGGGGGTCCTGTCGTTGAAGTGGTTATCACTCCTATAACACACTGATGGCTCTGGTGTTAACGAGGGCCCGTCCGCCTGCGACGCCTGCAACGCCTGCGACGCCCGCAGGACCCTGTAATACATCCACTCAGAAGCTGAGAGGAGGCAGGTGCTGCGCTTTAATTATCGAAGAGTGAAACACGTAAGGTGTGAGAGCAGCGCATGGATGACGTACACGGAGCTGCTGACAGCGCGGCTCGGGGGAATACAAGAGGAGACACAGGACAGCCCACGGCTGGGGGGGTCACGGCTGGGGGGGGCGCCTAGCCTATCCGCAGAACACGGCGTGATAATAAAGGTAAGGGCCTTAACAGAAGACCAGGCCGACTTCAAAAACCTTGATGAAAAGTCCCCCCCTGGGGCTTGTGGTGCTTTTCTACCCACAAACCAGACTTGGCAGGTATCTAGTTTTTTATACCATCTACATATTATACCATGGTATACCGTATATTCAAAAGCAATGGTATTTGGGTACTTTTAATTAGAATAGGTATACTGCACTGATCGTCATGATGAAGTTGCTTTTTCTCTCTATGAGAGGCATATACAGTAGAGAGCTTGGGGGTCACAGCACAGGGTCAACCAGCTTCTAGCACTCCTGGAGCTGGGGGTTAAAGGTCTCGCCCAGCGACAGCATCAGTCCGCTAACCCCAGGATTAGAACCGGTAACAGACTCAAGCCCAAACCTGGAGAGCTGCATACTGCACAGATCCTTTCTGGCAAAGATCCCCAACATTGTTGTCTAGACCAGTGTTTTCCAGCCTGATCCTTGAGGACCCCCAGACAGTCCATATTTTTACTCCCTCCCAGTTTCCAGTAACGTGGACTGTCGTCAGAGAACTGGGAGGAAGCAAAAACATGGACTGTCTGGGTGTCCCCATGGATCAGGTTGGAAAACACTGGTCTAGACTGTGCTGTACTCTTGCACACAATAAAAATGTACGCTTTAATGTAGATTCCCAATTTATTTCTGGAATAATTCCTGTTATGCACCCACAAAGATAAAGTCCATGACAAGGCTCATTTACAGCCAGGCGGCGATGCAATTCTCACAGCTGACGGCAGGTAAATCTGCATGCTAACATTACTGGTCAAACGAGGTAACAATGACATGCCCAATAGTGAAGATTTTAACAAGGCTGCCAACCGCCAGATTTATTTTCTTTTATGCTATACTGCAGGAGACAACACTGAACTTTATAAGCCAGTTACTTTTATCACAGTAGTTCTGGGCTCAGTTCTTGCTCCAGACTGAGGCGTCTGAAAGTACGACATTATTTTTATCCTGATTTCCCTGTTACCAAAAATACTTGCTGTTAATTCTTGTTGTATGTTTTTTTTTTTCCTGAATGGAAGCTCACTGCACTAATTCTGAACACAAAAAGCCTTAAATAGGCTCATTGAGAGCTGCCAATGAAGCATTTTGGCGTCTCGCATCCCGCGAGTGTGTGCTAAATGAGCATGACGAACACCCAGCCCCACGGCTCATGCGCTCTCGCGCACCCTGGGAGGCTCTCCATCAAGCTGCGTGACAGAGACTGTCCTCTGGGGGCTTGCTGCCATACTCCATCCTCAATGTCCCTGTGAGATATCAGTGCCTATTCTCAGGGGACTAATGAAAACTAAATGTGACACACTCTCCTTTAAACCATCCATCCATCCATTATTATCTAGTATAAGCTGGTGGTGGGAGGGTGCCTAGATGCCTTTCAGTTGTATATTTAACATAAAATAAACAGAATGCTCATCATCTTATCATAGCTGTCATGTCCTCCTATTCAGAAATGCCGGAACCCTTTTTGAAAAGACACCCAAACTGACCTTACCTGCTACTGTCTCACACCCGTCCTCCCGTGCCAAACCAACCCCCCCCATCCCATAACCCAGCCTATTCTATAACAAACTACAGTCCAATGTAAATCCCTACCAACAGACAGCCACAACACTTTCTAATAATTATACAGCTGTGACTTTTAGAAAGTGGCACAGGATTTAGATTAATGGCAGTGAATTTGGTTGTATTAAAACATAAAGGATGAATGAAATTATTATTAAAATTTACTTGTTTTAAATTGCAAACACTGCACTTCATAGATTAGCAGTCAAATTCTTCATGACTATTAAATGGAATAGCAATGTCTCTAGAGTACACAGGCGGAATTGAAATGGGATTACTTCACACGCACCGCGGAGTAACACTCACGCACACTCCAGTTCATGCCTCTGCACATTTTCAATTGAAATTTTTCCTGCTGGAAACAGAGCAGCAAAACGACATGGTCTCTCTCTGGGGACCTGGGAGCTACGCTAGCGATGTTTTATGTCAGCAAATATGTACGGTTTTGGGGGGTTGGGGGAGATGGTGAAAGATGTGCCCTTTGTTGGATGGGGCGTGGCAAACCTGCCTGGATTTCATTGATCCCCCTACCCTGCAGAGAAACCACATTTAAACAGGAGTTTAACATCATTGCAGCAGCTCTGCTTCGCAACTCTATTTGGTTACATATTTGAATTTAAATTCCCTTACGAGCTCCCCAAATAACTTCCAGTGCTGTCCTTGTATGGGTTGATACTTCAGTAGAATACACCGGAAGCATACAAAGAGACGCCCCCTGGTGACTGGTAATGACGTTTGGCTTCTGTCAGCCTGATCTGTCCCTGGAAATAATTCCATTCATGGTCTCGCTCCAATTGGGTCATAATTCTGCAGTTCAGGTCACAATTAATTTCAAGTAGCGTGATGCTATGGCCCTCTGAAGCGCCCCCTAGAGGGCCACAATACAGCAAACAGGATTCCAGGTCGATGGCCAAACTGTCAGACAGGATAACATTCTCTCACATAATGTTATACAGCAAACAAAGCCCATATGAAAACAAAAGGCTTATCGGGAGAAGATGGGAGCCTGGCAGCGGTATGTGATGAGAATGAAATAAGGCAGGTCGACCCGACTTGCTGAGGTGACCAATCCCCGGGCAGATCTCGAGCTTCCGATGTAGAGATAAGCAGGAGATAAAACTGCCTATCTTCAGCAGAAATAATCTCATGGAGCATGCAGCTCTCCTGGCAGATCCAAGGACTAATGGAAATAAAAAAAAAATAAAAGATTTCATTCCAGATGTGGAGGGATGTGGATCTACAGAGGCTGGGCAGATACCCCCTGGACAAGCACTCATGTATGATTGTTCCAGCTTTACAAACAGGTCGTGGAACAAGCCTCGACGCAGAAGAATAAGGGCCGTGGTGGTTGGGCAGCAGATGCCCTCCGGATCTAGCATGAAAAGATTCAGCCAGAAATAATAGATCTCACATATATTCACCTACCTTGACAAGTAAAAACGCTCCTCCTCTTGTTCATTCTCCATGAAAAAGACAGGATTCTGTCTCTGTTTACCAACTGCAGTCTGGCTCCCCAGCTACTGACTCTCTGTGACTCTCTACCCCCATAACACAGCTGCCCACTCCTCCAATCCAGAGATAGCTTCACTATACAAATTTAACGATTAAATAAGAGAAATTCAATAACTGTATTAAAACATGTAAATGCATGAAATTAAAGAAAGGCCTCTGTTACAGGGATTGACATGGACGGTTGTTTTCTGCACGGCCTGATCCAATCGGTGAAAAGCATGCAGGTCAGTAACAGATACAGTCCATCTGAACACTGATCACACTCTCCCTTACACTGAAGCTCAGGAACGACACTGCACTGTTACGCGATCTCGGAGGAGTACGCCAGGACACGAGGGGGGTGGGGGAGGGAGTGGAACAGCAGTCTCGCAGGCAGGTTGCAAAATTAATATGCTTGGAAATGGAGTGTTTCATCCTCCTGATAAGGTTGTAAGGAGGTTAGTCACTAAGAAAATTCATACGGAATAATGGCGGATGGCGACGAAGGTTGGCGACGGGCCAGATTCAGGCACAGCCCTCTACTCTACGCCCCATTAACCAAGGACCTATCCTCAGACGGAAGCCCAGCCCCCATTAAAGGCCCTCAAGGCCATTAAGGCTCCCTGAGGAAAAGAGCGAGCAACTGCCAAAAAGGAAAACTTCACTCGTGATAGAAAAAAAAGGGCTGGAAACGGACGTGATGTGACTCGCACATTTGCGCGATCGCTTCATGCTGAAAAAGCTACAAGACACTATTAAAGTCCCCAGCACCAGCAGGCGCGTGGCCAGTCCGCGATCCCGGCAGTGCAGCACGCTGATCCAAGATGATCATTATGGCAAAGTATTAATTATAATAACGCAGCAAAGGCTGCTGTTCGTCTTGATAAATCTGCTCCGGGGAACGTGAACTGTGTTTTATTAAAATAACACACAGAGCAATTTAACTGGCTGCTTTGGGCAAGTTCACTAAGTAGAGTAACAGCTGACACACAGAAACTGGTGCAGGACTCAAAGGTGACTTAATCTGCTGGTAGACCTGTGTGTGCGTGTGTGTGTGTGTGTGTGTGTGGGGGGGGGGGTCTCACAGAGAGCTCATCGCTCCTGTTAATTACCAAGCATATCAAATTACAGGCCGTGACTCCCCTGGCCACTCCCCTCAAGACCCACCCCACCCAGATGCGGCCAATCGATACGCAATTATGCCGGAGTGCGCGGGGGTGCGCGGGGGTCCACGGCGGTCGCTTGCACACATGCCAGTAAGGCAGCATGGGAAATATAAATGTTAATTATCTCGTAGGAGAGTTTCATCTTCTTCCTTTTTGGAAGAGCAAGACGTCTACAGCCCCACCTGGTTCCCATCCCTTTTCAGCCTGACATAGGCTGCAGATACGGCTCATCTTTTCCCAGGATGATTTATGGCTTTCACGGGTTTGGACCGAGCGCCTAGTTCACCACGGGTTTCAGAGAAAGGGTTCGAACCCCCTTTAGAAGGCTCTGGAAGGTAATTATCCATGCTACCACAGCAACAATGACAACCACAATTATGTTCAATGGGTCAGCTACCCATACTGCAGAGCAAATTCCTCTTTTGTTCTCTTAAACAGAAAAAATGCAGTCTAAAAATTCATTTTAATTATTGCTTGATAGTAATGTGAGCTACCAAGAAAATCATTACGTTCCTGCAGCCCATAGACTAGACTTGGAAATCCGTCCTGCTGGTCCTATACATCTGTTCCTAGTTATTTCACTTACCTTTCCTCACAAAACACTGATAGGAGCAGGATCTGAAGCTTCTGGACCTGGGCTGGCGTGTCCGGGGTGTCGGTCAGCACTTCTGCGAGGTGACAGTTAGTCCTGGACCCTGCAGAATTACAGACGTCGGCATCAAAACTTTGAACGGCTCTGTCAGTGTAGGGCGAGATGACCAGGCTGGGGTTGAGGCAGACTGTGTGTGTGCAGCGGGAGACTGTCCATGTAATTAGGTCAGTCAGACCCAGCGCCTCAGAGACGCCTCTCTGTGAAGGAGAACCACACAGTCAGGCACTATCTGACATCATCCTCAGTCATGCAGGCCCAACAGACGCTGAGAAGCACCTGCGCTTGGCTCCGTACCCTCCGGCCACCCCCAGAGAAACACGATCTCGGCACGTTTAATTGTCTCGTTCTCAGAAAGATCTCAGGTCTGCCTTATTAGCCGTACGGCTGGGTGCAATTACATCTCCCCGCAGTCAAAGTTCTGCATGGTGAGTCAGCATTCAGAGGATGGCTGGAATCTGTTACAGGCAAGCAGTACCACGCAGATAATCCAGGGCTGGAACGACAGATGAACTTTTGGTCGTCTGGAATAGTGGATTACATGAAAAACACAAGACGTGCATGTCGAAAACAAGACACTTGAATGGTTATCAGTTTATCATTTTAATAATTGTGCAGATTTTTACAGCAGCTGTATGTTTTTGTTTAAGTTTTTTTACATGGTGTTTTGTTCATCGTCGAACACATTAATATTGTTCCGGCTTTGTAAGTCACTTTCTGAGATACTACTGTAAAAAACCATTTACTGTCACTACTGTTGTTATCATTGCCCTATTTTCCAGGGTCCACAGATAGGATGATGCTTCAGATCCCATAGAGAGGATGAGGGTGGGATCAGTAAACTAAGCTGCTGGAACCCTGCCAGCTAGTAATCCCTGGAAGATAGCTTATGGCTTGTGACTGGGCCTGTCTATCTGGGTCCAGGAGATCTCCCCAGGTTCAGAAAGTTCACTGTGCTCTAGCCCAGACTGCTAACCCTCCAGCACACAATTTCCATGACACACCAAGCTCCTCTCAGCCTTCAAGAGACAGCTCTGTGGAACGTAGCAGGAGGCCAGCGAAGCAAATGACTTATCCAACGCTACATGGCAGGAGCCCCAAAGGTGAACATGGGGAGCCAGGACCCTCCCTCACATAAAGGAGAGCTGGGAACTCACAGATGTCCAACTTCCTGTCGTGCACCATTGCAAGCCAAGGCCGGTCTTTCCCCTCCAGCAGGGGCCTGGCGAGCTTCAGGACCGGGAAAATGCAGCCCTCCCTCCACCAATAACTCGGCTCTGAGATAAACTTCTTCAGATGAATTTTAAACCGCAACAGCTGCACAGGGCCTGATCTGCCTCCATGCTGGAGGACTCAAGCCCAAGATGCTGCAATGCCAGATATGGCCTGTTTCTTATGGTTCCCTCCTAAGTTCATGAGTTTCCAGATGAAAAGAAGAATCTGTACAAAGATGGACTACAGATTCAGTGCCCTTCTAACATCTAAAATAAAGTTTATAGTCTTCCTGGCTGCCACTGATGCAAACTAACCTCATGTCGACAGTCATTCTTCTTATCAGAAGTCAGAAGCACCAGCCATCCCATTTAAATGAAAAAAGAAGGCCTGTGCTCCAAAACCATTATTTCATTCCTCAAAAAGAGAGGATGACATTCTCAAACAACTTCCTTGATTAACTGCGCCAAGGGTGAACAAAGTTGATAAGCTTTACATTATTTGTTTTTCTACTAGACACACAATAGCTACACTTAAAAAACATTCTGAGTTATACCAGAGGTTCCTAGCCCTGGGTGTGAAATCCTGGCGTATTCAAACTCAGATAGGTAACGTCGGGGATGGACAATGTGGAACTGAGAAATGGAGATGAAGGTGACACACGCACACACACGCACACAGATGCTCATGCACACATGCACGCATATACACAGATGCATGCTTTGGGCAAAAAACCTGATGCATGCCTAATTAACACCTGCAATCTGGGTAGATGCTATTTGCGCCAAAGGAGAGGGATATAAAACCACGGTGAAATATGACATCACCTGGTGCACCTCTAATGCCCGGCGCTTGATCATCATGATTGTTCCATTACCTCTGGTCCCCCAAGCAGCAAAGAACAGCCACCAGCCCTCCGTAAACGAGCTTTAATAACATCCTTTATTAATGGGCTTCAAGTGCCATCTTCAACACAGCTTTCCTATATTAGGAATTTATGGGTAGTAATTATGATGTGACCCATGGAGTCCAGGGTGACCGTCTCCCGTTGCAACCGTTATTCCAGAGGTATTGGAGGTAAATGAACCAACGGGCGAGCATAAAAGAAGCATATTCCGGTGCAGCAGTGGCCGGTTTCATTGCCAGTGACAAATTCGGAAGCTGCACCTGTCATGGGATTCATCCGTCATTCACCGTTTGCTGCCTCAGAGGAATCCTACAAAGAGGTAACACTAATGCCAAAGGCAGGATTCTATCACCATGCCCCGTAATCCCACCGCTGCTTTGACTTTTGAACTCGTTATAGCGGTTGAGTCGACGTGTCTGACACAATTCAAACAGCACGTTCACAAGGCATGCTGGGCTGGGTACTCGACAGAGCGAAAAAAGCTGATTTCATTGCAAGATGAATAGCTCTATGCTCCCCAAGTGTGTAGGTTTGGCTATGGATGGTACGGACATGTCCCTACCAATATTGTGGGAGTACTGCGTGTGTTTAGGGGGATGTGGAGTTTGGGGCTATTTGGTCCCTACCAATGTTGAAACCAAATCTACACCCTCTCTGCTCCCTACCAATATAAGAATGAGTGACCGGAAAAATGTGCAAATCCCAAGAAGATCAGCATCTCAGACGCCAGAGGGCACCTGTCTCACTCTCCCCTTCAGTTTGTACAGCAGCTGCCAGATGGGCTGATCCGCATGATCAACAGCCAGCCACTGAGCTCGGCACAACGCATGGGCCTATCTCCCGATGGACCGTAACACCTGAAGGCGAGATTCCAGTGTGCCCAGAGCCCTTGCCATACCCCTCCACCCTCTGTGGTAATGCGGAATCCCCGTAGCCTTCTGGTCATTGTGAGACATTCAAGCTTATTTTTCCAACCGCAGCATGTCTTGGTAAGACGGAAGTTCTCAGAACGCCCCACCCCTGAGGTTTTCTCAAATTAACGCCAGTATGGCTGAAACTGCTGGGTATGCTCCTGGGCATCCTCAACTGACAAGTGCCCTGGTGGGTCCGGCGTCCATCCTCACGGCTGCTCAGCAGGGGAGTGGGGGCCAAGACCGAGCCGCCAACACAAAGACTCTGAAGAAATTCAATTTTAACAAAACCAATAGTACTACATTGTATCACATACAGTCCAATAAAGAAAACTACCATGAGTGCCCTCTTGTACAGTTAAGCCAACTCATCTAAAACAGATCCCTTAGCAGCAGACATCTAAAATCACAGTTTAAACACAGTCCACACACACACACACACACACACACACACACTCATAAAACACCCCACCCCTCACACTCCCACTACAAGCCAATTTCTGTAGATAACTCTCTCAACCTGGTAGCACTGAGGTCTGATTGGATGGAGATGGAGCGTGTGTGGGGGATGGGGGGTGGGATGAGGGCTGCTGTTTTGGTGCTCCTCAGATCTGAGGATATCACAGGGTCAGACCAGCAGCCCTCTGGTCTGAAATAAGAGCACAGGCTGCTTTAGATGCAAAAACCCCAAAGCTAGAGAGAGACCCAGTACTTCACACATCAAGAACCTTCAGCTCTCACTGAAACATCTGCCACATCAGGCAGGCCTTGCCCAGCATCACATGCATCAGTGAGTGAGAAGAACAGCTCTGGAGAATATCACTCTTCAGATCCCTCCTTCCTTCACTTCCTTCACATATGACAAACTCGGGGAACAAAACCCATTCCCAGGCATGTGTGAGGGTCGGCATTCTGAAATGTGATGGTGTAGCACTACTGAAGAGTTTCACAGCGTCGTTTTCAGGAGGTGACAGATGGAGGTCTCACTAATGATAATTGAAAGAATGACCTCAGGGGAAACTGGTCCACCATCTCCTCGTGGGTGGCCTGACTTGGGCAGTGTGGAAGCTCTCCACAGGAACGCAATGTGAATCACTGCAATTTTAGCTTTATTTAGCGGTCATGTGACCAAACAACCCAACTCTCAATTTATGATACAGGGACAAGCTTTATATTTATCTATTTAACATATACTTTTATCCAAACTGACATACACATGAAGATCAGACAGCAGGATCAGGCAGTGTCATGGGAGCAATCGGAGATAACGGCCTTGCTCAAGGGACAGTCATGGGATTCTAACTGGCAACCTTCCAGTCACAGGCAGAGTCCTAACCAACAAAGCCAGACATCCTCACTTCTGTAAGTCTCCCACGCCACATAAGTGCAGGCAGCTGACCCAGACAACTCTGGACCTCCTGAGTGTCAGGTCTCAGCTGTATGATGCAGGGAAGAGCCTGCCTGCTGATTGGCTCTCTCTGCCCCATGGCATAACAAACATGAGTAGGTCATGTGTGAGACTTCTGGGGCAGGAGTGCCGCTTGAAATTTTAGGTCCCATGAAAGCATATAATATTGGGCCCCCAATCCAGAGCATTCAAATTATGTTCCCATTTTTTTAAGGCTCCCGTCCCACAGTGGGGCCTTGGAACCACCCAAATTCCCTCCTCCCCCCTTTACGGTAGCAGATCCTGCACTGGAGGCCAGAAGCTTCTAGGCCATGGTGGTGTCTGGGTCTAAGGTTTGGGGCTTTTCGAATGGGCATTGCTGGATGCACAAACAGCCATGGAAAAAAAATAAGAGACCACAACTCAATTTTTTGTTTCACTCATTTCTCAATTCACGAGTGTGCAGCTGTGAATAATATATACTTTTTTGCAAACTGAAGGCTGATTCTTCCCTGTTTATCATTAATAAAGTGCTTCTGCTTTGCACTGATGCAAACTATCCTAGCAGTGCACTTCACACCGGCACTTAATGTCTGCCCTTTCTTTGTGATGTCATCCTCAGATTCATGAGATCCTGTTGCATAAGTTGACGGTCATCTCTGGCATCAGAAAATTGCTTCCATCCTCTACCTGGCTGGTTTTTGGTCATTCCCAGTTCCTCCAGCTTCACTTTATTCTTCTGTAGAATTGTGTATAGTCAGGTATAACTGCGGAACATTCTGGCTTCTAGAAAGTTGCGTCTATGTGTGGTGTCCCATATCCGATAAATCTGAATATCCAAAAATGTGTCCACTAACGATTCAACCTGTATTTTCAATACATTATTAAGTAAATATTGGTTTATGACAAAGTATTGACCCTTGAAGTGCAAGAGTCGGTGAAAATGTTTAATGGGCAGTACTAAAGGTTGTCACACCTCACTTAATTGGACCTTATTGAAGGATGTGTAGATAACACAATATGTGCCCTGTTTATTCATGCATCACATTAAACCATAAAACTATATGGACATTTGCATGAACATGTTAAAACCTCCAGATTCCTGCCCTTTAAGACGTGGTAAATTAGCATTTTAAAACTCGCTATGAGCTAGTAGTCAATGAGCGGTAGAAAAAAACAAACGGAGGCATTTA
>JAODKE010000068.1:29560616-29597837 GCA_026779605.1 Mormyrus hasselquistii
GTGGTAAATTAGCATTTTAAAACTCGCTATGAGCTAGTAGTCAATGAGCGGTAGAAAAAAACAAACGGAGGCATTTAAAGGTAATATTTTAAAGGCTGGCAGTTTGTTTTAGCTTCTCTTTCCTGTTTTGTGCACATTTACAATAAATAAATGTAGATTTTACCAAGAAAAACAAACAAGGAAATAAAAAACCAGTCAGAAATCTGGGTCTTGTCAAGACTGCTGTCTGTTGTATGATGTCTGCAGCACATGAACTGAGCTGTCGGTAAGGGGATCCCATGGCCAGAGGCATGGAAAAACTTTCACTTTTTTTTAGTCCAAAGCAGGACACTAACAAACAATAGCTGACAAGCAAACATATCAAAATAGCTCAGCCAGAACACGACCCAAACAGCCCATATTAAACAAGAACCACCCCCCCCCCACCCCCCCGGTCCCTGCTTCTTTCAGGCCCTGCATTGTACCACTTCAAGTTGAGGCCTTCCCAATGGAAATAGATTAATCTTAATCACAAAAAGGAGGGCTAAAAGACAGAGGAAAGATAATAAAATTACCTTTTTTGAACTTGCAAACTTATTTCAGAGATAATACGGAAGCAGAAGAAAAAAATTGAGAAAATGTAAAGTCCGGATGATTTTCCTCTGGTTTACTTATAGACGCCGACCCAAAAAAGCACCTGTGGAGGGGTTTGTACTCCATTACATTACAATTACACTCATATAAATATGAAAAAAGCAAGCAATTGTCTAAAGTGTTGAACCACCATAGTACATAGGTCACTTGAATTTTATGACCTCTACTAGAATGGAATTTCCATAATTCTAATGTGGGTGCAAAACACTCTGGTGTCAGCGGATATGCTGAGAGACTGGGCATTTGGTTTGTACTGCGTTCCGTCTCCATTCAGCAACCGCTTCAGGTCCTTCCTGTGGTATCATGATGATTCCGAAAGAATCCAGTCAGAAACGCTTCACCACAGGGCAGATGCAATCACTCAGTGTAATGCTCCCCACCCAGTGGTTCCACTGCTTTTTTACATCTTAGATTCTTACATTCGCAGTCAGTACATATAGAGCTGCTTCTTTGTTTTGCTTTACATTTCAACCTGATGCATGACTTTGATGTTGGAGGAGGATGACTTTTCATCACTTAAGTATCCTTACAGATAACCACAGTTCCAGGAGAACCGTAAGAGAGGCTCCTGTCAAATGCCCCCCGAACGTCAACACTCGCCCCAATTCACTGAGATCCCTGCTTTAGTCACGGGAGCTAAAATATGGGGCACTCATCAGCCGCCAGTCACAGACCGTCGGCTTTCAGTGCACATACACTGACTCTTCTGAAAAACACTCTCCATGGATTTGTGAAGTGCATTTATTATTGATTATATGTTTTATAATGTGAAATAAATAATACAATTAGGCATAATATTTTTTTAAAAAAATGAAGAAATCTGCTGCAGGCAAGACAAATCCCATAAGACAAATTTTAAAACTAAACCACTGGACTAAATTCATTTTAGCTTCGAAATTAAGTGATTTCCATGGCCAATCAAAACCTCTGTTTGAAGTATTCACATAAGACTATTTGCATTAGTTGTTCATTACACTAGCTGGCTTCTTCACTCTGCCGATTAGAAATTGCTGCACTTTTCATGTTACTAGGCAACGCACAATACTATATACACTATAGATGTTAGACTTTCTCTCCCGGCTTCCATTGTACGTAATCTCTGGATACTGTTTTTACAGGCTTATGCGGGCAACTGCAGCAACTTTTACTCATAATGTATACAGTATATATGTTTATTGGTACCATCCTTCCACATACTCATAATGTACACTGATTTCTCACTTTGATCTGTTTTTATGTACAAGGTCAAATTAATTGCATGTTCGCATCAACTGGCTGGCCTTGAGCACAACACACCACCTCCCCCGGCCACTGGTCACCGAGGTGACAGCACTGCAGACGCCTGAGCAGCGTTAGCAACGATTAACCCACCCGAATCACAAGTTTCCAGGGTAACAGGGCCTCCGCCCCAAAGGTCAAAGGGCAGGAAGCTTGTTTAGGTTACCCCCCCGATAACCACCGTCCACCAGCTCCCAGTTTCTGAACCCTGTCACAGGATCCACTGGTAAGTGCATTTGTACCCAGTACAGCTCCATTCACAACAAGCCTCACAGTGTGAGGCAGAAATCTGATTGGTATTCTTCAAGAAGAATTGGTAAATAATTGGCACTCCTGGTACAAGACCCTCGGATATAAAGACACTCCTTCCTGCCGCTTCCTGTCTAATCAGCCACTCGTGCCCGACGTGATTCTAATCACATAGACAGATTGCGGCTTGACTGCAGGGCCCAGTTACCTGCCACAGCAGGACAGGGACAAAGCAAACGAGTAAGCTGGCATGTGAGCGTCGGAGATAAAGAGCCATCGTCTTCCCCTCCATCAGGGTTTTGGGTGAGCGTGTCCTTCTGCTTCACCCTTCCAATAAAACACTGCATGTCCCTCCAGCTCTGCAAGAATCTCGTCGGGAGAGCAAATATGAGGAAGTCAATCTCTCAGCAGTATTAAAAGTAGAAAAAGAGACAAAAAACTGATTCTCTTCCTGTCATGGGCTCCAGCGTCATCCTTATCTTCGGCTGAGCCTGAAAGACCACTGTCCTTTTACAGAAGTGGGAGATCTCTGATACGGCCTCAGTCCAATGTGTGGCTGCTATTATGAGATCTTCCCAGCGTGGTCAGCCCCGAAGATGATAAACAAAGCTACATGGCGGAAACAGCCTCGACCAATCTGACAGAATGTTCCAGAAGTCTTCGCTTCAGCCTCAAACAAAGGACAGAACACTAGCACGGGTCTGTCCGTATTAAGAGATATGGCATGGTGAAACTTTGCACCAGAAATGCATAACTGTCAGATTACTGTGAGATTACTGCCTCCTTCTTGTCAGTCAGGGTACTACGGGTAATTTGGGAAAAATTCTACAGGTTGCTGACTTTCATGAGTCTCACACAAGCTCAAATCTCAAAAAGGCTCACTGCCGAACAGGCTACATATGGAGGAAACTGGGCCTTCCAGCCAGCAGGTAAATACCTATTTTTATCCTGCCATAAATGGCCCATCACTCTCATTACGAAGATTATTTCACAATTTTAAAGGGGCCCCTATACCTGTTTTCAGGACCAATTTATTATAATTCACTGCCCTCAACAACCTCAGATACAGCTGCCCCAGGTGGGTCCATTCCTCAGATACAGCCTTCCAGGGTGGGTTCATTTTCTTCAAAAAAACTTGTCAGGCCTGTAGGAGGCTCTAATGAAGCAGCTATCTGAGATTGCCACCTCAAGAATTTCTTCTTGTAGGGACGACGACAGCAATAGCAGAAGTATAAGCCTTATATGAGTGGGAATCAGGTCTGGCCCCATCGCTGCCAGGAGACTGGGGGACTGTCCTTATTAAGTCCATATTTAACTGGGCCTACAAGCTGCATATGTGACCCCAGGTCTGCAGCGAGGCTGTTGGAGTCACCTCCATCTTCACTCTCACCTGCCGCAGCTATATTTAATGCCCCCACCCCTCAGGGAACACACCTTGCAACAAGCTGCGCTTCGCTATGAAAAAGAGAGTTGAGTTTAGCGGAATCTTGCAGACCTGGTGCACCAGTGACCCCTCCCACACCACCATCACTGAACATGGAGGGGGCCGGAAAAGGGGGGAAGGCATTAAGTACCAAAATCTGGAGGACTGGGCAAAGATGCAGTCCAACTGGAACAGCCAAGGTCATTGACAGTCTGCGAGGCGTGCCGACATCAGGAGCCTGCCTGGACCCCACAGCCCGATGGAGGCCCCGGACCCCACAGCCCGATGGAGGCCCCAGACCCCACAGCCCGATGGAGGCCCCAGACCCCACAGCCCGATGGAGGCCCCACACACTCAGGGCAGTCAGCTTTGAAGCACAAGCCCAATCCTTCTGGCACATTATCGGCATGTTTCCCTGAGACGAACACTGATGAGCTGCAAACAAGTATGTATTTGAAACATGAAGTCTGAGAGCCCAGCTTGGTTTTTCACTTTCCTGCTCTCACATCCTATATGCTACAGTTACCATGGTAATACATGGATTACATCACTCCTTGCGTTCAATTTAATCTCAAAGAACCATCAAATCTCCACCTTTACACTAGATGTTAAAATAATCATAGACAACATCTAAACCCATTTGGAAACCTCTTTCAGAAACTTCTCGGCTAACTTTGATTTTAATCTTTCTTTACTTATGTGAATTTTGTCTGATTGTAGCAAAAGACCAGAGGGAGCTGAAGCAAAAAAACTACCCATTTTCCAAAAACAAAAAGGAAAATAGAGAAGGAAAAAAGCCCTGAATGTTGCCAGTGCACAATAAATATCTATGATATTTTATTAAGCTTTTCTAACCACAAAAACTAAACACAATGCAGGTCCCCTTCAGGTAAATGTGATGAAGCCATGCTTTGAATTGGCATCTGACTCCTCCTAGAGGTGACCAGGAGTACATCCTGAAGACGCGAAGAAAGAATTACCCTAGGCAGTATTTTGGCTAAATTATCACGCTGCCAAAATCAACCTAGGAACACTGTACACTTCCACATCCATTAAAATGCTTTTTTTTTCTATTTGATGTTGCATTGTTAAGCCAACTGATGTTTCTAAAGTCATTTCACAGATAGCTAGGAAAGGTTCTTTAACATCACAGAAAACTAAAAATGTATGCTAAAACAGACTAATTGAAGTTGATGTCATGCATTAATCCCTACTGTTTTTCTGTCACTCAACCCACAAGGTTAACAATCAGTAATCACAAAATTATAGGCACGTCTGGGTGCAAAATCATGCCAGTAAAACCTGTGAAAACAATATATCACTGATACCTAGTTTTTACAGGAGAAAATGTGTAACACTAACAGAAGCATGGGCAATTTCATTCTAAACGTTATTCAAAATACAGTACCCAGTCTGCTGAACTCAAATAAACTACCACTGGTGATGCAGCTGTTAGCAGAGCAATACATCAAAATATCCACTAGATGGTAGTAATTTCACAGTAAAGAACTATGGCAATCCAAAACACCCAACCTGCTGGTAATCAGCTATTTTCTGTCTGCTAGGTCTGTGCCACACAAAAATTAGATCAAAATTAGGTCAAAGACTCCAGATGTATAAACAAGTTGAACTACAGTTTGTTTCACCCAAACATGACACTTGATACCAGATAAAGCAAGTGATAAACTGAATGAAATTATGATAAACATCGCTAATAACTGGTGATTTATGACTCGGATGACTCAGGTTGGAAAAGAAGCTTATTATTTCACATAAACATCCCGGGGTTAGGTGGTAGACCATGGGGCCTGGGTGGAGCAACGTCTGCTGGCAGGGGTGCTGGAGCATGGGGGTCCTCACCTGTCTGACATCTCTGTGGGGTGGATATGCTATGAAAGGGGGCAGAAACAGGAGTGGAGGGTCCGGGTGGAGGATACTGTGGCAGTCTGGACCGAGGCTCTTAATCTGTGTGGCTTTTGGCACTAAGCTATACAAACAGAAAGACAGTGTAGACATGAGAACACTGACCATTTGGTGCAGCTGGAACCCATTGAGTGTTTGTGTGTGTCTGCCCCTGTGCGTGTGTCTCGGCACTGATTGATTCAACATACTGAAGTGAAAAAACACGACTGAAATCAGAAGCTATGTATGCACATTTTAACATAACACATGAATGCTGTGTCCTGGAATGGACTGACATCCCCATCTAGGGTGTACCCCTGCCAGGCCCCCGACCAAGTTGGATCTGCAGCAAGAAGATGGATGGATGCATAAATATGAAATTAATTACCAAAATATTTTTACACCTTCAGTTTTCAAGAATCGACTACACATGCACCATACCACTGTTTGGACAAGCACCTTTAACTACCCCATGTGATCATTTCCTTTCCAAAAGCTGTACAGTCGTGTGAAGGACAAAGTTCACCCTCTTTCAATTCTAAGGCTTTTATGTATCAGGACATAATGGAAAAAATCATCTGGTCCTTAGCAGGTCTTAAAATGAGGTAAATACCTCAAATGCAATAACACATGACATATTACACTATGTCATTATTTATTTAACAAAAACAAAGTCAAAACGCAGAAGACGTGTGTGAAAAATTAAGGTCACCCTTACTGCTTCCATAGGAATTAAGAGGGTAAGTAGCAGGCAGGTGCTGCTAATCTAATGCACATGATTAATTGATCATCAGCAAGTGTGACAACCTCTATAAAAGCAGAAGTTTTGGCAGAAGTTCAGGCCTGGAACATCTGGTGGTAACCAATGGCTTTACCCCACATGGGATGCCACTGACTCGAGTTCAGGTGTGCATTAGCACAATGCCAACGAGGAAAGACATAAGCAATGATATTAGAGGAGCAATTGTTGCTGCCCATCAGTCTGGGAAGGGCTGTCAGGTCAATTCCAAACAATTTGAAGTCCATCATTCTACAGTGAGAAAGAGTATCCACGAGTGGAAAACATTGAAGACAGCTGCCAATCTTCAGTAAGTTCACTCCAAGGTCAAAGAGAAGGTGTAAAAACCCAAGAGCTACATTTCAAACTCTACAGGCCTCAGTTCGCATGTTGATTAAATGTTAAAGTTCATGAGAATACAACTAGAAAAAGACTGAGCAAGTATGGATTGTTTGGAAGGGTTGCCACCAGAAAGCCTCTTCTCCCTAAAATGAACATGGTAGCACGGCTTAGGTTTCCAAAGTTGCATCTGAACAAGCTACAAGACGTCTGGGACAATGTCCTTTGCACAAAAAGGAGACCAACGTGGAAATGTTTGGCCACAACGCATAACACCACGTTTGGCGACAACCAAACGAACATATCAGCAAAATCACCTCATACCAACTGTCAAGCATGGTGGTGGAGGGGTGATGATTTGGGGTTGTTTTGTAGCTTCTGGTCCTGGGCACCACAAACTCCTCTGTATACCAAAGTATAGTAGAGTCAAATGGAAAGCCATCTGTTCAATAGCTAAAGCTTGGCCAATTTGGGTCATGCACAGGACAGTGATCCCAAGCACACCAGCAAATCTACAACAGAATGACTAAGAAAAGAAAAGAAACAGAGTGTTGCAAAGTCCCAGTCAAAGTCCAGACCTCAATCTGACTGAAATGCTGTGGCGGGTCGTTAAGAGAGCTGTGCATAAAAGTATTCCAGCAAACCTCAATGAAATGAAGCAGCATTTTAAAGAAGTGTGGGCTTGAATTCCTCCACAATGACGTGAGAGACTGATAAAGCCATATAGAAAACAACTACGACTTAATAATGCTAAAGGTGCTTCTGCAAGACATTTACATTTTTCCACACATGGCTTCTCCATTTCGGCTTCATTTTTGTTACATAAATAATGACATGGGGGGATCTGTTGTGTGTTGTTTTACACCTGAGGTTAGATTTGAATTGTTTTAGAGCCTAGGACTAGATGATTGTTTTATTATGTCCTGATGTGTAAAACCATAGAACTGAGAGAGGGTTTACCTTCTTTGTCACATGACTAGGGCTGAGAATCATTAAAAAAATAACTAAATAACTATGTAATCTTACAGTTATCTGATTAATCATGATTAATCACACTTAACATTAAAGTTTATCAAATATTTAAACAATGAATCCCCAAATTAATGTAGATTTAACATAAAGGAGGGCATATTGGTCATGGTCATGAATTCATTACTGTAATATATTCATTATCTCTCATTTTTATAGCGACTCAAATGATACAACTGCATTATTACCATTCATATTTTAATATTTGTTTATTGCTTTAACTTAACTTGTGATGTAAAGATTATTCATTGCTAATAAAAATACTGCCTGCAAGCAAGGTAAAGTTAAATTTCAGTGCTTTCAAAAAGGCATGATGAACAGATGGCAATAAGAAAAGAGAAGCTACCATATTATGAGTAGGGATATACATTTTTTCTAATCAAACACTTCAGCTCATAAAAAAAGCCTGACAACCACTGAAAGTACACTTTATAGCATGAAAGGTCTTAAGATTTTAAGGGAATAGCTTTCAATGAAATACAACAAATATTGCAAAATACGATAATTTTATCCTACATAAGCCTCCATATGGCAATTTTTAAAACAGAATTAAGCCAGTTAACACCAGCATCCCCATGAGATTCTAACAATGTTTAGATTTTAGCTCTGAATTCTGGGATTCTGTGCAACATCACAACCTAAAATTTTCCAGCCCTAGTAAATATGTCTACACAACAAAAGGAGGTACACATACACCAATATGACTGCACCTAAAGATTATTTTGTATTGATTAATCTGACGATTATCGTCTATGATTAGTCGACTAACCAAAAATTTATTTAAATAATGTAATAAAAATGTGATTATGCCATTCAAAAATGAATAACAAGAAAACATTAATCACTGACAATAAAAATGTGAACATTTTGTCTAATAAAATCCAAGAATGTTTTCAAACTAAAAAACATTTCAGAATAATTCCAGGGCTGCTGACAGAAGTATTGCAGTTTGCAGTAATGCAATTCAAGGAACATTATGGGTATACTGGGCTGGACTGGTGCCCTGCCCAGGGTGAACCCCGCCTCTCGCCCGAAGATGCTGGGATTGGCTCCAGCTTCCCCGCAACCCAAATGGGTAAAGCAGTATAGATAATGGATGGATTATGGATATAACAAAATCACGTGAATTAGATTTCAACTTCAAGTAACAATAAAACAAAATAGCAAAATCTGAATCTTTAAAATATACATATAAGCTCTATTTAGCAGTCCAGCATTTTATGTCAGTTTAAGTAATACCTGAACAGAGCTTATTGTATAAACATTGGTCTATATTAATCAAAAATCAAGATACCAGCAAATATTTAAATGTTATGAATATTTAAAGTCCGAAATTCTAAAATAATGAAAATGATTGCATTGGATGATCAGCCATTTTGCGTATTGAAAGACAAGGGATTTCTTCGGCTCATTCTTTGCTCAAAGTACAGGCCAGCAATATGTTTATAATTTATTATTCAATCCAGCCTGCAGATCGATCTTTCATTTTCCGCAGAATAAAAAATGATGCTGGGCCTAATGTTATTCTGTGAACCTGTGCTGGCAAATTTCGCCACCATCAATGCCCTCTCCCAGCGCAGCAAGAACCTTAGAATTTAGTGAATTATTGACATTGACTATATTAAATTTAAAAATACTGATTAATAAATACATTTTCCACATTGGTGCACCGCTACGGCATCATTTGCTTTTTTCCTTAAAATATTCCTAGACTTTTGATATCCATGGTCTTTTATATAAAGAATTGCCATTGTTAAGCGCCACCATCTCGATCCCTTCAATGTTTGTGATAACATTAAGGGACGTATTTACATAATTGATTACAATGATGAATCATCCCAGCACTACACCGCCGTGCACCCTAACTAAGTAGCCCAGAAACCCACATATATCAATATTCAAACAGACAGAGAGTATGCCTCCATCCTGCTTTATCCCAAACTGTCACTGAACACACACGGGACACACACAGAACAGGCAATAGTGGGTTCCCTTTACACAGGTTAACTGGTAAATTTATGAGCTTAACGAGCCATAGCCTGCAACCTAGTATCCTTAGACAGGCTGCTAGTGACGACATTTATCGTGTTGTCACAGGCCACCCATGGGACTTGACATTTCGCCATGACCTGTTCTAATAACAGAGAGGAGTCTTCCTCACAATGTATGAATAAAGGCACGTGTATATAGTACTTGGCATTGAGAAACACCCCAGGATAGTGAACTCTGGGGTGATCTGAGGCTGTCAGCCAAGGGACAGAGACCTTTCCTTGAAATAACAGAATATGACCAGCCGAACTATACACAGCATATTAACATTTTACTAAAAGCAATCCGACTGCAATTAAATTATATTATTTTATTATCTTTCATTAAAAAGCACTAAAAGAAAAGTATAAATCCAGCTAATTTATGGATCTCTATATAATAAAATAGTTATTCTAAAGCAAAGAGACCCATTCATCACAGATGTGATGGGCTGTCATCCCATCTAGTGTGCCCTTGTCTCACATAAATGGAGGACTACTTGGAGGTCTGATATATGACAATATAACTTTATAAGAAGAAATGGCGAAACACGAAAAAGATCAGATTCAAGGTCGTTTCCATTACAGCTCATTCTGCTTAGACGGCATCACAGGGCAACGGCCTGATAATTACTATGACACACTGGTTGGATAATTACTATTCACTTAATAGCAACTAGATCAGATTCAGTTTCGTCATTAGAAAAAATAAAAAAGGTGGCCTGGGAGCAGGGCTTGCTGCGGACGTCCTGGTGACCCGGTAGAGAACCAATCAGCTGCTCTCGCTGGTCCGACCTCTCATTACAGCCTGATGCAAATGGATCTAAAACACATCCTTCTGCATTTTGTCCCCAGTCTATGCTGACACACCATCACCGAGCAACAACATCTGAGTAATATTCAAAAAGTACCGCTACAAACACTGGGGGCCAAATCCATTAAATGGCCTTTAAAACTATAAATAGGTCTGAAGACATATATCCCACCCTCTCTACAGGAAACGGGTGCCGCTGCATCGTGGGTCATAAGCATCACAGATACCACACCTGAGGGTTTTGCCCACCCCATCCCAGGACTGAACTGGGGCTCAGACAGCTGCTGGATGGCACAGTGAGTCACAGCTCGACCCAAATGCAGCAGTGGGAAACGAAATATTAAACAAACAAATAAACAAACAAACAGATAAATTAAATAAATAATTGGTACTGCAGTAAATATCGTTTCTTTGAAAAACAACCAAATGAACACCCCCCCCCCCCCACACACACCGTAAAAACACAAACAATCGCACTGTGTTTGCCAAGAAGGGTGGGGGGTTTCTGTGTGCTGGTGGGGCTGGGAAACACAGAGGAACTTCATTGTGTACACTTAACCCAATGCAGTCATCTCTATTGTTTCCTAAGATGATGCATGACATTACCCACAATGCCTGGTGTCCGCCATATTCCCATAAAAGTGCTGGACTGGGTATACAACAGTCCAGGCTGAATCAGGAAAGTCCTATTCAGCCCCTCTGGTGAACTCCAAGTAGTGCAGCTCTGTCACCAAATGGTAAATCCCCAGCCTTCCCATGCGGAAGTAGGGCCAGGAAGAACGGGGGGGGGGGCCAGGAAGCTGACAGAGCTCTTGAGTGACCCATTTCCGAGCCTTCACCTTCCACCCAAGCATGAACAGCGGCTAATTTCCCTCTTTGTGGCATAATGGAAGCCAAGGAGCTGCAGCGGAGAATGAATATGGCTAATCTCCACCAATCTGCTTCCAGCCGGCTGTTCCCGTTCCACCGCCAAGCCGCAGGAAGGCAGCAGGGGGCGCAGTGATTAAGATACTTCAGTTATAGTTGTGACCGATGGGGCCGTGCTGTGACACTGAGATAAACATCCAGCTGTTTAAGACAGACTCAGCCTTAATCCCAGTTCTATTATAGACAAAGGACTGGGTGAAACACAGCCTTGTGAACATACATACTGTTAAATTGCGAGTCATGCATGCACTTTAGGACAAAACTATGGCTAGGCAACTAAACGTGGGTAAGCTCAGCTTCGCTGGGTTACGTCACACCCAGTGAGGCAGCAGCAGCTGGTAAAGATGAGACAGAAAACACTCTTAGAGAAGCAGCCACTCAGATGTTTCTAAAAAAACCTGGCTTTATGGCTAAGGGGTGTAGGAGGAAGTCCCACAATCCGACAATCCAACAGGGAGGCTCTGAACAGTTGAGGCAGGATCGCTGCCTCCAACTGGGCTCACAAAAGGATGAACCACAAGTCCAGAGTGGGGAGAACAAAAACTCAGCTAGAGTATTCACGGCCGACAGCATCCAAAACCCAGGATCAGACAGGAGAGGGAGGACGAGTGTTTGCACAGAAAGAATGCCTCTCATGGCCTCCATTTCAGAGAGCTCCCGCCATATGAGAGCCTGTAACAGCTACATTAAAGCTGTCGATCGGGAGTGCTGAAGCAGGAGACACAACAGAGCTGGGACACCTCAGCTGACTGGCGGAGTGCAGACAACGTCCACTGAGGCCTGCAGGGAGTCAGATCCGAATGGCTGATGCCCACAAACAAGGCACAGTATAGGACTGGTCAAGCCAACAAGCTGATCTCCAACCTAATCAAATACAACTACAAGGGTACAAGCAGAGGTCAGGATTGTCACAGAGTAGCCAGATAAACTGCTGGTCACCACCTCCTATACTTCACATCACTAGTGAGAGCTAGAATCCTCACAAGTTCCAGAACTTTCTCTCCAAACGGCCTGTGGATACTGTTGGATACACAACAGTGACTTGTGGCACAGAGAGAAACAGATCCAGTAACACACTAATTTCGGCGTGGCAGCATTAGCTCTCTAATTTTTTACAGAATAACGTCACAAAAATAAAAAACATACGGTTAGAAATATTTACAAGTATATTAAAAAGTGACTTCATTTATCTCATTATACAGCGGCAACGCAAAGGTTTCCAGAAATAACTTTCATGGATTAAAATCTGCTAATTTGGAACAAAAACTAAGAACGTGTTTTTCTTCATAAAAAATAAAGTTTCTCCACAGCAGAGAATCGTGTGGAATAATTAAAGTTCAATAATGGCAGTCTTACTGAGTAGTGGCAACGAAGAAAATTAACAGGAACGGAACCATAAGGAGAGTAACAGCCATTAGGAGTAAAAAATTTCTGAATGAAGATCGAGTCTGCAAGCAGTGGACTTGGAGACTTACCTGTGCATTGACAGAGCCAGTATGTCTACAGAGTTCACATATATATAGAGAGACAGACTAGAGTACGTGGTTCACCAGCACAGGGAGAGTGAGACCGGGAGCTGATAGCTGTTTTCCATCCTGACCAATAAAATCCATTTTAAATAGAGCTCTTGTGGGTGAGAGCTCATACGGATCTAGTTAGGCCCTGCTGCAGATGGGGCAAGTGGACCGTTTCTACTTAACCCCAGCCCCCCTCCCAACGCCAGAACCTGAGCTTGACCAGTTGAGGATAAGCCCGAATATCTGCATACCCCTATTCACTCTCCCTCACACACACATGCACATACACACATGCACAGATGTTTACATTCATATCCTTGTGGGGACTCTCCATTCATTTCATATGGGCAAGACCCTAATCCCAACAATGACAACCTTAACCCCTACCCAGCCCTATCATTAACCATAAGTAACCAAACAACATACACGATTTTTGGCATTTTTAATGTTTTCATTGCAGTCATATTTCAAAATTTGGGTTTCCCCTTGTGGGACCGAAAAAGTGGCCCCACAGTGAGAAATTAATAGGTTTGTATCTCATTGTGCGGACATTTGTTCCACACAATGCAATATATACATAGCACACACACACACACACACACACACACGTTAAGAGACGGGCATGAACAACAACCTTTAGGCCAGTAACGACATTAGCAGTGTTAGTGTCCGATTTCAGGGCCAAAGAGGGAACAAGTTCTCATTTTACCTCAGAGATGAAGAAACAGCGGGACCGATTTAATCAGAAACAAAAAGCAGTAATGCTTACAAGGGCCAGGTCATGCTAACTGCTGTGGGACCCCTGATATATAAACCATAGCATGATGGATAATTATCGACGGTGATAGCTTTATTGGCCTAGAGCTTCACCGAGTCAAAAAGGAGGTATGGGGGAGCCAGGAGCTCTGAAGAGCGGGCATCTTGCATGCAGAGGCCTTCAGGGCACAAAAGAATGCTGACCATCAGAACATTTTATTGTTAGACACTCAATTCATTGTATATGATAAAAGGAACTAAAGAAAAATATTAATTACATGCTGTCAGAACAACAACAATGTATTCTCCCAGTCACCAGTGGAGCCACTTGAGATGACAGCGTATTATATTGGGCCCCCAACCAAAAACAATTCAGTTATTTCCCATGGCCCTGTTACTCTGGAGCCCTTAGAACGCTCCTAACTCCCCACCCGCCACCTTCCTGTCACCCCCCCCAATCTCTGTCATTATTGACAGCGGGCAAGAACACCAAAGATATGTAATACCCCCCAAGTGTACCCTAATAATTCTCCCCATTTATTCAAAAAAGTCCTCATTAAAAGCCCAGTTTAGTGTGTGTCTCGCTGTAATCAGGATTATCAGATCACCATAAGTTCCCCCACAATACAATTTAAAACTTGCTGAGCGAGGGGGTGATGATATATTTTACCCCCAGATCATTTCTTTGACTAGCTAATGATAACTTCTTTAGAATATTCAGAAAACTGCCTAGCAGCCCACTTCATTATTATTTAGCACCCCACATTATCTGTGTTCAAAAGGTCATCTTCGGTTGCCCTTTCCATTCTTTGCTGCCACCAAATACTGCTACTTAAATTTCAGAGTGATTTGACTCAAAAGGAATTCTGGTGTAGATCTCATCCATATAATGTCTTTTTTTGTGGTAATAAGATCAATGGGGTTACAAGATAAGATCTAAGACATGATCAAGTGGTAATAAGATCAAGTCCAAGACTATAAGACTATTAAAAACTGAGTTATCATGTTCACATGGTCAAATGTCTTCTGTCACCCTTTCCTTTGCGACCACTAAGCACTGCTGCTTCAATTTGTATGTTTTTTTTTCCAAAATTTGATGAGATCCAGCTCAACCCATACAATCTGTCTGCAGAGTATCACAAGAATCTGTCAAATACTTTTTGAGTTATCGCTCTAACTAGAAAGCATCTGTTGCAGTGGCCCAGTCCCAAAACCATATGTGTGCCTTGTCCAGGCAATATAATGAAACATTTATAGAAAACAGCATAATAGCATCTCAAAATAAATAATTTAAGAGTATTATGTACACATGACTGCAAATGCAAGGGAAAGGAACTATGCAGAACAGACCAATAACATGAAGTAGCATGAAAACAAAAGCAATTCTTCACTGCGGTGCATATAGTGCAAATACACGATGGAAAGAAATATGCAGACATAGGAAGAATGTAATTGTCCCTGGATGAATTGATTGCAACTGGGTGATAGGATTATTAGTGGTTGAACTGAGCATGCTCAGTTGTCCAGGGAGGTTTACACAGCCTAATGCTCCTGGAAACCACAGATTTCCTGGTAACTGAAATGTATGTCAGGCAATGGAGTGCAGAGTGTTACAGCAGCACTAGGATTCTGCTAAAGAAACACTCAACGCTTAATTAAACAATCTGTCACAGAATAATGAGCAAAGGAGGAACAGCATCGAGGAAGCACAAACTGAATTTCAGGGTGTTTCCCGGAGGCCATAATCAGCAGCCGCTTACAGACAGTGAGAAACCCCACGCTGGTCAACGAACACCCCCGGGCCAAGCGTAGGATTACTGTAATTTGACTGCGCATTTAGTCAGGCTCATTAAGAGACCTGCGGCATGCCAGCGTGTCTGGGGAGAGCTGCCAATACGCGAAACCCCAATATTCACATGGCCCGTGTGAACCATTACAAAGCCAGCCCGCAGTGTCCCTTCGACCAACATTCGCTCGATCAGAGGGTCAAGATAGTAGGGTGGAGTGGGGCCTGGGCGGGGGAGTGCAGCGATCAATTCAGAAAACCCGCTCAATTCAACCGAACGCTAACACTGTCCGTGCATTTCATTACTGTCAAAGAGCTGGTGTGTCAATGAGTCTGAAGGTGACTGTGTATGGACTTATTATGGACTAATTAATAAAGCGTATTTAAAAATGACTGTAAATGTATTTGTGGGCATTTATACCACACGACTAGGAGTGACTGCCAGTTTTGCTGTGAATTCTAGATGGAATAAATAAACGGAATTACAGATTCATTTAAAGTTAGTAACCAGCTATATAACATTCCCATTGATGCTTAGAGATGGCATGTTCTGGGTTTGGTTTTTCAAGGATGGGTTGGATCTTTCAGGATACTGGGTTTCAGTTTTCCCACACTGGTCTTGCACGGTTCATATTAAAAGGCTCCTTGACCACATGCAGCATGGAGAAATCTAACCTTGCATGATCTCAGCCATTTATCCTGATTTATTAACTCAGTAGAGACAGACCTGAGACCCTCAGTGGGGATGAATATAATTCTAGAAGCTGACATATACTCCTCGGAGACGGCATTCTGCGGATAGCGGGCTCAGTGCAGCCAGCAGGTGGCAGGCGGAGGACAGAGACACACCGTGACCCTCAGCACATCTTTCAGTGAGAGAGGAGCACAATTCAAACCCTTAATACCTGTAACATGATCCCTGTCCTTCATGGTAACATCAATCCAAATAAGATCAGCGGTCATATTCATACATAAAGACTGAAATACCCTCACAGAAACATCACAACACCCAGTCAGGTATCACAGACCATACTGAGTGTCTGTGAAAATCTGACATGTTCATATCTCATGTTTCCATGACAACAGTCAGAAAGACAACTCTTCGCTTCCCCATATAGTTCTCAGAACCGGCTATATATTTTTATAATCTAAGAAACCAGAGACCTTTCAGAGATGAGGCTGTCCACATAGAGTCCCTGTGGCATTTGGGTGTCCCACAACCTCAAGTGTGTTTGATTATGTGCATGGGACCAGGGGAACCTGGATGAGCACTTAAGTCCACACCAGGAATCCAACCATACCCCCTCACCAGCAGCCACACGAGCCAGACTGCTAAGCGGGAGGCGAACACAATACCGCATGCGTCTGAACAATTATATTACAGTGTCAAAAAAGGAGCGAAGGAACGTTGAATTTGCTCCCTCAGGGGTTTCCTGATGAGGTAAGTAAAGTGCTTCTTATTTCAGATGGTAAGTGGTTGCTGAGCAGATAGAAACTTACATGCAGCTGCATTTGGACCAGTCATTAGTAGCTCAGTGAACTCAGGATTGGTGTTTATGACTGGAAGGTTGTGGGTTCAAATCCCATGTCTGGCAGAGTAATCACATCACTATTGACCCTGTAAGCAAACCACACGGGCCTCCCCAGGACAGCCCCACACGGGCCACCCCAGGACAGATAGTCGGATAAAAGCCATCAGAAGGAGAAGAACAGATCAACAGCCAACTAATACTCTCTCGTGTCATGAGTGAGGCTTGTCTGACCACATCTGAAGATCTGCTTAATGAGGCTTCTATTTGAAGCTAAGAGCATAGTGATTAGTGGGAGGGGGGGTTCTGCTTTCAATGCAGTATGGGAGGGAATGTAATGCAATATGGGAGGGAATCTTGAAAACAAAATAAAGTGAAAAGCAAATACTACTCATGTCGGGTGTAAGGCACAGGGATCAACTAATAACCAAACGTCAAAGCCTATTTTGTTCAATGACAGACAGCTTCACATGGTTTTGCTCAGACACAGACAAATCAGAGCTATAAAGTTATTCTCTGCCCCATGACAGCCCTGTTTTCTAGAATGTTGCACACTGTGACTAACAAGACAAGATGCCACGTTTAATCCGTGACCCCCGGTGGAATGGAAACTATCAAGAATCCAGCTTGAGTATCTCTAAATTTATGTGTACAGCTTGCCCAGTTTACTCAATTTATCAGAAGAATCACAGGCAAGTTTCTCTTGGTGATTATGGAAGATAAAAAGTAGGTGAATGCCAGCCGAATGGAGTGGAGCATTAAATCATGATTCAAAGGGGCAGTTCACCCCAAAATTGAAAAATATATGTTTAAATGGGGCTTTAATGCTGTCTATCCATCTAGGTGATTCTGCTCAGAGTTGACTCGTTTTGGAGATCTCGGCCGTAGAAATGTCAGGCTTCTCTCGAATATAATGGGAATGAACGGCATTCTTTCTGTTGGGGATTAAAGCAGCAGAAAAAGACATTTGAGAAATCCAACAACAATGGCTCTTACCAGAAACCTGTTTATTAAAGATAATCCACACACTTTGTAGTGAGCAGTTTAACATGCAAACAATTTTTTCCTACTGAACTCTGGGTGTTCGTGCTTGTATCTTTTGCGAAGTGATACGAGAGAGAAGCCCCACATTTCTATGGTCGATATCTCCAAAACAAGGCAACTCCCAAATGAACAACCCTGATGTGCTTTATGGGTTGCACTAAAATTCCGCTAAAATACATTGTTTTTCATTTTTAAGGTGAACTGCCCCTTTAACATTCTGATTGTCACAAATCACACATCTGATAAAGGACACTATCAAAAAGCTTAGACCATTTCTCTACATCGGAACAGCGGCTGTGACTTTAATTCTAAGCAGAACTCTGCATGGCTGATTTGCTACAGCACAAACATATCAGTTTATAAATATTATAGATGTGGGTTTCATCTGGATAATTGGAGACATGGGGGCACACAACTGCGGTTAACACCCCCCCACACACCCCTAATCCCATGGCCAGCAGATTTCACTGTTGTCAGCAGAGGGGGCTTGTCCAAGCCCCTAGTGAATGCAGACACGTTCTCTGCTGTTGCCCGAAGGTGGAGGAAAATCACAGAAGCAGGAAAGTGGTGCTGTTGCTTAGGCGCTGGAGACGCTGCTCTGCTCCTGACTCTCGCAACCCTGATACAGAACATCCAAACCCAAGGGAATCAGCATTTAGCTTTTAAGTTCATTAGACACAGACTGTCCGGTGTTTCATGCACCGAAAAAGATAATAAAATCCCAATACTCTACACTTCTTAAATGTCTTGTAATTCCCTAAGATCTGTGTAAAGTAAAACACTGTAAATTTCTTCCCTGTTAGACCACCTATCGAGACAAAGAATAGTGTGCGTTGTAATTAAAAAGTTAATATAAGCCCTCGAGACAGACCTCGGCCCGTAAAGTGAGCGATCCTAACGCCATTTGAACCCGGAGTTAAAGAGTCACATGGAGCCTGAGAGGGAGTTTATTAGTCCGTAAAACCAGAGTGGTTAATTTGCGGCATCTACGGGGGTCCACGCGAGGCTGGTGCAGCAATAATAAAACAAACAGAATGAGATATGGCTGTCTAACAACCATGTGACACGACTAAGACATATTGCAAGACAAATGGCTCGAGAAAGACTCAAGCAAGCATCCAGAACCACAGGCTACAAAAACGTATGTTAGATCAGTCACTTAACAGAATAATTCTGGTTAAGAACTTAGCTCAAAGGTACAATATCGATTATACCTTGTAGACCCAACCCTAACCATGATGTTACCTGCTGTCCCATAGACAAGTGATAACCGTAGCCCCCAGTCCCCACGTATTCTCCAGCCAGCAGAATATAATAACATGTATTCTGCCGAATACCCCATAAACACATATTTCCAGAATCCTTCACCGAGATGTTCCACTAAACAACATATAAACAAACATGCTAGCTCAATAAAAACATTTTCAGGGTGACAAAATGATGTGATTGTACTGTTCACATAGTGAAAAGGACTACAGAAGGTCCCCTCAGTCACACGCACACCTATGCTACAAAACTCTAACCCATCACCAGATCACAGTGACAAGCTGTAGATGGCTCTTTGTGTCAGTAGGGGCAGCAACGCTAACAGACTACAGGAACAGGGACCATTGTAGAAACATCTGGAAGAGCCAGTCTGGCATCCCTGCCAGGGTTGGGTCAAACCCTATAATCTGCGAGGTTAAAGGTGAGAAACAACAGAGGTCTGTGGGGCAAAATGATATTGAAACAGCTCACATCTCTGGCCTTGTTGAGAAGGAAGAAGGGGCCAGGGATGCCCTGCGCTGCCAATGGGAACAGGAGCCTTAGACAAAAGTCCAGAATGCCGGATGAGAAAGACTGAAATAGGCCAGGGCTCAAGAGGAGCCGTAAACAGGGCCCAGCACAGGAAAGGAAGCCTGTTAGGATTTGGGCCCCAGAACACACCCATCTCAAGCAAAAATAAATAAAAATAAATATAATAAACATGTGCTGAGTAAAGCTCGGTAGTAAAATCCTGAGGGCTGCAAAGAGGGGCTCATGTGGGAAGGATTCTTTGATGCCCTTTGGGTGGTTTAATCAAGCCAACATGGGTGTGACAAACAGCTGAACACAATGAAACACATTCAAGGCTTTGGGAACAAGACCAGTGACTTGTGAAGGCATGGAAGATTCTGTGTGTATGTTCATACAGCAGACTCTACCCCCACCTCTGGAAAGGGTGAAAACAGGAAGAGAAACTATTTCAGACCAAGGCCTTGGGGGCGGGGGGGCAGAAATGATGGGAGGTGTTTGTGTGTGTGTGTGTGGGTGTGCGTGCGTGTATGTGTGTGTGTGCTGTTACCTCTTCCTCCTCAAGAAAATATTTTGAGCTGGCCTAAAAAAAATGACTGTATGCCAGCAACATACGACGGGATTGGGATGCTGTGTCTGTGATCAGAAAGTCACCGACTCCAAGGTTCAGCAGATTGATTTCACTGTTGGACCCTTGAGGAAGGCCCCTAATTGCTCCAGTGACTGACTGACCCTGATTTCTCCCAAAAAAAAACATGTCTCTGTATTTTAAAATGAGCTCCTGCTCTACAGGCACCTTTGACCCTGGATTCGTTCGAGCACAGCAGCTCTCCTTTGGCTGCACTGTGAAGATCCGTAAGCAAAGTCAGTGTCCAAGACTGACGTATAAATCGGCTCCAGATACAACGGCCATAGTCAGAGTCATACGTGACCCAGAACAGATGGGTTTATCTGAGGACCGCAGACGGGGCAGAATTGCTCCATTTCCGGATGCAAACTCTTCTCATGCACATAAGTGGACCACATGGAATGGTCAGAATTCCTTCAGCATGCGGAACGCAGAAACGCCATCTGCTGAATGAGTCACAGGATCCAAAGCGGCTCCACAAAAGTGTCTTGGCTGTGGCGCATCTCCAGGAGCTCCTCCAATGCTTGTGGTATGTTTGGTATGTTTTGATACATCAGCACAACCAAGGGTCACCACTATTCACCCCCCCTCCCCCCCCCCCCGCACCTATCCTTTTATCAAAACAAGATTTATACCTAGCCATCATTTCAAGCCACATGAGCATCCTGTTTTGTTTTTTTTTTTTTGTTTTTTGTTTTTTTAGCATGTCAAAGAATCGCGGTTAGAAGGTTGTACTTAAGGGTCTATTGCAGCTGGACATGCAGCTCTGGTAAGTCCCTGTCAAACGAGCTGCGAGGGGGGGGGGGGCGCTTGCAGCAGAGCAGTGCTGGTTCCCAGGACAGTTGGCCGGCTCTACCCTCCTGTGGCTCCCACACCGGCCACTCTCAGCTGCCGGGGCTTCATTAAGTGCTCTCAGGGCACGTCTCCATTCAGGCCGTCTTCCAAAGTTACATCATGCCCTTTTCTAATTGCTGCAGTCTTTTAAGATGCAAATTCATTTAAACTTTGGGGTAAAAACAAATGTCCCCGCAGAGAGGAGACACAGACACAAAGTACTAATTTACTAATCGCATCATCTCCCTGCTTCTTTGTCAGATAGACAGTTAACTGGCGGATGATTGCATTTTTGACTGTTTTCTAAGGTAATGACTATTTAGAAGAGAGTCATTACCACAACACGTAATTAAATGTAAAGGAGAAATTAACTTTAAAAGGCTAAAAAAATAATTACGATTACTGTTACACCACTATCATTGTCTTTATTTTCTATGTAAATCGATATTACAAAAATACAAATTGACAGCATGAGACCTTTCCAGCGGACCACATTAATCTGAAATTGGATATAAGGACCTTGCACTGATACGCCGAATCGCTAATAAAGAAATCACCATTAAAGAAAAAAAAAAACCTAGAGAACTTTGGACGGCATCAGTAAAACTGTACCACCTAGTTCGTTTATAACACGCCTCCCTCATGTAAAATTGCATGTTTTGGACACTAAAGTTTTGTTAACAAACGTCAGTTTTGTTAGATCGATTATGTAATATTTACGCGTACAGTTGATAAATGCCTAAATAAAAATAAAGACCATTAAACTAAATTCTGAACGCAGAAACATAAAAAAGTTATGACAGAATAAAGTGGAGGTAAAACTTACCTTGTTTTTCTGTCGTTTACACCAAGTCAAAAACGAAAGCCGGTTCTGAGCAACACCCTGAGACAAGCGGCACTTTTTCCCCGGCGCTGCAGTGCGTGCATGTGTCCGCCGGGAAGCTGCGGGAAGCGGCTCTACGTGCGCTTTCGGAGATCGTACAGCGATCACACTTGTTAGATGACTAGTAACCAGGAAAGAGAGCGAAACACTCCAGCCAAAAGTAAGGAAAAGCGTACTGACTCAGGCGTGACATAAGTTTTTTTTTGGAGGGGCGGGGTATGCGGGGGGTAGACGGGGAAAGGAGGGCTGTTACAGGAATGACTGACATAATCATGAAGAGCAAGATTATGTTTAAAATTGAATTTTTAGGATGCGGTGGATCTTTCACGGCTGACCTACATCTCTCAAAATAGTTTTTAAATCGCAATTTACCGTTCCAACCTTATATAAGAATTTAATATGTAAAAAATAAGTATTTGAAAAGTTTGCACACAGATGGATATCATACGCAGCATCAATTGGTTTACTTTGGTCAAGTAATCCGCGCTTCGCCGAAATACGGTAAATCATCCGAGCTCAAAATGTGATATGCACGCATAGACATGATATTACGGTATCAATCGTATATTACGATCTAGGAAAAAAGGTATGTACAAAGTACATGATATACTTAAATGCAATTAATGTCTTACTTTTCCATAATGTATGAACAAGTCATATAGCACCTGAAAGGCAATGTTCAAGGCTATTTCCTAAACAAATTTGGTCAGATTTAATATACCACTTAAAAGAATACACTCTGAAATCCATATAATTTTGTGTTATGAGCCAGATTGGACAGCTCATTTCTCAGGATTATCCCATAAGGTACAAACATATCTGGTACCCCCTGAACGGCAAGGGCCTAACCTATATCTCAACCAAATTTGGTCAAGTTTCAGTGTGCTATTTTTAAGAAAATCAACTTGGAAATCCATGGGTTTACAGTGCATGCGTTTTCATTTATGAGCCGAGTTTGACAGGTAATTTCTCAGGATTTTTCCCTAAGGTACAAACATTTCTGCTACCACCTGAGTGGCAAGGCCCTACACTATAATTTGGTCAACTTTCACTGTACCATTTTTAAGAAAATTCACTTTGAAATCCATAGGTTTACAGTACATGAGTTGGCATATATGAGCCAGGTTTGACAACTGATTTTTCAGGATTTCTCCCTAAGGTACAAACATCTCCGCTACCACATGAAAGGCAAGGCCCTACTGTAATTTTGCAATTAAACATAAAATATGTCATACAATTTTTTTTTTAAATTATTGCAACGGCTTCATATTCGTACTAGTTCTTTAATTCCTATTTCTATTTTTTATTCTATTTTAAATGAAACTAAAAAAAACTTTTCAAGTTTTCAAGTTGCTCTATGAGATGTACAAGGTAAATAGCACTTTCGACTTTCTGGACTAAACCATTTAAACTGATTGGCCTGTAGTTTGCTGGATTACTTCTATCCCCTTCTTTGAATATGGGTGTTATATTAGCATGCTTCCAATTTGAAGGTACCACACCCGCAAATAACGATTTCTGGAATATTAAAGTTAAAGGTTGGCTAATAATATCCCTCATCTCTTTTAAAAGTATAGGTAAGATGCCATCAGGGCCCAGCAATTTATTTATTTTGAGCTTAGCTAGGCTTTGTACCACATCAGCCTCAGTTATACATATATGATACTGTATCCCGTCTGATAGAAAGCCAGGACTCAGTATCTTCCATAAAATCCATACTGGTTCTGTTACTTCTGTTTTTTGTAGGAGAATAAGCTCCCAAATTGTGTAGCTCAGGACCTTTAATTAGTGGCTTGGGAGACTCCACAGTGGGCTTGGCCTCTCTGCCGTGCCCACGCATCAGGGATTGGCCGACGCTTCAAACCGTGGTCTGACCTCCTCAGCACCACTAACAGCTGAATGGTTTAGTGGCCTATCACAAAGCGGGATTTCTCGTTTAGCCAGAGAACTTGACAGATTTAAGGCTGTCCCGGCTAAATGTAAGTGAACAAAGATGAAGTACATTTTAAATGGCGTACCTTAAATTCAACAATTTATCTGGCTAAGCAAGAAATCTGGCTTCGTGATACAGGATCCTGGTCTCTCTATTTATTTATTTTTTAATTTGAACATCTTTACAAAAAAAAATAAATAATAAGCACGCATAATAAAACCATCTGTTTTAGTTTCCTTTCAGTTGCTTAACTCATGTTTACCCAGAGGGCTTTAGAGCTTCACCAGTTAATACGACTGGGTATTACACTGGCACAAGTGCAGTGCCCCCCAAACTTCTTCACCGCAAGGTGGTGAGTGTATCTTTAAGGGCCTGCTGGGACTGAATCTCATGCTGTCCTGTTTACACCACGGGTTTGAGGTCAAACGACCGGATGACTGTCAGGAACATGGCTGTATTTCTCCAGATGAGTCCATTGGAAGGACGTGGATCCTGTCAGAGACAAGACTAATATTTTTACAGTGTGTCACTGGGATTACAGGAGAAGGCCTAACTGGTAATGTCACAGAACAGACAGAAAAAGCATTCGCGCATGCACTCTGACTGTTCCAAAAGGTTCTTTCATTCTTTCTCCCTGAAGATTACAAACATGTGCTTTGTGTAGCCAGCCTCAGCAGTCCTGTGTTTAATTACAGGCCTGTGCCCTGTGGATGAATACTTACTGGGTTCAGTATAGTGCTCAGTGCGGTGTGTCCCGGGGCGGGGGGTCTGACTTTCCTGCCAGACACACCCCATCTATACAGCCGGCCTAAGATAATTATCATCATTACAGGCAGCATAGAATAACCATAATGTTGACATTCCTGAGAGCGGATGAGCAGTGGAACGTGCTCTGAAAGCTCATTTTTCTCATGGTCGCTCCCATTATAGCGGAGGCAGCACGTCCAAATGTATCCAATTCTGATATACTTACCACAGGGTACTGAGCTGTAAAGAAACAGTCTGGGGCTGGAGAGATCTCCCTCTATGTCTCTGCTTTTGGAAACAGATATTAAGCATCATCTGCTGCCCTGAAAATTGAGTGAGTGAGTCACACACATATGAGCACAGAGTCATGTGGGCAGTAACGTTTTCTGTGGTCACATTGTGTGGTCAGTCTGTATGTTGGGAGCCGACTTGCTTCCTTCCTTCAAGCACACCTTTCTGTGTTGGGGGGGAGTGTGGTGGGGTTGGGGGGGGTGTGCTGCATGAACACAAACTACAACCCCCAGAAATAATTTTAATAATTAAATGAATCATTATGATGGCTTTTAAATGCTGAATAAATAATGAATACATCTGTAATTCACTGAAGAATGTAAATATCTGGTGACAAAAATTGCAGGCACTCTTTCATGTGTCCAAACCCCCTCGACCCTGCATAGGATTAGGAGGCATGGAAACTGAATAAATGGATCAAAAACTGCAGACGGCATATGGGAAACTGATAATCACATTAATCATGTGAACCTTGAAACTACCGTGTTAATCCACTAAATTCTAAAGATGACAGAAAGATTTTTTGCTGGCATATTGGGATGTAAGCTTCAGGATGTCACCTAGTGGACAACAACTGTAAACACCAAAGCAAAGCATAGAGATCAGCTCTGAAGAGCATTCTCTTCTTATTACAAGTGTTAAGCTTTCAGCCTTGAATAAAATAACTCTGTGTCATGAACTCGGGTAGTTGGGGCACGGGGGTGCAGGCAGGGAACAGAGGATGAAGACGACTCACTGGCAGATCAGTGGACAGATGGGGACTAATTGAACAAAAGAGAAAACACTAAGAACACGACACAAACCAAAATGACTATGAGGGGTCAAAAACAAAAGGGGATAAACAAATACTAAATTTACAAAAGAGTCAGGTAAACAGGCAGGTATTTGATATCCAACATACAGGAAAACTACAACAAACAAGGAAGCACTGGAGAACTCAACTCGGGCAGAAACTTAAGTAAAAAAACTGAAATGGGTGACTAGACAGCAAGAGCGAGACAAACAATTAACCAATAGGGGAAGGTGCAGGACAATGAGCGATCAGGAAAACACACAAGGGCAGGAACAAGAACGTTAATTAGTTCCACAACAGGTGAAACTAATTAACTCAGGGAACTGGGAGGGGAAAACTAAGACTGACAGAAAGAAGGAAACAGAATCTACACTAGGGGAATAACAGGTAGACACACAAGCACGGGCACATAGAATTTAACCAAAACCTAATACAAATCACAACACGCAACAAAAGGATTTGCGGGTAACCACATGCTCAACACATTGAGCCAGGGTCAGCTGACCCTGACACTTTGATTGCCAAGTCAGCATTTCACATCCATCAAACAACATTAAAAGCCCCCTTTGACATAGCTGCTATTTTCATTTTTCTCTAACCAAGCATGAGGAACTGACAAAATGTGAAGATTATAGTCAACATCCTTTATTGCTTCTAGCAATACAGAAGTTCCTACAGGGAGTGGAAGGGCAGTTTAAACTTGAGTTCCCTCTGGTTCATCAGAAGGTGAGGGGTAGGAATGTGTGGGAAAGGAAGGGTTAATAATGTAAGATATAGGCCAGAAAGATGTGGGGAAGGTAACTGACTATGGTGCTGTGTGATCCTCAGTCCATCAGGCTGCCTAAACTGTCTGTTGCAAAGTACAGAATCCAGCAAGATCCATGATAGTTTGATCGCAGTTTATTTCAAGCATTTATAACCGTACTGTCCACAGCCTCTGTTTTTTAAAACTGTGTGATTTTTGGAGCTCCTCCTGGAGTACAGAGCGGGAAAATACAACACAAAACAGAAATACACAGTTAGCTGCGTTTTGAAAGAGCAGAAGCAGTAAAGATTAAGAAGCAGGCACTCTTGCATTAGTATGTGTTTCCTATAAACAGTTTCCTGTCCCTCTCACATCGGAAGCAGCACCAGGACTCCCTGATTGCTCCTGTCAGGAAGAACACTGAGCCTGATAGCAAAGGCATGTGTGTCACAGTGATGTCACAGTACAGTCCATGTGTAGTCCCCTATATTAGTACATCCCGGTCTCATTTAATTTCACCAGCTACTTAACCCATATCCATTGACCTTGAAACACAATCACTGTTGAAAGGCTTGTACTGCGACAGACTAATTTATTATCTTCTCACAGCAGAGCTTCATAAATTACAAATGGTGCACGGAGAGGGAGGGCTGGGCAGATGTCTTTAACGAGTAATCGGCCTCTCTTCGATCATGAAACAATGTCTGATCACCATAGTTTGTTGGCTGCAGCGCCCCCTGGAGCTCACTATAGGTAGCGGCAGCTGCAAGCTTATTAGGTAAAATCAATATCAACATATCCAGTGTAGCTCAGCATGTGTAGGAGACTGGCCACAATGACAGAAGTTTAGCAGACCATTCATATCTCAGATATTCCCATTTCACTGCTTCTCTGAATGAGCCAATGTACTAACAGCTATACAGAGGGTATACTGTGGGCTGAAGCAGTGTGCAAACAACTATACTGTGGATATACTGTTGGCTGAGCCAGTGTGCTAACAGCTGCACTGTGAATATACTGTGGGCTGAGCCAGTGTGCTAACAGCTACACTGTGAATATACTGTGGGCTGAACCAGTGTGCTAACAGCTACACTGTGAATATACTGTGGGCTGAACCAGTGTGCTAACAGCCACACTGTGAATATACTGTGGACTGAACCAGTGTGCTAACAGCCACACTGTGAATATACTGTGGGCTGAGCCAATGTGCTAACAGCTACACTGTGAATATACTGTGGGCTGAGCCAGCATGCTCACATCCTGTTGCAGCTTTTCTATGGATATTCTGCGGAAATACTGAGATTGCCCAGCACCGCTAAAGCACACTTCCTGCAATCTCTAGGTGCTATTTTTATGAGGAAGTAGGATACTGGACAGTGTTATGGCCAAAACGTTCCTTTTTGGAGGGGGGGAGGGAGGAATAATCAAATGCTGTAGCTGAATAGATGGATACTAAATGACCCCCACCATTTTCCAGATCCCAGGTCTCAGATTCCCATGCATTAAATGGTTCTGTGCAAAAACAAAAAAAGAAAAAAATCCTGAAAAACACTCCATAGGAGTTTAAACTCCCACCTACCAGCTATTTTTCCCGGGTGAACAAATACTAAAGCTCTTTTTTCATTGTTGGACGATGAAATAATAGCGGCAGCCCTACAGTGGTAAGCATTAACTAGAGTATAACAGATGAGTGAATCTCAGCCCCTTATCTCCGTGTGCCAGATCCCCGTTACGCAGGGCAATGCTGGTAATAATAGACACACAGCCAATGAACGCTGGGCATGTGGCCTTAATTAGCCAGCTAAGGGTTAAATAAGTAGGAGAGGGGAGCTTTTTGTGAAGCATAGTGAACAGCATAGTGAACACTACGTGCTTTCATGGTGAGAGGAGTTTGTGGAGCTTGGTGGATGCAGATGACAACACATGCCTGTATGGTTTGCAGCATCAAGGCTAACTGCACCTTCTTGCCCCAGTGCATGACTTGTAAGATCTACTCAACCACAGGTGGATGGGTGATTTCATGACTGTATGTAGGTGCCCTAATATGAACAGACTCTTACTGCACTCCAGTATGGCCTTCCTGCAAAATGGCCCATACTTCCTATTCAATGAACCGTTTATTTACCGTTTGTATAAGTAAGAAAACAGGTACATTGGACTGTTTTTTTTTAGTATACAATCTTGCTCTTGTTTGTTAAGACATAAACATTTAAAAGTGAGACCAAAGAACACTGGGTCAGCCATGGCATTTTTTTGTGGGACCAAGGGCCCAAGAAAGACGTGGCTACTCTTCTGAGCATGGGATTTGAACCAATAACTGTCTGATCAGAGGCACAACTGAGCCACACTCCCACCCACTCCTGACCTAGGTGGACCCTTGATGGATAAGCAGTCACTGAAGGCTTACACTGAGGGTTTATCTGGATATTTAGAGGGGCTCAGGGTGACACCTCAGCTGTCAAAGACACAAAAGCTCTTATTAGGAAAAGGATCCAAAGCTGCGTACTTCTTCAGACGTGTGGCTTAGTGATGCCAGAAATGAGACTTTGAATCCAAGGCGGGCAGGATTACCTCCATTGTCACTATTTACTATTTTATTGCTTCTTATTGATTTAAACCAGGCAGAGAATGATGGTAATCCTAACCACAGTGGTTTCAAAGCTTCATATCTGACACTTACTGCTTTAGTTTAGAGAAGTATCAGCCCTCTGTAGACAGATGGGCAATTTCACTCACTTTTTGTCTGTTCCCAGCAAGTTTAATCTCTCTAGGCAGTAGTGCAGAAATGTATCTCAGTTTTGACATTGAATCATTGTAAAATAGGTTTCTAAAGTAGGGGAAAGACTTCAAGAAAGCTGACTGATCATGAAAGAATGGGATTAAGTATCACAATGCTTCACGTTGTGTGTTATGGATGTGCCTGTCTACGCCATTTACCAAAGTTTTCATTTAGCTTTTTCAATATGTTCTTCAGAAAGTCATCTGATGACATTTAGCTTGAAACATAATAAATCCATCAAAACATGGATCATTATTCTGAAAAAAAAAAAACATTGTGTGCTTTGTATCCAAATTCAGTTTTTTTTGTGGTCTAGGAGCTCTACGCTTTTCAACACACACAGCAGGATTCATAGCTCTGATGTGATTACTGGCAAGGAAATCAGATGAGGACTGTGTTACGATGACTAGGAACAGCAAAAAACAGACACACCTTTTTTTGAACAGAAAAAAATAATCATGCTGAAGAACATCTCTTAATCATTGAGTTCAGGTGTTTCATTCAGACCCAATGCCAGAGGTATATACAATGCATGCAGAATTATTGGGCAAGTACTATTTCAGGAGATATTTTAAGCAAAATTTGGGTGTCATAACCATCGGGCGAGCAGGGAGCCGGGAATCAGGGTTGGGAAAGGGAGATCCAGGAACAAGGGGTTTATTCGGTAGGGCAGGCAGACGAGATACAGCACAGTGAACGAATTCAAAGACAGAACTGGGGATACTTATTTTGACGTGGAGTTAAATACACAGGACTTAATGGAAACAACAAGAAACAGCTGGTAACAATCGGGATTTCACACAAGGTTAATAACTGGGGCGTGGCACACAGGAGGATCGGACAATCAGGTGTGACATTGGGTAGACTTATAAAAATAAATTCCGAAGTTTTCTTTTGCTCCAAGTAAATGTATTTAGAGAGAAAATGATTACCAGTGTGCACAATTATTAGATACTTATTGCTAAGTTGATTTTTATCACTTACAACAGAAATAATAATAAAATTGTCTTATTCAGTCTATAAAAGGAATAACAAACTTTACCAAGTTTATTGTACTGTATAGCCACCTTCATTCTAAATGACCATCATGAGCCTGTTCGCCATTGAACGAGTAAAGTTTTTGCTTTGATCCAGTCCTATATTAGCTACGTCAGCAAGGACTGCCTCCCAGACACTGCTCTGAGAAGTGTACTGCTAGCCATCCTGGTAACTCTCAAATTACTTTAATCAGGTCCTTCTAGAAATTGGCAGTAGATGTTGTGGTTAATTTTTATACCATCTGGAAGTCTGAAAGATCCAAGAAGTTCATCTCTGATAACTGCAGCCAACACCATCACTCCTCCACCACTCTGTTGGTGCTTGAAGAAGGTGACCATCCATGGGCCCATCCATATGCACTATTAAGAGTCACTCTCATCTCATCTGTTCACAAAACCTTTATAAAATCAGTCTTGAGATGTGTCTGTGCGCATTCTTGAAATTTCAGCTTGCATGCCTTATTAAGTGGAGGTTACGTTTCAGCCTTTGTGACCCTAGCGATGTCATGTGACACACTGCACATAGAGCTTCCAGAGATCCCATTCAGATTGCAGTTTTTAAAAATGGTGGCATTTGATTCTAAGTCTCCGCTTTAATTTGACACATAGCTTTGGCAGTTAATTTGTGTCTTTTTCGCGCTACATGATTTTTCCGTCCTCTTTGTCTGTTGGCCACGAAACACTTGATTGTACTGTACAGTAATCATGTTTTAAAGGTTTAGCGATTGTGATATTTTTGCATCCCTCTGACTGGCACTTTACAGTTTTGATATTTTTGCATCCCTCTGACTGGCACTTTACAGTTTTGTTTTTTTCTGCTCTCTGCAAGGTCCTTTTCTGGCCCATTTTAATAGTCATGAAAATTTGCTTAATAATTCTGCATTGGAAAGTATCCGTGTTTTCCTGTTTTTCTCCAAACAGAAAGTACTCAGACCAAAAACTGAACATGCACTGCTTTTTAAACAGTTCATTCTTAGTTACAGATTCATCTGGACTGACAATATTGTGGTAGAAAAATTATAAATCAACCTCTCTGATAATACAGAGAATCACTCAGAATGAAAGCCTGGACCTCTCAGTTTAAAGTAAAGGAAATCTCTTTTATTCCAGCATTTCCAGCAAAGTGCTCCCATCACACTCTGGCACCCCAGCACACAGAGCAACCAGTCGATAAACCATAACTCCCAATTCCCAGTAAGGACTTCTAAATCCCGATTGGTCACAAAACACCAACAATCCAAGCTCAAATGTATAACGAACACAACTCTCCTGCTCTATTGGTTTACCTTGGTAACAAGGTAAAGTCCACCCATCTTTACGGGAATCAGCCTCGGCTTCTAGACTCTACTTCAGATATGTATATAGATATTAATTATATGACATTGAATCACTCAATCTTTGGGTGTTTCATTGATTAATGATTAACACATTGACGTATTGTCACCAATTCACTGCAAGTACATGGTTAACATATGATTAGCGTGATTAACATTAGTATGATTAATATGATTACTACATTGGCAATTGCATAACATATTATATATTGTCTACTGTGATTATTTTATAAAGCTGTGATTCTCTGTGCACCAGCTGACGTAGCTTTGAATCTCTTCCTGCAGATGATTTCTCCCCCCATTTGCTCCGCTGTCTGCCTCTCCAAGGTCCAAGCTTCCTTCATGGTCTGCGGAACTAACTGCAGGCAGCGACCACTAAGTGAGGTCACACAGTATTCAAAACAATCTCTTCTTGCCTAAGGCCTAAGACATAATAGACCCAATATGCCTCCCCTCCTGGGCCGACCGATGTCCAATTTTACTTCCACAATATCGGTTGGAAGAGAAAATACAAATAACAGACACACTTGCCTAATAATTATGCACACCGTGTAAAATCAAGTACCAAGCCATTCAGTAAGGTTTACAAACATTTGTGAAAGAATGGGTCATTCTGAAGTTCTCAGAGTAATCAAGTGTGGAACTGTCATAAGATGAAACCTTAGCAATAAGTAATTTTGTGAAATTTCTTCCTTGCTAAATATTACACAGGCAACTGTAAGTGGTATTATTGCAATATAGTAGTATTTAGAAATACAGAAACTCAACCTTGAAGTCGCAGAACACGTAAAGCATCAGAATGGGTGCTGAGGTGCATAGTGCTTAAAAGTCACCAATGCTCCATTGACTCACTGACTGCAGTGTTCTAAACTTCATCTGGAACTAACCCCAGCACAAAAAATGGTGACTATGGAATTGGGAGAAAGCAAAAACATGGACAGTTTGGGGAGCGCTGGTTTGAGAAACACTGGTGTAAAGCACGCAGCACTGGAGTAGTGGAAATGTGTTTCGTGGAGTAATTATTCACGCCTCTGTCTGGCAGTGTGATGGACAGTGTGAGTCTGGGTTTGGCAGATTCCAGGAGAACATTACCTGCCTGACTGCATTGTGCCAACTGTAAAGTTTAGTGGAGAAGGGGTAATGGTATGAGGCTGTTTGAAACTGCAACACCTGGTTTTAGACCATAATAATTTATTAGTTTGGTGTAGTGCCGCTTTTCATGGTCAAAACAACATCAGTTTGCATTGGAAATGACAGATACAAGTGCTGTACAGTGGCCAGAGGGATCTTGAGCCAATCCTCTTGCAAGACAGTGGCCAAGTCACTACGTGATGCTGATAGAAGAAAAAGTTTCCAGACTTGTTCCTCCAAAACATCCTAAAGTGGCTTAAAAATGTTCACATCTGGTCACTGTGCAGGTCATGAGAGATGATCAACTTCACTTTCATGATCATCAAACTACTCTGTCACCAGTCTTGCTGTGTATCCTGATTCTGCCATTAACGTTTAACAACAACACAACAAGGGCTATTTACAATTGCACGTGGGGCATGCTGGGACATGCGCCTCGCCGGTACTACACTAACTTGGACAGCGAGAATGTTTATTGACATATAAGAATGGCTGTTAATCTTATGTAAGGGCACTGATCAGAGACCCAATAGCTGCATATTTTATGTCAATGTGTTCAAGACATAAATTGTACTATATTGAATACTATTACTGGAATACCCTACTTTTCAATCAAAGCTTGGTTTAATAGCACAACTTCAGAAACAGCTTTGGCCAAGAGTGACAGATGTTTCACTCAGAAAACTGAAACTAGATTAATATGCACATTTGGAAGGTTAAAGCTGAAAGACAAACACAGGCACATCTGAGACTAGTATGAAGAACCGACCATTTCAAATAAAAAGATATTTTTATTTCTCATAACTAGGTATCGGAGAACTCCACTGCATTATTAGCTGTAGATGGCTGAATCGGGATGGATCTCTACATTTAGGGATGTGTCCTCGTTCATGTCTTCTGGCAGCATAGACCTTGAGATAATGAAGATGTGAAATCTATGATATGAACCTCTTTTACTGGGAAGCTGTGCTTCTCCACCTAAGGTTCTGGTTTTCACTCTGGCACTGTGGCTTGAGCTTCATGGTAGTTAACAGCCATCAGGCCCTAGCTGCAGAGAGCATGCTTTACCTTCACAGAGATACGGACCCGATCTCAGTATCAAAGGGCTGGATGGATGTGGGAAGCAATTAAGAACAGTGTGAAACAAGGAAGACGGGACTGAGGTCCCAGGAAACCATGAACTTCGGCATAACGTGGAAAAAGCTTGAGAAAACAATGAAGAAGAACTACAGGTGCTGGTTATCCCCAAACATCTATATAACTACCAGCGAAATGACACACCTACACATGTCTCTGAAATCCTCAGACTTTCAGGATCAACTCAGGTATTTACGTGGATCTCTTCGTCATGGTGATGTGGATATTGTACATGTACACCTGCCTTCTGGTCTGGAGACTCTGTGATGAAACCATTCATATTTTCCCTCCCTGGCTGAGATCTTCCTCCCCAAGCTGCCACCCCTTGTCAAGCTGTTCTTTCAGGATGGCTCCATTTATTAGCAGCGCGTCTCACCTTTCAGGTTAACACGGGAACAGATGCTTCAGCCCACAATTTCGGAACCCCCCTCCCCCATTCCCAATGCTTGTCTTGGAGCTGTTATAAGCAGGGATTGGCATAACTGGTACGCAAGTATGCATTCACCTTCAAAAAACGATATGTGCGACAATCGATTGTTTGTAAAAGCATAAAAAAAGCATCCCTGTTTTATATGCATTTCCACCACTATGACAAAATATCTTGCGTTTTAAGCTGTAGACCGCAAATGAAGTAGAGCTAGGGTACAAAGATTACAATGCATTATATTTTGATTTCATATCAGCGCAATTGCACATAAGTACACATTTACACTATTACGTGTCGTTTTTAAGGGTGAATGTGCATCCCTGGTTGTAAGAAACGTTTCTCCTGTTATTTCGTCTGTTTTCTTTCAGAAACTTTTGACACACTGCTCCATCTTCCTTTCCACTCGTGGCGTTTTGATGACACCTCGAAACATCCCGATGAGTGGCTCGATCATGAAGGAGAATTCTTATGCTCTCAAAGCTTCAGTTTGATCTGCTCAAATGTTTCTTAAATTACAACTACAGAGCATCTCTGACTGTACCATAGTCTCCGTCATCCCGGATGCTAGGGTTGGATGCGCTCAGCTGACTCAGTTCAAACAGGGGTTTCCACCTCCCGCGCCACAGAATAGTGCCAGTGTCGGGAGTTTAGGGGAGGGGTTCCTTAATTTCCAAAAATGAACTTGTTTTCACGGGAAACTATGTTTGTGCACCCCTCCCCTTTCGCTTCTCTTGCATTTTTGCACACTAGCCTTGCAAATCTGCACCACTCACAGTGTTGTGTTATTGTTTTCGTCATATTTTATATTTGGTATATTTTATTATAGTCCATACACCTTAGAAATTTTATACTAAGTATAATATATACAATATTCCGTATTAATACAGCACAATCTGTGAATCTGCTAGAACAAGGATTTCACTGTATACTGTACATATATAACTGCATGTGACAAATAAACACTTTGAACTTGACTAATTTTCAAATCAAGATGTGCTTGAGCGCCACCCTGGTGGAGAGTTACACGCGGTCAAGAACCTGGTCGTACTGTGCAGATCCTACTGCTGGAAGAGCATAAAAACTACAAAGACCTGCAAAATGCTTTAAAGGGGTTAATTCAAGGCCTAAGAGCCAAAGAGAGTAAGATGAGAACTAACACATTGTTAAAGGTCTGAGAACAATAGGCCGTTCCCAGGAGATCTGGCAGCTGGAAGCCACAACACACCTGGGATGGAGTCAAGCTTGTGCTGCAGTGTGTAAAAGTAGCTTTATTAATCCATCTTTAGAGGCTGCATTAATGGCCAACAGCTGGTGGGGAGGGGGCAGGGGCAGCATTCCCTACCAACAGCCTGACCCTATGGCCCCCCTTGCTTCCCACAGGTCACAATGACTGAGAGGAGAAACAGGCGGGAGAGGATGTTGGCTGAACGGTGACGTCCAGGGGAGAGGTGGGTGTGCCGCATTGCAGGATCTGCATTGAATCCCTGCCCCCCAGATATGACGCTCTTAGCCACAACTCCTCTGTAATTCACAGTGTCCCCGCTCCGCCTCTTAAGCCTGCTTAAGGCCCTAAATTTTTAATACGTACAAGGACTGAACAGTGAAAAATATATTAAGAGGTCAGTGCCGAAGGCTGTCTATCCTCTTATAATGTCATGGAGCTGAAGTCCTGTAATCACTATAATCAAAAATAATGTGAAATTTAACAATGGTGCATGACTGTAATACAAAATTCTAATGGTAGAAATCAATATAGTTAGTCTGTTATTGTTTGTATGTTGGATGTATGATTCATTGTCAGAGGTGCGAACGATGAATGGAGGCTTTTCTGCTTTTACATATCTAATTTACTTCATCATAAAATTGCACGGTGACATTTCATGATAGCCATATATGGCATGGTACACAGATGTCTGTGCACATGCATCCTTATATGGTAAGACGACAATAAAGAATCTTGAATCTGCTCCGCCCAGTACTGAGCTGTTTGACTTGATTTCAGTTACTGTACAGTGAGGATTATAACGCGCTGTAAATAAAATGCAGTGCACTGCTGGTCTCGAAATCGACAGCAAGCTTCGGCTAAGAAATCAGCTGAAGATCTGGACCAGAAGAAGACCAGTTCAGTATTATCTGTTTACCCCTTGATATTCCATTGATATGCAATCGCACATCTGGCAAGGTAGCACTAATACTGAAAGATATATAAAGATTTTGGAGTAACATATGCTGCCATCCAGACAACATGATATACAGTTAAACTTGTAACGTCAGCATTCACTAGAGAGGTGGGCAGCTAGTTGATGTTTGACTCCAGAGGTTTTTTTTCCTTACAAGTGCAGCCTTTGAGTCACCATCCTGGCTGGATGTATGTGAAGTTTCCTCATGTCCCCCGGCGCTGAATTAGCTGCCCCCTGCTATGTCACATTGACACATATGGGTTAAATGCAGAGGACACATTTTGTTGTTGTGTGCTGTGGTGTGTCAACAATGACGATTAATCACTAAAATTCTAAAAAAATGTCGTCATGGGGTTTCCTGTGGGTGAATGGTGTGTGAGTGTGCCCTGTGATGCGTTGGTGCCCCGTTCAGAGTTGTTCCCTGCCCTTAGCCTTGGCCCTTGGGGATAGGCTTTTGACCACATGTGGCTACACAAAAATGAATGGATGGATGAATGGATGGATGAATGGATGGATGAATGGATGGATGAATGGATGG
>JAODKE010000068.1:29628745-29648616 GCA_026779605.1 Mormyrus hasselquistii
ATATAGCATAAACCTATCAGGCAAAATAACAGCGAGCTAAACTTCACATAATGATCTCATTAATATCGTGTTGCTGCTGAAATACATTGCAAAGATATCAGACATAGAGATCTTTTTCCAATGGATTTTCAAGCATCATGGAGGCATCGTGCCAATGCGTATGTGCTGTCTGGGTGGTTATTTTAGTGTTGCTGCTGTGATACACTTCGAGACAATAAAACTGTCAAATTTCATCTATCACTGTACCTATCCTAAATTCATTGCATCGCTGTAAGGTCGGGTGACGTTAGATCATAAGAAAATATTAGTCTAATAGGCTACGTTTGCCCATTAATATTTTCACGCAAGACAAAAATAAAAAGTGACAATCCCATTTAAAATTCAGTAGTTTTAAAAAGCTACTTACTTTTTTGGTTCAAAAAATTAATTATTTACATTACTTGTTGCTGTCAGGGCTGGGAAACAGATAGAGGACTGGGGACTGAAACGCAGGAGACCACAGAGTTTATTCAGAAGCCAGGGAAAACTGATCTTGAATCAGTGGGCTGGAGGCACAGTCGGGGTCACAGGACAAGAGCGGTCGAAAGCCGGGAAAATCGGACCTACAAGCACACAGTGGACGGGAGACAGGAGCGTAGGGTAGAGCAGGCGGGAACACAGGATGGGGGTAGGCTGGACGGGAGCAGGCAGGGCAAGACGAGAGGCAGTTAGGTGCTCAGTACGGCACATTCAAAAATGGCAACAATGCTTTACACTGGTGGTGTGAAGTCGTCGGCCTTTTCTGAGCCCAGTGAAACCATTGGCAGTCTGCTAATTGGAGGGCCCCGCCCTGTTGGAGGGCCCCGCCCTGTTGGAGGGCCCCGCCCTGTTGGGCGTGACACTTACTGCCAGAAGTAGTGGTATCACAGTAATGTGTTACTTTATATTTTATTTACTACCAACACTAGTGGATACGATGTAACCAAATGTGCTGTAAATAAAGTTAGGTGTGCACAGCTTTGTGTTGCAAAGTTTTGTTTTATCTTTATTTCGAAATTGTGAAGGCATTTCAATTAAAAGACGCACCTATCTAAAAACAGCAACATTGGTGTACGTGTTATAATGATTTTTTTATTACAATAATGTGAAAACATTTACACAGAATATACAATAAAGAAAATAGTAGATTTTTCAACATTTTACAATAATGCTATTGGGGATGTTTTGTCGTTTGTTTATGCCACAGACATAACAATTATGAATATCTGGTGCATGATTGTGTTGCACCTAGTGTCTGAAATATATCAACTGGTGTCTGCCCTAATGTCCTAGTGTTCTATGTAGCGGATACTATATAGTGAGAGAGTGAACAAGTGGACACTTCGAACACAGCTGCAGTTTAATACATCCAAGCATCCTCTCTGAGGCACTGTTGGGATTCTCCTGGAGAGCCAATGTGCCTGCCTGATCTGGTTGGCAGCCTGTGGGATAATGAAGAAATGACAGCCTTTTATACCCCAGCTGCACCAACCACACAGCAAGATTTCTTAGTTGCTAAATACTTGCTCTGACATTTGAGGCATTTTGAAAACTTACATGTAGCTTTATAAATAAAAACTGTGCCATAACTGTAATGAGAACAGAGAAAATTGACTAAACATAGGTTTTAGTGCGGGGACTGTAGAAAAATTGTAGATTTTTGGCCGTTTGTTCGCATTCAGCAGTGACCACATGCTTAACATGCATTGTCTAAGGGCTGAGGTAGGATTGATTATTCTATGATTTTGAATTTAAAAGCCTTACAAAGTCACTGACTGTGTGATAACACAGCTCTGCAAACTGCAAGCAGGATAGCGCACATTTCTCTCCAGTGGCTTCCTAGGTGTCTTAGAGATGTTTGGGGAAACTGCAATTAAGTCAGCATGAAATTTAAATTACTGCCTAACATAGCTGAATAAATAGGAAAAGGCCTTAAGGGTTGGATATAAGACACCCTGGTGGACATATCAATAATACACATATCAAAAATACACATATCAATAATAGGGCATTTTTCTTCTTCTTTAGGTTCTGGGCACTTTTCAAATGAAGTAAGCAAAGAGTGGAAAGGGTTTAGCATCAAGCACATTTATTGTATGTTGGCTCAATGGGTAGCACTGTCTCTTCCAGGGGCAGATGTATGGGGTGGCGATGGGTGGTAAATACACTATATGGACAAAAGTATTGCGGCACACCTCTCAATCACTGAATTCAGATGTTTCATTCAGACCCAGTGAATTCAAGCATACAGTAATATGAAGACAGTTTGGATGATCCTTTGTGTCCAGCTTTGTGGGAAGAGTCTAGCGAAGTGCTACAGACGCGGGGCATTGAGCAGGATGGATGATCTACTTATCAACAGGGTCTTTTTTTAAAAAACAACTAAAGACACACAAGGGAAAACATATCAAAACAACAGACCACAAGGGGTCTGAAAACAAATAGGGAAAAATAAAGAATTAAGTAAAAATCAAGATACTAAACACAACTAAGGCATAAGCAAAGACTGCAACCTGGGAAACACAGGGAGTAGACCTATAAACTATATACAGCAACTACACACAGCTACTTAGCACAATGACTGACTGTGGGGAAAAATAAACAAATGCAGGCACTTAAATACATTGACTTCACTGGGTTAATGAAAAAGCAGGTGTAGAACAGGCAGCTGATCAGTCACTGGGGCATGAGGCAGCAAGCAGCATACAATCAACAATCACTAGGCTCAAGAAAATGGATGACAGGAAAACTGGAGATGTGGCGGGCTCCCCCAGACAGGAAAACTGGAGACTTGGGAGACAAAAGCAGTTTCACTCAGCCGTTCAGCTGCTGGCAGATTCTCTGTAGTCCATCCTCCTTGAAAGGCGACGCATTCGGGCCACCTGGAGGCAGACGGGGCAGAGCCAAGACACATGGAGGCAAAGACTCGAATGCCGGAACAGCTGTAGTGGCTTCTTCCCCTTCCTAGGGAATTTGGGGTTCTGAGGGAAGGTGAGTATTGTAAGCCTGGCACACTTAAAACAAGGTGCGTCCTGTACCAGGCATCCAGGGAACCAACACCACTGTGCCAGGGCATCCCAGTGGGAAAAACTGATCCAAAACATGGGGGCTCTGATCCGAGCACCGCTGGGTCTGCAGCAGGTGTCAAGGACACATTTTCCAGCGTGAGAAATGTCTCAGAAGCAGGGGATCATCGTGTGGAGTCAATCATTTTGCCACAGACGTGGGACATGGTACAGGCAGGAAAAAGGAGGGGACAATCCGCTTACAACTCCAAGACAACAAGGCTTGATTTAAGGGTCTATTTATTTTGACTGGCCTGCACAGAACCCTGACCTAAACCCCATCAAATACCTTTTGGATGAACTAGAACAGAGATTTGAGTCAGGCCTTCATGTCCAACATCATTGCCTGACCTCACAAATGCTTTTTTGGATGAATGGCCAAAAATTCCCACAGAATTTTTCAAGATGATGCCCACCGTGGCCGACGTATTTGCTTTGCTATTCCGACTATAAAGTTTTTTCTTTTTTGTGTTTGTCTTATCCTGCCTTTCAAACTCACACCCAGCCTGTGCAATACTGCGATACAGCCGTACGGAACTTCTTGACATTGGCAGAGTTTATAATGTGCCAGAAACAAGCTTGTCGGACTTTAATTTCCCTGAGAGACTAGACATCAGCTGGGAAGGTCCAGCAGCCCCGGTCCCAAAGCGGAAATCAGGGAAGAGAGGTGGGCTGTTTGCGAGGCTAAAGGCTAGAGCTACAGAACCACCGCTACCTAGCCTGTTACTAGCTAATGTCCGCTCACTTGAAAACAAAATGGATGAGCTGAGAACTAGAGTAACCACACAGCGTGAGATAAGGGACCGTTGTGCTCTCATGTTCAAGGAAACCTGGCTGTCGGATAGTATACTGAACCCTGCGCTAAAGCTGCACACACATTCCCTGCACCGTGGAGGCTGTACATCAGCCTCGGGGAAGAACACAGGAGGAGGTATTTGTTTATACGTGAACAAGAGATGGTGTGTGGATGTACAGGGAGTTGAAAGACTCTGTTCCACTGACATTGAACTGTTGATGGTGAAATGCAGACCTTTTTACCTGCCAAGGAATTTCAGCACTGTGTATCTGATGTCTGTTTACAATCCACCGTAGGCAGATCACGTGACTGCACTCAGGGTGCTGCACGGTGTTATCAGCAGACATGAGTCTGTTCACCCTGATACTGTTTTCATCGTGGCTGGAGATTTTAATCAGTGCAACCTGAGGTGTGTTTTCCCCAAATATCACCAGCATGTACCCTTTCCAACAAGGGAGTTCAATACTCTTCACCAAGTCTACAGCAAGGATGCCCTTTTGGCAAGTCGGATCATCTGTTTGTGTTCCTGTATCCAGCCTACAGACAACTCCTCAAGAGAGCTCCTGTATGTAAAATAATCAAAGCATGGAATGAAGAAATGGAGCAAACTCTTCAGGACTGCTTTGAGAGTACTAACTGGGACGTCTTTAGAACTGCCTCTCTGAGGGGAGACTCCACTGTCGACTTGGAGGAGTATCCTGCTGCTGTTTCTGGGCATATCAGCGCATGTACTGACATCATCGTTCCCACAAAACGCTGCAGGCTTTATCCAAATAATAATCGTTAGATTAATGGGGAGGTGCGATCCAAGCTACGTGCCCGCTCTGCTGCATTTGTCTCTGGTGATGCAGATAGCTATAAGAGGACCAGATACGATCTGTGCAGAACCATCAAACATGCCAAGAGACAGAAACTGGAGGATTGTTACACCACTTCAGATTCCCGACACATATGACAAGGATTGCAGCAGTTAACGGATTACAAACAGAGGACACTGCCGGCTAGAGCAAGCCAGACCACACTACCAGATGAGCTGAATGAGTTCTATGCCCGCTTCGAGGCACCCAGCATTCAGGGCCGTGAAGAACTTCCAGTCACGTATGATGAACTATTGTCAGTGACAACAGCAGAGGTGCGTCGGGTCCTGAGCCGAATCGACCCACGTACGGCAACAGGCCCAGACTCCACCCCAGGGCGCACACTCAAGGCTGCTCATCTGAGTTAACTGGGGTTTTGTGTTTTCTTGCTTTAGGGCTACCACCATTGTGGCCCTTCCAAAGAAATCACAGGTGAGCTGTCTAAATGACTATCGTCCCATTGCACTCACTCCTATTGTGATGAAATGCTTTGAGAGGCTAGTCATGGCACACATTCAGAAATCGATCCCAGCGACCCTCGACCCCCTACAGTATGCTTATCGCCAGAATCAGTCCACTGATGACGCAGTCAATGCTGCTATTCACACCATCCTCACACACCTGGAGGGAAGAGACACATATTGAGGATGCTGTTTATTGATTATAGCTTAGCATTCAATACAGTTATCCCACAGAAACAGTACAACAAGCAGAGTCCGCTGCTTTACACCCTGTTCACAAATGACTGCGTGGTCTCACAGAACAACACAAGCATCATTAAATTTGCATAGGGCTGAACACCGGGGCGGTAGGAACAGACTATAGGACCTTGATAAAACCAAGGAGATGATCATGGACCCAAGCACACTCCTATTCATATCTGTGAGGCCGAAATGGAGAGAGTGGAAATCTTCAGATTCCTTGGAATTTACATCAGTGAGGATCTGACTTGGACTTATAATACACAACTACTCATCAACCAGGTGCACAAAAGACTGTACTTCCTGGGGAAGCTGAGGAAATTTGGTATGAAAACAAAAATCCTCACCAATTTCTACAGGGGTACAGTAAAGCGTGTCATCACCAGTTCTATCAATGTTTGGTATGGTAACTGTTCTGTGCTGGAGAAGAAGGCTCTCCAGCGTGTAATTAAAACTGCACAGTACATTTCTGGAACAACCTTCTCCTCTCTGCAGGACTTCTATAACAGTAGGGTCATCAAGAGAGCCCACAACATAATTAAAGACAATATACACCCCCAACACATCGTGTTCACACCGCTCACTTCAGTAAGATGCTACAGGAGCATAAAGTCACGCACCACAAGACTGACGAAAAGCTTTTTCCCTCAGGCAATCAGACTCTTGAACAATGGTAAAAGCTCAAGTTAATCTGACCCCATATTCATATCCAACTCTTACTGTATGCCATTTAGCACCGCACACTTTATCGAGTGATTCTTATATTTTTATAATTTTTTAAACAATTTATTCTATTTTGTATCTTTTTTCGAAGGATGAGCAGGCAAAGAAAAAAAAAATCATTGCATATTTTTACTGTGTATATGACAATAAACTTCTTGACTTGACTCTAAAATCATGTGAACGGCCTTCCCAGAAGAGTGGCAATGGGGACCAACTCCATATTGATGCCTATGGATTTATGCTTTTATGTCATAAAAGTTCTTGTAGGTGTAATGGCCAGGTGTCCCAGTACTTTTGTCCATATAGTTTACGTATGGTCTTTTATTCTTGTAAAATACTTATTAAAATAATTTATGTGTCTGGCTAAAAAGGGCTAGATTCCCATTTGCTGCTTTAGTGGATGTGTTAACCCCAGTTTCCACCCAGCGCAAAATACTAAAACCAAAATATTGATTATTATAAGAATATGAAGTGAAATTAATACACTGTACTGATATACTATATTGTCAACAGTATTTCTTAGATAAGCTCAAAAATGGATGAGAGACTGAACACAAAAAAGGCAAACTAAACAAAGGGACTTCAAGTAGGTTAGTAACAAAACCGGGGAGATGAATACTAAGTAAAGTAAAAACATGCAGGAACAGAAACGACATGGGGAGACTAGACAATAACAAAGCTAGAAACACAGAGTAAGATATATAAAAAACTACAGCACCACCAACACAACTGGAACTCCACAAACTCAATGACTAACTGATGAATGGAGTGAGGCAGGCACTTAAATCAACACAGATAAAGAGGCTAATGCATGACAAATGTGGACCATAATGAAATTGACCAATAAAGACAGGCATGGAACACAAGAAAGAGGTGGAACAGATTACTACTCACAAGCACAAGAAACTAGAAAATATAGTGGAACCTGAGTATAGTGATGACAGTTCTAGTGATCGAAAAGCTTGGGGCAGAATCATCCATATGCAAATATTGTTTAAATAATTCAATTATAGTAATCAAGTAGTCCCCTTACAGTGTTCATTTTGGGTCATTTTATACATGACAACATATGGAAAATTAAAAGTACACTAATTCTTTTTTTTTGAAAAAAAGAAAACTTTGATAAGCCTATTTTGTAGCGATTTAATGATACCAAAAACACACGCAAATTATCACGATATTAAAAAAAGGCATGGGTGAAGCTGCAGGCAGTGCTGAGATCTCGGGCGCTGCAGGGGGTGGAGCAGCAACCGCTTACTCTGGGCCAGCAGGGGGCGCAACAGGAACCGCCAACTGTGGGCCAGCAGAGGGCACAGCTGCCGCCAGGACAGGCATGACAGGCGCTGGCGGGACAGGCAGTCAGGCGCTGGAGGGATAGGCAGGACTGGAGATGGTAAAGCGAGCGTTGCCCTTTTTAAGAGCCTGCGGGACCCACGGGATAGCGTCCCTTACCGCGCTGGCCCCTTTAAAAGCTAGGCCTGCCTCCCTGTAGAAATAAGCCACTAACGCTCTACGGCAGATTGGCGAGCTTCTACTACCTTCGGGGGCGACGGAGTGGTGATGTCCCGGGGATCAAGTATTCCCCCTGATCACGTGCTGGTCTCTTCTCCCTTCGCCTCTTTTTTCTCTGTCATCACGGGGTCCTCCCAGCCCCCCATGGGGCTGGTTGAGCCAGTATATCACCTCTTTAAGCAAGCCGATGCGCTGGCTCTCGACTCGCTGAGGTGAGCCTTCTTTGAAATCTGTCATTCTGTTGTGTTCCGTGTTTGGACGAACAAGCGGGGATCAGGAAATCAGAAATGGGCAACGGAAAGGCAGGAATATGGGGTTTATTGAGTACAAACGGGGAACTACTCACTACAAACATCAATAACAGATCTGGGAAACAGAGGTAGACGTGGACTGATATACACAAGACCAGCCAAAATAACAAGACATAGGTGATCACAATCAGGGTAATACACGTGGGTAATGAGGGGGTGTGGCACACACAAGGACTGGACGCGCAGGTCATGACACTCTGACGTTTGCCGTCCATTCAAACCCACCAAGTTTTAGCTAAATCTTTTTGTGATCAGATAAGGGAGCGAAGGAGTGAATTTCCTCACTGATAAGATTAAGATAGTATGTGGATATTAGGCAGAGATCAATTCTAGATCTGTTAGACTGGTCTTTTTTAGACCCTGTGTAATCCTGACGATCAGGGTTTAAAAACAGCCTAGAATCCATTAATGAAAGTTTGCAACGTAAGTTTAAAACAGGGTTATTATGTCAAGCAAGGTATCTGTCTTTTAAATCATTTAAATAATTATAAAATTCACCCCGCATAATCACAATTGAGTTGGAATATTTTTGAGTAAGTTCAGTTAATCGAGATCCACCTAAAGGCTAAAGGCTCTGGATATTATGGGGCTGTCATTGGTGACACACCTTCTAAACAGCACGTGGAGGTCAGGGACAGTGCCGCTGGATTGGCAGACCGGGATGGTGGTCCCCTTATTTAAGAAAGGGGACCAGAGAGTGTATTCCAACTACAGGGGGATCACACTTCTCAGCCGTCCTGGGAAATTTTGTTCCAGGGTACTGGGGAGGAGGGTGAGATCGATAGTAGAATCTCAGATTCAGGAGGAACAATGTGGTTTTCGTCCTGGCCATGGAACACTGGACCAGCTTTATACTCTTGCGAAGGTACTGGAGGGGGCCTGGGAGTTTGCCTATCCAGTCTACTCGTGGGGGGTGCTTCGAGAGTATGGGGTCGGGGGTCCATTGTTGTGTTTGATTCAGCCCCTGTATGAACGGAGCAGAAGCTTGGTTTGCATTGCCGGTAATAAGTCGGACATGTTCCCATTGCGGGTTGGGCTCTGCCAGGGCTGCCCTTTGTCATCGGTCCAGTTTATAATATTTATGGACAGGATTTCTAGGTGCAGCCAGGGTGTTGAGGGTGTCCAGTTTGGTGGCCTCAGGACTGCAGCCGAGTGCAAAGCGGCGAGGATGAGGATTAGCACCACCAAGTCCGAGACCATGGTTCTCAGCCAGCTAAGTTAGAAAAAAACCGTCTCGGCTCAGCCAGGTTTTTTTTTGTTGATTCATTTTTACAATTGCACTTATCCTAATATGGTCCCACAGATGTATCAGTTGCTCTTGTTGAGAGGTGCTGTGTACTAATGTTGTAGTCAAGACTGCCTAAACCAAGACACTGCCGAGAACAGAGGGTATCAAGACCAAGACATTGCTGAGACTTGAGGGTACCAAGACCAAGACACTGAAGCGAGACCAAGACCGAGGTTGGTCAAGACCAAGACCAAGACCGAAAACAGACTATGGCTAGAATCGACATCACATACAGGAAACACTTACAAAAGATAACACTGACATAAAATGTGATATGGAAAGTATGTACACAGTAGTGCTGTAGTGTAGACCAATTTTTTGTGGTCTCGGTCTTATCTTTGTCTCGTACATAGTGGTCTTGATGGGATGGGAGAAAAAAGAAAACGGCGTATCCTCACAGAACAGTATCATTATTTATTACGTGCCTCAATTCAAGTGCAACCAGTCAGATGCATCTATTTTAAAAACGTTACAACAAGTAATGACACTTTACAGCAATGGCTTTTTTCTCTGCAGTTAATCTGAGTAATGTGATGTTGATTCTAGCCGTAGTCTGTTTTCGGTCTTGGTCTCACCATAGTGTGTCTTGGTCTTGGTACCCTCAAGTCTGGGCAGTGTCTTGGTCTTGAGATCCTCCGGTCTCGGCAATGTTTCGGATTAGGCGGTCTTGACTACAACACTAGTGCAGTGACAGAGATACTGTAACATAAAACTAAGGTCCTGATTCTCTGAGGTAATAAGATCCCTGGGTATCTTTTGAAACAGTAGTCGTGGTACCCTGATGCCCTGGCTAAATTGCCCACTGTGGTCCTTTCAAATCTAGCCACATGATCATCTCCTATACCTAATTCAGGTACTCTCTCCTTCCCCTTTACCACCCTAACTACTCTACGGTCAGTGTACTGACACAGAATGTGCTGCAGTTGCATCATACACGTGGGTCCTACATGGTGGTGGTGGTTCAAGTGGGTAATGTACCCTAATGGCAGTTTACTTTAGGACAGTCTACTTCAGTGTTTCTCAAACCAGTCCTTGGGGATCCCCAGGAGGGTTGGATGGGGAAAAAAACGTGGACTCCTGGGGGGATTGGGGTGGAGGGTCCCTGAGGACTGGTTTGAGAAATGCTGGTGTACATTATGGGTAGTGTGTCCTAATGACAGTGTACTCTAAGGGTAATGGGCGTAATATACTAGTATACCACATGGGTATGAGTGTGTTCCCATACAGTGTAGTTACTCCAAGTGGGTTTCCTGTGTACTGTAATAGCAATAAACCCTCAGGATAAGATTTATGTGTAGTTTGTCCTTAATGCAGTGTACTTACTTTAAGGGTAATGTACAATAAAGAACATGGGTTCTAAGACCTAATGCAGTGTAACCATGGGTAATGCACCTTTAGGACACTATACTTTGTGTGTACTATGATGTAATGCTGTGTACCCAAGGGCTATAGTCTCTTAGTATAGTGTACTTCATGGGTACTGTGAACTTGCTTGTGAACATATTTTATCCAAAATATAGTCTTACAGTACAGAACAATGTGATGCCATGTAACACGTAATCAGGGAACCTGGCATCACCAAAGTAAAGTAAGAATGTCAGACTGAATGTACTTCACACCTGTCTGTCAGCCAGATTGCTCCATTCAGACCAATAATGAATTATTTTCTGACATAACAGAGATTGGGAGCAATCCAGGCATGATTTACACAGCACTGTATAGAATATGAAGAATGAATTAATGAGACAAAGAGCAGAGTGGACCGCTCTGATACCAAGAGTTGCAAGATGGTACAGGATGTCGTTGCAGCATCCTATTACCATGGCAGCATCCTATGTTTCACATGTGTTTTGGAACATTTCCCTGTCAGTAAACACAGAGTATGTGGCACACGAGCAGTGACCTAACCCCCAACACCATGCCACAACACTCGGGATTGGTACATGACAGCTTTTCTTCTTTTACATTTATTTAGCTGAAGTGACAGATTTGTTTGTAAGATGGACAAAAATCATTTTATATCTGTTTAGTTGGTGGTTTTTTCACACTAACATGGTAGACAACCTCAAACCTTTGGTATATATTTGAATGCATGTTCGCTGACGTCATTTGGTTGATGTTACTTTTTCAAGGCTACTTGAGCGATTCTTCTCCATCACAGGATAGATTTATCTTTCCTCAATGAAAAGTGTATTGAGGCTTCCTTGAAAGCTTCTGCAGTTTTACTAGATTTTTTTTCCCCTGCTAAATGTTCCCATGCTGCATGGGGATGTGACCAGAGGTTTGTCAGTGTATTCATCGGCGGCCGTTTATCTGGACTACTTCACTGGCCTTGGGGTCGTTGGTGGAACAGTGATGGCCCTTAATCCTTGCTGGTCACCCTTAAAGATTGACTGAAACCACCCCCCCCCCCCCTCTCCGCAAGAAGGGTCAGGTATCCTCAAAGGTCAGTGCTGTTGAATGATAGAAAGAATGTTCTGAAATGATTGGGTCTTGAAATACCACACGCAGTGAGAATTGGGCCAGAACACCTGCTTTTCTCTACAAGGGAAACACTTACATGCTGGCAAAGGGACCATGTTCAATCACAGAGTCACAAGCTTGAGCAAATCTCTAGCATTACCACACTGCACTGCTTCCCATGTGTGAAACAGCTGTCCCTGGACACATGGTTAGATATAAGGCATGTCTGGAAACATCTGCCCCTCGTGTTCACAGACAAGCACCGGCCAGCTTTCATTTTGTGGCTGACCAGGGTCTGGGAATTCTGAGAAATCTCAAAGTAGCAGCTCAGAGTAGAGAAAACCAGACGAACTTCTGAGAGAAGTTTAATGATCTGCAGGCAAGGATTTTGAGGTTCACACAGTGGACAGTAGGGGTCAGCTGAATCTGACCATAATCATGAGAACATTAAGATGGTCATTCATCTAAGACTCCCTCTCCTAGTGACGAGGTGATCGTTGATCACTCACTCTGTAATTTCAAGCCTTTAATGTCACCCTGGAAACTCCTTGCAGAGTTGAACTTGTCCTTCATTCCACTGGCCTGGCTGCAGTGACTGGTTTCCACATTACAAATGACCTTTTTTTACTCCGCGGAATACGTAGGTAGCGGAAAATCCCATAACGATGATGAACGACCACCTTCTATTTTTACTTTCAGCAAATCGATTTTCCTAATTAGGACACTAAAAGATTGAAAAGGTCTGAACATTACTCAAGGGGGAACCTAGTGCTCTTTCTGCACATAAGGAACATTTAAAATTCAGTCATCCAGGCCCCAAAGAGCCCGTAGCTGTCACAAAAGTGACAGACCGGACCTTTCCTGGAGACAGACCACACTGAACATGACATGTGACCTACTAAGGATGTCAGGTTGCACACCTCGCCAGTCCAGACAAAAATTACTGTCCTGTTGAATCATTCAGGGGAAAACAGGGATGGCCTTTTGACACCATAGCTCTCTGTAGCAAAAATAAAAATGAGAGACTGCATTCCAGGTGGAGTGGGGGCAGTAATTTTACTGCAGATTGAAGCCCGCTTGTAAAGATAAGTGACCCTGTTGATATGGAGCCATCTGATGGCTTTGTCCTCCATAGTAAATCACATTCTATTTAAAATAAAAAAAACCTTCATCTGACTCTGAGAGAGAAGAACAGAAGTAAGATCTAATTCTTATTTTAGAAGATACTTTTTATGAAAATGAAAAGAGGAAGCCATATTAGCAACAGGTGAAAAACAGCAGTCAGCCCATGTCACATACTAAGCCAACCGTGACTGGGATGTTTATTTAAGTCATTGCACCTTTTAAATTTAAATTGAAAATGTAGAGGGCTATTTTAGCTTATTTCAAATGTTTCAAATGTATTACATTTTTGGTAGAAATATATATATTTTAAAAAATTCATACATGATATAATGTACATTGTCATTATTTGACCATTTGTGAAGAAGCTGAAATCAAGTGTACTTAGATTTGATAGCCATTCCTCCATTCGAATGCATCTCTTACTCATCTGCCCCAATTCTCATCACTTAAGTCTTCTATGATGACTCTACATATCATCGACATGTTGTGACATTCACAACCCACATCTCAGTGACAGTAAACAAGGTTAGCTATCTTTAGCTGATTCCAATTACTAGCCGAGTAAAAGTGCTACTACAAGTATTAGAAGGCAATGAAATTGCTTCAGTGTTGTTGTAGCACAGATACGATTAGCCTAAAACTTAAATCATACTATACACTACAAGTCAAAAGTTTTTGCACACAATGAGATTTCTAAATTTGCATGTTACACACTTAACATTTACTAAGAGAACAATATTCTTCGCTAACAAATACATTTACAGTACGTTCATCATTTGAGTATCATCAGTAAGAAAATGCTAATATCAGCAAGAAAATGTCATGGCTTTCATTAATCAAAATAACTTCCTCTAGCAGTTATAAAAGCAGAGAAAATTCAAGGAATTCTTATACTACCGGTACTCTGTTTCTTGGGATGAAACAGTTAGTCCATTAAAATGAAAGGACATCATAGAATTTGACTCTGCCATCACCACACAAGTTAACAAGATGTCAGACATGCACTGTCACATACTCTTCCCATGTTATAAAGGATTTATTTGACTTGTATTTTCATTTATACTTAACTCAACTTTCCAATATTTAACAGAATAAAGGATCTTTAGTTTGTTAAATAAATGGAAAGGTGGTAAAAGCTTGTGGTGTACAGAAACTTTTGACTCGTAGTATATCATCTACATATCTGTTTGGGTAGCTGGGTAATCAGTGTTCTAGCACCGATATACCATGAAGCTGCATTAATAACTTAACGGTAGTGTTACACCCTTGACGGGTATGAAGCGAAATGACTCCGGTTCTTTCATTTGGAACTGATTTAATAATTCGCCACTTTCATCTATCCAATCTGCAGCACTTGAAATTTTTACAACATTAACGGAAAACACTTCTCCCACGGTCGCATGACCCTCGCCTAAAACGGACAGTTCAGTTTTCCGCTACTGTTGTTCCCTTCCAATGTGAACCAAAGTAAATACAATAAAAAGTACAAAAACAAAACGCATCGGTGCTGCCCGTACCATCCAGACTGCATTAATGACTAAAACATACCTAAGCATTAAACATATTTAAAACATGAAACATCGAGGCTGCAACATTAGTTAGCTAATGTTGGTAACGAAAGATATATGACAAACCAACTCAGTAGAGGTTTTGCCGTATAAAATACATTGTCCTTCAGTATTTGCACAGCACAACCTATTCTATCTCCATGTCACGTATTTTGTACACAATTAGCAACCTATTTTCTGGCTGAGATTACTTAGCTATTTATCTCAATAAAGCTAACACTGCGACTATTTACTTCACTATGCCAACTATAAATAGTTATACTTACATGGGGTGTTTTTGCAAATTCGTTTATGAGCCAGACTTCTTTTTGCATATGTGATTGTTGTGTGTGCCTTTTTCTTTTTTCCAATATGAGGAAACCATAGCCTTTGTAGTAACTTTAAACATGACACAGAATTAGACAGTAGTTACCCACTTGTTGCTACTATATGTATGACCATCGTTATGTCAGTGACTATTTTCTACTATTTTATTACTTCCAGATTGAATCAGACTAAGTAGGGGGCACTTTAAAAAAAATGACAAGGCAGAATGCAGAACGAACGGACAGGAAAGAAAACAGATCAGACATAAGACAGGAAAAAATGCAGATGAAACTGATGTTTGAATGAATAATAGTTTCACGAACATTAATTTTTGCATATGTGTAATTTTTATGTCTTGTGTATGGTTTTGAAATAGTGCTTACGCACGAATTTGGTTTGAACAACACACCTGCAGAACCTAGATGAGAAAACCAAGGCTGTGGGCTTCGCTGTTGTAATTTAGAGAAACGCTTAATTCGACAGGCGAAAGCTCAGCGCTACAAAAAGATGACCAATGGATGGTGGAAGCTTTGTCATACAAGAAGCTTAAAAGATTCACCAACAGGGATGGACAACAACCAGAAACAGATACAGAAATACAGAAACATAACGGCTTTGGACTCATTCATTTCAGCCAGTTTTGGGCTAACTGGGAAAATACTGGGCTATTTATGAGAAAAGTATGAGACTGAACTCAGAAAAGAATCAAAAAGGATGCCTCCTCCAAAACTAGCTATGCAGATAAGGCCAACTGAGCATCTGTGATGCTCTCTGCCAGCATGTAACCCTCCACTTAGCAGTGAATGTACGAATGGGCGATACCAACATTTTTCCTTTTGATGGCATTAGTTTGTGGTACTTTTTCATCTATACCGATATTTTGCACTTTAAAAATCCCATGACTGCACAGTGTTCATTAATAGCTTTATTGTAAGGGCAATACGAAATATGAATAAAACTTTAGAACATAAATACTTTAAATAAAAGCTTATAAAATTATAAAAATCGTCTTATGTGTATTTAATATAATCATTGATCTATTTTGCTAAATAATAATAGAAATTCGACCTCAAATTAATACAAAATTAATTACGTCTTAAATTTAAAGATAAAAAGTGCTTAAGAACCTGCATTAAACTATTAAAACATAACACGACATTATCATCATCCTCAACAACAAAATGCAGTAATAATATTAATAATAATTATGAATTATGAACAGTTCTTCACTAATATTTCTTGTGACTAAGCAGGCACCAGTGTTTTTCAGTGAAAATTAAATGAAAATAGCTAATGCTAAATTTTGTAGTGGGTACACTTTCTTTCCTCTCTTGACTGTCCATGCTGCTGCTCTCAGCTCACTCTGAGCTGCAGTGGAGTAAGGATTGAGGCCGTGCGTCACTGAGGCTGCACAGTGAGCCTTCGGCTCTGACATCCGATAGGGTGCCATAATCATGTGACACTGAAGACGGTGTAAAATACGCCCAGGTTGATTTTCACGTAAATTAAAGGCCTAAAACTAAATGAAAATAAATTTCATATTTTGTTAGCGCGGTGGTATTGCGATATTTAAAAAAGTATTGAGTCCAAAGTATCGAATAGCGGGTCTATAAGTATTGACACCAGAGTATCGATACTCCCATCCCTAAATGAATGCTGTTTTTGAGGCAGCTGACAGTGGCACCCCAGACATTTTTGCATGATACTGGTTCATGTTGCTGTCTGGAATTCCAGGAGTCTCCAGCAGGGTTTTCAGTTCCCTCCTGGGGAATAGATATAATGTTTGTCCACAGATTTTTTATTCTTGTTAAACATTTGAAAGTTAACAATTGTAAATGAAAATATAAGTCAAATAAAACAAGTTTCCTTTATAACATGGACATAAAGGAGGTGACAGTGCATGTCGTATATCCTGTTAACTGGTTGTGTGGTGATGGCTGTCCTTTAACTTTAAATGCACTAGTTAACTGTTTCATCCCATGAAACAGAGCAATATTTAATGTCCCTTGTAGAACTAATGCCTCAGATTTTGTCTGCTGATACAGCTGCTAGAGGAGGTTACTTTGAAGAATCAAAGCTATGACATTTTAAGGTACTCAAATGGTGAACATACTGTACATTTATTTGTTAGCAAAAAATATTGAGTGTGTCTTTTTTACTAAACGTTAAGTGAATAATATGCAAATATAGACAATCTCAATGTGTGCAAAAACTTTTGAACGGTAGTGTAGCCAGGTGCTCTGGGAATGCGTGGACTAGTTGACAGATTTCCTCACAGACATCTTCAACATCTCCCTGAAACAGGCGGTTGTTCTTCAAGGCCACCTCCATCCTACTTATGTCAAAAAAGTCATCTGCCTCATGCCTCAATGTCTATCGCCCTGTAGCACTGACCATCAAGTACTTTGTGAGGATAGTCATGAGGCACCTGAAAACCGGATTTCCTGCATCACATGACTCCCTCCAGCATACTGCCCAAACTGTTCGACTAAAGATGCCATCTCCACAGCTATCCAGCTATCTGTCAGGGCCTTGTCCCATCAGGTAAAGAAGAACTCCTGTGCAAGAATGCTGTTCATAGACTTCAGCTAAGCACTCAACACCATCATCCCCCAGAAGCTCATAGGGAAGTTTAGCTTATTAGATTTCAACACTTTCTTGTGCGACAGGCTCCTGGACTACCTGACAGAGAGACCCCAGGTAGTCCACATCAGCATCTGGGTCTCCAGAAACCATCACACTGAGCACCAGTGCATCCCAGGGATGTGGTCTCAGTCCGCTTCTCTTCACCTTTCTGAATTACAACTACACAGCTATGTGCAGCACCAACACCCTCATCAAGTTTGCTGATGACACAACAGTGGTTGGTTTCATCAGTGAAGGTGATGAGTCGGCATACTGAATGAAGATGCAATGACTGTGGACTGGTGCAAGTACAACAATCCGTCTCTTTATGTGGACGAAACTAAAGAGATTATTGTTGGCTTCAGGAAGGCCCATGTTGTCCATCCGCCACTGCACATTGAGGGTTCTGTGGTGGAATTGGTCAGAAGCACTAAATTCCTTGGAGTATGCCTGGCACCTGGACCTTCAACATCACCTCCTTGGTGAAGAAGTCGCAGCTGAATCTCCGTTTCCTTCTGCAGCTGAGGAGGGCAAGTCTACCTTCTCCCATCCTGACCATGTTCCACAGCAGAACCATTGAGATTGTCCTGAAGAGCTACATGACTTGGGGAACTGCAACATCTCACAATGGATAGTGAATGCAGTTGGAAAAATGATCAGGACCCTTCTACGCTCTTTTGAGGACATCTTCAATAAACGCTACATCCGCAGGGCCTCCAGCACTGTGGAAGACCCCTCCCATCATGCACACTCTCTTTTTTTCCCCCTCCTATCTGGAAACAGGTACAGAAGCATTTGATCATCCTCTGCCAGGTTATGCAACAGGTTCTTCCCCAAAGCTCTTTGACCTCTGAACCATTTACCAGGCCAACTATACCCCTTCCTTACCACCAGCACTAGCTACTTTATCCAGTGGACACTGCCCAACACTGTACCTCTTCCTACATCTGTGTCATATCTGTAGTATTGATGCATCTGTTGTATTTAGTACTACAGTCATCACTGTATCTGTTATAATGTGTGGGAACCCCTAGTTCCCCCTAAGTGTCTATTTATGCAGACCTATATTCTCTATTTTTTTTTAAATTTTATTAGCTATCATTCTTCTCTTCGTCGTGTGCTGCACTTGCTACAGTCTCTTCGTGTGTGTGTGCGTGTGTCTATATATATATATAGCCCTGCAGTCCTGGGGAATGTTATTTTATGTACTACGGATTGTATATAGATGATATGACAATAAAGACCCAGCATTTTCCCAGCACCAGGCTTGGAATTGACCTCCCCCTCCCAGTGCTAATTACAGAGCAGCCTAAATGACTCTAATTAGAGGCCGGCATGGTTGGAGTAACTTTTGTGTCTGCCCAGCTCTATTCTGAAGTTGGGGGTCGAGGTCAGTGGAATGCTCCATACCCAGAAATAAATGTGAAGCGGTGAGTCAGACCACCTCAGATCTCCAACCAGTGCCATGTTTCACCGCCCGGCTGGGAAAGGACCAGGCAGATCCCGGTTTCTGTCATCCACAGTGAGATCTCATAACCTTCCATCATCAGTCATCGGGCACAAATTGCCCATCATGCACTGTGTATCCTGAGCCAGATTTTCTTCTCCACAACAGTGCCACAACATAAAGATCCATCTATCATTGAACAGCTTGTCCAGTACAGGGTAACATTTATCCTGGATCCTATCCCAGTATCGTGGAACCTATCCCAGCATCCTGCAGTGCATCCCCAGTGCTGGTACATCGGAGGGCACACACACTATCGGAAATTTAGAGATGACAGTTCACCTACCTACATGTTTCTGGGTAGCAGGATTTATCAAGAGTATATAGAGAAACATGCAATCCCCACATACAAAGCAAGGGTGAGACTGATCACCAACCCTCGGGCTGTCAGTGCTATCACAAAGACACTGTTGGAAATCTGCACTCACATATAGTAGGCCAGCCTTCTGCATTTACATTCAAATCTTAGAATTTGGACTGTATAAATATTTTTTTTCATTGGACATCCTCTGCCAGGCCCTGGAGGATGGGCTCCCCCATTGAGTCTGGTTACTCCCAAGGTTTCTTCCTACTTGGGAGTTTTTCCTCTCCACTGTCGCCTCTGGTTTGCTCACTGGGGGCACTGGGCAGGGATAAACGTGTAGGACTGTAAGAATGTAATCTCACGTAAGAATGTAATCTCACGAAAAATCACTATAAAAATTAAGTTGAATTAAATTGAAAATGAATACCCAACCCTGCTCCCAGAAATCTACCACACTGCAGAGCTTTGGTACAGCCTGAGTTTATCACACCCGAAACACATGATCAGGTCCTTCAGTAGCATCTCAGTATTAGCTGACAGCTTATCTTCAACATAACTGGCTCTAATCCTGAGAAGGGTGGTGTGTTGGCTCTGTGGCAGCAATCAGAAGGTCGCTGGTTTGATCCCTATGGATGCCGGCAGCGATCCTACTCCGTTGGACCCTTGAACCTGCAATTGCTTCATCCTGGGTATGATGTGAAA